>VKOC01000004.1:35999975-36017317 GCA_009364415.1 Spea multiplicata
AAAAACACAAAAAAATCGCCGCACGGCTACAGAAGACAGTTTGGGTGTTTTTTTTTTTTTGGAATTTAGCTTTCATTATGACTTCTCCATCAGACCAAGAGGATTCGGAACAAAAGGATTTTAAAAGTTTGGATCTGACAGGCACCCTTTGTATCTTTGGTGATATCTGTCTTCAATTTGCTTGTCCGTGCCTCCTATATAAAGCTTTGTCTCAATAATAATAATAATGAGAAGAAGAAGACAATTTTCCAGCTAAGCCTCTAGAATTTGAGTTCAATCATTCACAGGCAGGCAGTGATAGTTCTTCAGTATAATATTTTAATATCCAATGTCTATAAGTCATTTCACCTTCATCTTATTTCCCAATACGGTAACATTTTACAAGCGAGGGGTTTTCTCCTTCACTTTCTACGGCAAACAGTTAAGAAATTCTCTTGCTGATTATTTTTTAAATTGATTCAATTTTCTGCATTTTCCCCAAGGATAACATTTTGCGGTGACTACTGCCTACAGAAATCCACATTAAAATAGACCACAAAACACGGTTTAATAGCTACCAGACTGTCCTCCTTAACATTCGGTGCTTTGGTTATTTTAAAATCGGGTCCATGGTTTATGAGCACCGATCATTTCAAACGCCGGGCTGATGGTGTCCTTAAGGTTACGGGTCACCACTTCCAGATGGATCCACCATGAAACACCTCCTCAGCTTCCTGGAGCAAGAAGATACTTTGTATATCATATTTAAAAGAGTTGAAGGTTCGGGATGTATTCTTTCCTAAACGAAACCTCATTTCATTGTTCATCATCTTGGAGATGAGGATCCGTAATGACAACGGGCTGGTGGACCAGCGTAGTAAGGTGTTGAAACCATGTAAGGTTCAAGGACCTGTAGGTCCTTCCTCAAGCTGTAGATAGATGGACCTCTAAGGTCCTCCAGGTTCACATGAGACTCGACAGACATTTAGCCTGCTACAATTATGATTATATCCTATGTCTCAACATGCACCACATATCCACAACTGGCTAATCCTTTTCTAGTTTTTATTAAAAAAAAACATGTTTTATAAGTAGGACAATGATAAGGGGTCAGAAGGAGGTTTGAGCCTTTAATGCCACTAGCAGATGGCTTCATAACCCCTCGATGGCTGTAAACGGGCCAGGAATTATCCTCTGTATCAAGGAATTTCCAATTGAGATACCCGTGATCAAGTCGGGATATCCCAAAAAAATGGTGGCCCGTTTTTGACCTTCAAAGACCGGAGTTATGCACCCCCAGCTCCATCACAATGAGTCCCACGGCTGAATTGTTTCATTGTTTCCACTGATTTTTGTAAAGTTCTTTTTTATGTTTTTTTAGTGACAGGTCCAATGCGATACAGAAACCTGAACAATCTGATTGCGTAAAGCATTCAATTTCAATGTGCAGAATGGGATGGCACAAGCGGCGTGCGCGATATTCAGAACAATGTATATTTTTTATTTCCGCTAGCAGTGAGATGTTATTATGAAAATGTCCCATAAACTGATTTATGTTTATCTATCGCGCTGCTTCAATTTTCTGCATGTTTAGCCGACAAACCTGTGGTTTCTGCTTTGCAATGCAGATCCGATCGCCTACGAGATATAGAATACAAGTGGGCCGTGTTAAATTTTAATTTGAAAAAACAAAACTGCTGAAACCGGCTACTTAAAATTAAGTTATATATTTGTTCTCATTTTTTTTCATAACCTGTATATTTAAACAATTCAGGTAGTGAACAAGTCTAGGTTTTTTTTTTTTTGTTCAGTTTTCCATTTTATAGTTTATTGCTATAATCTTATTTAACTTTAGAACAGAACCTTATAAATGCATTTTAAGTTGCAGCTGGAATGGTGTAAATTGTAAGCTCTTCAGGATAAATCTGTATGGGACTTGTGAAATTGTTCAATTTTAGTAAGAACATAATCAGGGCTATTTTAATATAAATCATGCATTTTGTTGGGGGGTTGGGCATTCCCTGATCCACTTGTTCTAGTCCGTCAGAAGTTTAGAACAGAACCACGTACCATTTTTAATTCCAACCGGAATAATGTAGATTGTAAGCTCTTTAGGACAATTCTGCATGGGGCTTGTAAAATTGCACATTTTTGGGTTAAAAGCATAATCAGGGCTATTTTAGATAATATATTTTGTTGGGGGGTCTGGGAGAGGGGGTTGGGGGGGCTGATCATTCCCTGACCCAGTTAAGTCAAGTGAAAATTGCTGTTAGAGGCCCCAGGAAAAAAAATTGTATCATCGGATAGCTCTTCAGGGACAGGATAAACAGGTCTTAGACAATGTAAAGGCCAATTATGTATCCATTTCTTCAATGTGACCTGGTTTTCACACTGATCCATTGCAACAAATTAACTTTATTTCAGTAATACTCGGATTTCTAACAGACGGCCCCCAAGAAACCTTTTATGCTAAAGGACTATTGGAAATACCGAGCACCCAAGCACCATGGAATGTAAAGATAACTAAATGACTACCATAGGGTAATATTATGGAATTATTCACTCCTTATGTGTCTTTGTTTCCATCTATATCAAGCGGCAGTAAGGATGGCTCTCCACTTCTTCCATCCGCTTCCATCATTATTTTACACATTTTGTGTCCCCCCAATTTGGTGCTTTTTCAATAAAAACAATAGTGATAAATATACAGGTTACTGCATATCGAATATAAAAATACGGTAATATATAAATTATATCATTTATACAACAAATTCAGAACGTCCGAAGGTTACAACAATTTGGTTTCGAATGAACAAAGGATAAGTTGGGCCCTGCCGAAACGATTTATATTGTATTACGACAGATACTTCATATACCGGACTCGTGTCACAAGTTTATAAACCGGAGTCTGGAATTTCATGTCACTTCGAGACATGTATAGGACATACAAGCTGCTAATAACTCTGATACGATCACCAAGTCTCTGGAAAAAAGGTAACAATGGCTTCTTGATATCCTGTTAACAGACGCACTGCACACAAAATTCCATTATGCTGAATTATTTCGATGTACAAAAGAGGAAGTGAGGTTAAAATAAAAATGATATTAATATAAAAATATAAAATACGGGTATTATTATTACACAATAAACCTCTAAAAAGAACCAGTTTTGTTACCTTCGCAGCGCCCTCAAGAAACAGATCAAGGATTTCTGATACAGAAACATGTATGGTAAAGATGCATTTTTCCCGCTTTTTCTATGTGAAGGAGAAATGGATCTCTTGAACTTTGCTTCAAAGAGATAATACAGCTTGGATTCCATGCGGCTGATTTAGCTAATTCATCGAGCCTGATGGTTTGTGATCATGAAGGCCATGAGATACACTTTATAGCTGCTATGTGATAAACACAGGTTAAAAGGGCACCAAACCAATAATTTGCTGGAAACAGGAATCAGGAATATTTGCTGAATTACGTTACCCGGATCTCGTCAGTTTAGGATGAAACACACTAAAAACTCACAATATGTGCATCCCTGATCTGGTAAATAATAATAATAATAATAACGGAAACCCAAAACTGTATTTTAAAGAGGAATGCTAATGGAAGTATGCTCTTCTATTGACTTTCATTAGTCAGAGAGTCTGACTGTGTGTTTAAGACCATGCCATTCTATTGTTACCCACAGGCAGTGTGATAAGGAGTCGGGGTGTTTGTCTAGTAGATTGGATAACAGAGAAAGAACTCATACAAATGGCTAATATACAGCTGCCTGAAAAATATATATTATGCAAAACTAGAACTGTATTTTTTTTTAAAAGCGTAATATTTTTGAAAACGTATATTTAATCTGATACTAGGAATTAAATAAAATGATGGGAGTTCATCTTTAAGAATTTAGCTCATCGAAAAGAAAAGCTTTTTACAATTGAATGCATTTTCTGTATTTGTCACCTTAAAGGGCGAGCACATTGGGAGTTGGCATCGTGGTATTATAGGGTAAAAACTACAGCTGGGTTAAAAAAGAAAAAACATAGCAAGAAAAAAATGGTTCCTCCTTTAAGTGCCATATAAAAGGTCATAAAGATCACGACAAGAACTTTGGAAATGTCCGTGTGACAGAGTAACAAACTGAACAATGCAGCTACAGCCTCAACAACTGAATATATGTTCGGCCCCTGCACCGGCGGAAAGGACCTGCTCCGTGGTCCGCTGATGGATCCATCCAGCAAGCAAAGCTGCCGAAACCGAATATTAAAAAAAAAGAAGTTGTATTTTCAGATGAATGTTTGAGATTGGAAACTTTTTTTGTGGTTTCTACAATCAAACATAAACAGGAAATTAACGCAATATGCCGAATGATACATAACTTTGTTTTTAAAACATAAGGGTGAATAATATTCTGTACCCGTCAGTAAACGGGCAACAAATTACTACATTTTCCTGCGTCGAACCTTATAAGGTCAATTCAAGGGTTTCACGTCTTCTGCCCCCTTTCTAGTGTTTCTTTGTAAATCAGTTTAACACCGAGAAGCAGCTTCTCCCAAGATTATTATCTGAGCAGGATTTGTAATCTGATACAACCTGATCTCTTTGGTTATTTTCCTAATAAGACTTGTTTATACTTTTCATGTGACAGCTCAGTAAGGCAGACCACCTGCTTAAAAGCTCTGTTTCCCTGTCCGGATAAAGAAACCAAAGGTTTTTTTTTGTTTTTTTTTTAAATCTATGTTTCTATCTCTTGACGGGCTATCGAAAAAACTTAATGTATAGTTACATACACTAAAAATCCAAAAACATCGGCTTCAACTCTAGGCTCTCCAAAGTCTGGACCATACTATCTTCCTAGAGATACAGGGGGGGTCAAGATACAACCACAATTTGGACAACAATCCTACCGTGTACACGTGCAGACACATCTTGGAATATACTAAGCTGCTCAAGAACATAACATACAACAGAAAACTCTAATTCATGATGAAAGAAACATAAATATATATTAGCCCATGCATGTTCATCATATATGTCTAGTTTGGTCTCGTTAAAATGACATCACCTTTAAACAAATACAAATTAATTCCACTCTCTTTTGCTACTAATAAAAACACTATTTTATGGAATTATGATACCCCAACATGTTATGGAAAAAAAATATTTTAGGAAGTAGTGAAAACAAGATGCCTTGGTGGAACTTATGTTAAAAAAAGAAGAAATGTTATAATATACTGTCCAGCATAAGCATGGGTCTGTCATATGCAAAGACTTACAGAAGTATGTGAATGAAGCTGATGATCTGTGCATATCACATTTATTATAGATATAATCTTAACCGTACATTTCTTAATATCAATTAAAGATCCCCAACGTCGTCACCATTGCTGGCACTCTGGCATTTCAAATGTTTTCGTCTATTTAAAAATTCTAGATTAAAAAAGAAAAATCTTTAAAAAACACAGCAAGGTAAGATCTGGGGCCATCAGTAATATACAAGACAACACTAATAAAAGCGTTATTATTTACTGATTATTAAAGGAAATCGACGTGTTTCATTTTTGACTAATCTGGGCCTCCAACAACTGGGTTCCCAAAGACCAGAATTAGCTTTAAAATTTACTTTCAAAAAAATAAAAATCTGCAAATGAAATAGAATAACTCTACTAATTTTTCCTGGTTGAAAAGTTGGGATAGGTGCACCTTTTGGAATTAAACAAAAAATATATATATATTAGCTTTTCTTCAATGATTTGTCAGCGTATTTTCAATGTTAGGTTTATTCTTCATTGTGTCTCAAAAAAAAACAAAAAAAAATCAAAAAGTTTCCAGATACATATTCCCATATTGGACCCCAGGAGTAAAGGTAAGGATGGTTAGTTTACCCTGATATATTCACATTACACATCTCGATTCTGAATTAATAGGATGCTTTTACCAAGTCAATCTTTTCCACGCACTTTTAAATTAAGGCTATTCTGTATCGTACTCTCTAACGCCTCTGAACCCCTCCCCCGCCTTTAATTAACCTCATATGCATGTCTGTCAGTCCATCCAAGGGCAGATGAAACGTCGGTCAAGGATGCAATTTCATTTATGGCATGACACTTCATATCTGTGTATATTACATTGTAACTTTGTCTTTCTTCTCTTCACGGAGCTCGCAGGCTTGGAGGTAATTTATTATTCTAATCGAGAATTTTTGTCTTATCGCATCATATAAAAAGTAGGAGTCCTGGTCATTGCCAAAAGGATACATTTTTACAAGGGTCCCGTTACTGCAGATGCATGCTGGACCCCAATATATTATTTAGAGTTTTATTTTAGAAAATGGGTAAGAGTCTTTGTTTTAAGATGTTACTATGTGACATAAGAGTTAATAAGCAGTCACCCAGCCCCCACGCATCTTAAACAAAAAAAAAAAAAAAAAAGAGAAAAGGCAAATAGCTATTGTCATTGTAAGTTAAAGTACCTGTCTGTATTTTTACATGAAAACGATTATCTCTATCAATCAAAATTTAAGAATACAAAAGAACAAATCATACAAGATGCAGCGACTGAGCAAATTCTGCTAAAAAGTTTTTGGGTTTTTGTTGCAGAGGAAGAAAAAAAATATAAGAAGCAGCAGAAAAGTGTTGCTTATAATTAAATGGAGGGGGGAATAAACATGGCACTAAAAACCTTATTTTTTATTAAAATTATTTATTGTTTCATGTCTGCACATTCCCTCATCCTCCGACTACCAGGGGGAAAAAATCCCTCTATCTTACTGATAAGGTAAGTACAGAACGTCTGGTTACATTTTTTTCCTTAGCCTGTGGTCACTTCTAACATGTGATGTAACAGCACACCCTTCTGTTTAGATGAGTATCAGCCACAGCAATTAAGTAGTTAAAACAGGTTTTCTACCGGCTAAAACGGACTTGAGGGGGTAGGAGTTAAATTAAAAAAAAAATATTTTGCCCGTTTAGAAATGTAGCCAGAATAAAAAAAATAATTGTGCAGATTTTTTTTTAAAAAAATAAGCATTATTGAAAATTTAAAAAAAAAAAATTACTGGTCATATTTTAAATTTAGTTGTAATTCTGCCATGGAATATTAGTGTAAACCCCTTAGCTGCTGGAGGGACCTGCGGTGCATTACATAATGTTTCTAGCTGCACAGAGGGTTAACCAAAAATGCCTACTAGGCAAACCTACTTCTTGGGGAGGAATGTCACCCAGCACTAGAGACAGGAAGGGCTGTCACTTCTATTTCCCCCCCTATAAGATCGCATTCCCTGTTCAGGCGCTCTCTCTGCGATAGGCTGCGGTCTCTGCCACGCTGCTACTCCAAATGAAGGGGACAATTTCCTTCCCTATCCCAAGACGCCAAGAAAAAGCCCCCTTCCCAAGGAGACAACCCGGACCTGCCTTCCCTACTCTTCCCAGCACTTTAAGCCGCAAACACCGTCTGAAAGGCTTCGTCAGACAATGAGAACATTATCTTCAAAGTCGCAAAACAAGATTTCCCCACAGCCCACGAAAAAAAAACAGCTAAAAAAAAAGAAATAAAATATATACATTTTTCAACACAAAAGTTTGGTTGTTGTCTTTCTTTTTTGTTTGTTATTTTTTTGTGGTTTTTTTTTTTTTGGCTACCATGAAGCACGCCTGGGAAGACCCACGCACACAAGGGAAGTTGAGAGAGAGAGCGGAAGTTCCTTTGCTAAACAGAAGCAGCCGAGATAGAAAGGTTCTGCACTGTTGGCGTTAACACAAAGGTATGAAATGGAAGGCGAAACTTACCCATTATGTTGAAGACCCACACTCACTGATATGTTAGTGGTGGCATGTACCAGTCGTATAACCACAATAAAGGAACGCTGAATAAGTTTGGAAACAGCACGCACGCGATCAAACCAACACTGAATAAAAAAAAAAAAAAAAGAAGAAATGGGGCTAGCCTGTCTCTGAGCACTCGCTCTCACACAAGCGTCAGCGTACGGAAGGATTGAAGGCATGTGGTCTAAACACAACAAAAGCCACTGCCTTTCTCTAGATTAAATATGCAGGAAGAGGCCCCTTTTGCATAAACAACAAAAAAAAAAAAAAACTCTCAGCAAATGAGTAACTGCTTCAACTCACATGCCTGCCGAGAACTCTACCTGCATTCTGACAGTCGGGAGGCAGGGTGCAGAATACAGGAGCTCCCAGGCGGACAACGCTCAGCACTCCTCCCTCTATCTATAGTGAGATGAATTACGTGGAGATGAATGGACTGGGATTTCTTCCCCAAGCCTTCCAATTCCAGCGGAGCCACGGGGTACGGAACGCGGCCGAGTGCAACAATGTTGCAAAAAAAAAAAAGTAAAAAGAAACTTTTGAAGCTCAGTCCGTACGCCGCATGGAGAAATCGATGGTTGTAGGTTTTGGGTTTTTAGTTAAGCAATCGGAGGGTACGACGGGAAAGCTAAGCTTAAGGTCAGATTTAACAGCTTTGGGGGGAAAAGTGGACAGTTAGGAAATTTACTGAGAGGGTGCTAGATAAGTGGAACAGCCTCCTAGCAGAGGAGGTTAATACAGCAATGAGATTTAAACGTGCATGGGATAAGCGTATGGCTCCTGAATCAAGACGAGACCAACGACTGGTTATGGGTAAAAATGATTGGTTAATACAGACCCGGGACAATGGATAGATCATGATACAGATCAAGAGACAGAGTGTTGGATGATGATTATACAGGTCGAGGGGCAACAAGGAAAGGCTGATATAGATCTAAGGGCAAAGGGGAAGGGTGAGGGAAATTTGAAGGGTTAAAGATTATGCAAATCTGGTGTCTTAACAAAAGCTTTTGTTATGGTAACTGACACATGATGGGACATCTGATCTTCCTGGGATGGAAAAAGAGTATCGTAAATAGTGTTTTGTGTGTTTTTTTATTACATGTTGCAGCAGAAATGGCTACTTGCGCTCCACACGCTGACTCACTGATTACAAAAACATGATGGCTCACAATAAAAATACAAAACAATTAATTAAGTAACAGAGCCAAACACCTACAGAGTTTTGCAAAGTCTGAATAATCACTGAAATCTAACAAACTAGTTACATGTGTAACAAAAACAAAATCTAGAGCAAAATTCCACTAGAACTGGCAGAGACAGCCACTTTCTGCCACAGGACGTAAAGAATTGGCATGGCCCCCCTTAGCCCTCGGGGAGGGGTATCCTGGGCTCCCTCTCTAACTCACATGATAAGAAGTCGCAGTTCTTCACATTAGAGAGACTTGAAGAGACTGCAAGAGTAAGGAAAACAGCAACCAGTAGTACCAGAGAGACCTCCTAAGTGCAGGGCCTGGGGCAGGAGCCTTGTGTGCTTCTGCCTAAGGGTGGCCCTGATCTGACATGAAGCCCAATTAGATCACCTGTTGACTAAAAAAAAAAAAAAAGGTTTTTGGTATTCAGAAGAATTTTAAAGGATTTAGAGGCAGTCTCACAGTTCCATGTGGAGGCTTCTCTGATCTGGGGAGATGTATTGCGAATGGTTAAAGACTCAAATAAGTTAGAACATTAACCGACGAGCCTAGGCTTAGAGGAACCTGGGTCCAGTTTTACTTCAGAGCCCCTTATTACTAACATACATGCAAGCTTGTAAACTCGCTCTAACGCCCTCTTACATACACTTACACATACACTCATACTACTGCTCTCTCGGGTGCCAAAACAATATACACTGACAAGCACCCACACACTCGCTAACACCAAATACTAACATACATGCACTCATGCTAACACCATGCACTAACATACTCTAACACTATACAGAAACAGGCACACGCATGCTAACATGATACGTTGTCAACCATTAACAACCATACACACACACGCTAACACCATGTATTAATACACAGGCATGCTAACACCATAGACCAATACGCAGCATAACGATATACAAACTCACACTAATGCTATACAGTAACACACACAGAATGCCATACGCTCACATATGCTAACAACACACTCTTATATACACATTGTCCTACAGCATACACTAACACACACACTTACTCTAACACTATATACATGTGTCTCTACTGGCTCCTGGGGCTTTCTGTCTGGGTGCGGCGCACACCTCAGTGCAACCTTGTGGCCAAGTAGCGGGAGTTTCTTTGATTCGTAGCTGAAACTCACTCATTGGTGGGTAAGAAAGTTGGCTTTGTGGCCTGGAAATTACACCTGTGGGCAAGTAAAATCTAGCCTTGCACCCTGGTCACTTAAATGCCCGGGTCACGGAAACTTTAGATGAGCCTCAGCTTAAATTAGTACAATGTTACAACCCAACAGTCAGCTGTGACACATTTATATACATTTGTGTCTAAAGTTTCGGTTACAAACATTTTCCTTAACCAGAGATGACTTTTGGTGTATTTGGCTTCTTTAGACCTGAAGGCAAAACTTCATTCACTTTTTTTTTTTTTTTTACGGAAATCGCCAGGCTTAAATATGTGATTATGCTAAATGTTAAATGCCTTATAGTGTATTTGCGTACAAATATTTACTAAGGATTAACGTGTTAACAATAACTCAGGAATATTACTCAGACGTGTCTAGGGTTTCAATGAAATGTTAATCTTTGAAAACAAAAACATTTTTAGTTATATAAAGAACTTCAAAAAAAGAGTCAGCGACCTGAAGCATTCCATTGGCTGCAGAGGAACTTTACCGAAATGACCCGCGCTCAACTGGTTAATTTAAAATCTCCCGCTCAGTAAACAAGCTGCCCCAAATAGAATACCGTAAAACAACATGTTATTGCCAAGCGCTCGTCTGTCAACATAATACAAACGTGCAAGAGAAGAAAGATAACTAAAAAAACTTCTCCGAATTTTGTAAAGCATTCTTTCTGCTCGAACTCAACATTCCAGCAGCAGAAGAACAACACAAGAAACACCTTCTGTGAAACCCCCCCGGCCCTGTCCCGTACCACCCCCACCAACCCATCCCAGGCACCTCCTGACCCATGATCCTCATCGAGCTCACAAAGGGGCCCCAATCCCCAAAGACTGAAGGGGGCACCAAGGGCCAATGAAGGGGGCCCATGGCGGATCAGGGAGGCCGGCATGTTCCAGCTTCAGTCCTTAGTAGGCAAAGCAGCTTTGTGACTCTATTTGGCCAGATGACAAGAGTTCAAGCGCAACGCGTTTCGCCTTTAACAGAAAGGTTTCCAGCCAGAGAAGCACGGTGAAAGAATACTTTCTCTAACTCTAATTTGTTACGTGTATACATTGTATTGACAGATGATGAGTAGCAATTGGCTCTAATGCTCCGTTCAAAAGGTTCTTTAAAAATAGAAACGTAGAATGTGATGGCAGATAAGACCCATGCAGCCCCGTCTAGTCTGCCTGCTTCTCCCACTGTAAAGACTCAAACCTTAATCAGTCCTTGGTCTCGTCTTAAATCCAGGAACCGTATGTCTATCCCATGCATGTTTAAATTCCCTCACTATTACCCTCTACCACTTCCACTGGGGTGCTCTTCCACTTATCTAGCACCCTCTTATTCAAGCTTCAGCATCAAGACAGCCAATAAGAAACTGACACCATTGTCTGCATAGGACCCTTCACCCAAATCAAAAGGAAGAACTCCATTCCCACGAATGTTGGTTCCTTAATAGAGAAATGTCAGAAGTCTTAGGGGGGGGGGGCTATATAAATAATATACACTTTTTTTATTTGTAAATATGGTTATGCATTGTTCAGCGCACCAAATACTTTAGGCCACAAAGAAATAAATACAGTCTAACGCAGGAACAAATAACCCCCCAAAAAGAGAGAAATCACAGAAAAGGTGCCAATATTCTAATGATAAAAAAAATTAATATCATAATAAAATAATACCATTATTAAGGGGGGTTGGGGTAGCTTAACAAATAGGCAGAAATATTAGCTGGCAGCTTGAAAAAAAAACATAAGAGGCACAAAAAAAAATAAAAAAGGTAGGAGGAAAATGAGACCTCCAGAAAAATAAACAGGGTATACAGTTTCAAAGGCTACAGACACAGACATCTCATTGTTCAAGCCAATTATCGGTGGAAAATAATAACAGCAGATGGATTCGGAGTCACTGACTTTTCATATGTACTTCAACAGATGATGAAATGAGAGAGCTATCGAAAAAAAAAGAAGGCAAAACATCTTTCAGTAAGAGAACTCTATCCTCCAGATGGGGACCTTCTAAGACAGCTGATTATAGTCTTAAAATGCAGACTTACTGAACATTTTGAGGGCTTTATCAGATACTGTGGGCACGATGACATAATTATTAGAAGCCGTCGCATGTAGAAAAATAACTAAAACTTCAAAAATTAAAAGCAAATTTTATTATGTTTTTCTTTTTGCTCATGTCTCAAAGGTTGGAAAGAAAAAAAAAAACAGTTTAGATTTAATAAAAACAGCTGCTTGTATAAAATGTAGCGAAACGCAGCAATACAAAGTGCGGATTGTTCCACGTTTATCCAGTTTCACGGATAGATACATCAATGCAAACAATGCTCTGTAAATCTGTAATTGTGGACAAAAATATTTATTATTGTTATATTAGTTAATATAATATTATTTATTATTTCTTTTATTATACATAGAAATGCATTAAAAAAATATAGAAATTGCACACCTATAAAAGAATAAAATATAAAAGAATAAAATATAATGAAACATAGACATTCATAGACTTTCATTAGTCAGAGAGTCCGACTGGGTGATTAAGACTGAGACATTCTATTGTTTCCCACAGGCAGTATGACAAGAAGTAGTAGATTGGGACAAAAACTACAACTGGTTTAAGAATCAGCGTAATATTTTCAAAACTTATTTTTAATCTGATACTAGGAGTAAAATGCACAACAGTTAAAAAATTAAGCAACATCCCACGCTGTTAGCAATAAAAATGGTTATATCTCATCTCCTCATGTCCAGTCTAGTCTGTCAGATTATCCTGGTGTTTAAATTAGGCTGTATTAGCCTCTACCCCTTCTGCTGGGAGGCTGTTCCCCATATTTACCATTCTCTCATTTAAAAACATGACTGTATAACAGTAATTCATAAATGTTTGACATATTATAATTAACATTAAGAATAGTGATACCAGAATACTGTGTCTTGTATTAAGGGTGTTTGGGGTCCATATTTGTGGGGGTAATTTCCTCAAGTGGTAGGAGGTGTTGGACAATAGCGCATGATTCTCTATGAAACCTGCCAACTTTGTTGTGGAAAAAGGAAATGGTAATTCTCAGAAAAAAAAATATATTTTTTTGCTTAACTAGGAAAAGAACAATTATCAAAATGTGGGTGATCTCAAAAATCGTCAGAAAATGTCAAACAATGGCAGATCCACCTACCCTACTAGAGCTATCACCCACTCAAATCAAATGGCACACGAGTGCTTCGGAACGAGCGACACCGGTATTAAAATACAAGGCAGGGTTTACTGGCACCGGAGGAAAAGCAAGTGCTGGAGCGAAGAAAAAAAAACAAGTGCTTCTCCTGAGCATCAAAAAAGACTGTGAAGAATCATCGAAATCTTTCAAAATAAGCATTACATAATAAATATTCAGAAAATATAATGATTATATTGTGCTTATAATATGATATTAACAAGAGAAAGTAAGTCATATGTGAAGAGTAACAAACAGTGTATTGTAAAAGTCTATAAATACTGTATATACTATATATATATATATATATATATATACAGTATTTATAGACTTTTACAATACCTTTCAGAAGGTAACGACACCCGGTAAAAGGGAAAACAGCCCCAGAATAAGAAGTAACAAAGTTATTTGGAGGCCACGGACAAGCTGAGGATGTATGAAAAAAGATGACAACTGTGGAGAGCAAAGAGAAGATGCTGAAACAAGAGAAGGAGAATATGAAAAAGGAATTAAGTTTTTGTAATGAAAGAGGTGGAATTGGTCTTTGAATCTACATGATCACCAATGAAATTCAATAAAAATAAATAGGAAGCATTTAGATAAGCAGTTCAGCGTTTTCACAAGTCATGTGACATAGAATGGTTACTCTATGACATCACAAACAATCGAACACTCGCCAATAAGAAGTTCGATTTGTCACATGGTAAGCCGTGTGACATAGAATGTTCGCTCTATGACATCACATTAGAACACTCGCAGCAGGCAACAAAGGGCTGCGCGCACACATTTTCTTTGACAGTGTGAAGTGACTCTGAACAGCAGCCATGCCGATTCAGGGAAGCTGTATTATCTGTCTGGATTTTTTCGATAATTCGAGCCATGTGGCAGCGACTCACTGCGGGCACACATTCCACCATAGGTGCTTAACGCAGTGGTTTGGCAATGCCAGGATAAAACCATGTCCAACATGCCGGACCCAAGTGGTCTACGGTCGACAGCTAGTTGAAAGGCTGTATTTTGACACCAGAGGAGAGGACGCCATCCCTGATGCTAGACAGCTGATGGAGCAGGTGAACAGCCTGAGTGCCCAACTTCGTTCAACAAGTATGGAGAAGGAGGAATGGATGGATCTGGCTTTTGACATGAACAACAGAGTCAAGAGGAAGGACGAAGAAATATGGGAATTACAAAGGCAGCTCAGGGATATGGACACAAAATGCTCAGGCCTCCAGGAACAACTGCTCAGCTGTGAGGAGCAGCAACTGAAGACCGAAACTGCCATGGAGAAACAACGGACTGAATTCTGCAAGCAGCAGTTGGATGCCAAAGCTTCCATGGCAAAACAGCAGACTGAATTTTGCAAGCAGCAGTTGGAAGCCACACTGAGCATTGAAGAACAACGGAGTGCATTTCGCAAGCAGCAAATGCTGGCCAAAGCTGCTATGGACGAGCAAATTAGTGCATTTCGCAAGCAGCAGTCGGAGGCCAAAGCTGATCTGGACAAACAACAATGTGCTCTTCGCATGCAGCAAATGCTGGCCAAAGCTGCTATGGACGAACTTAATGCATTTCGCAAGCAGCAGTCAGAGGCCAAAGCTGCCAAGGATGAAGCAGAGGTGTTAAGAAAGAAGATGACAGCCATGGAGAGCGTAGAGAAGCGGCTGACGCAAAAGGTGGATGAGTTGGAGAAGGAATTACGCTTGGGTAAGGACAAGGCTCAGAAGGCGGACGCTGAATTTCGCAAGGAGCTCAGTGCCACCCAGACGGCTCTCAGTGACATCCTTAATGAGCTTAATACCAGTCACGAGGAGTTACAAGGGGCCGATCGAGTCATCATGAGCCTGAAGAACAAAGTGGAGGTCCTGCAAAAACCCCACCTCTCACCACCAGCAGCCGACCGGAACATCAGTCGAGGGATGGGTAATACTCCAACTTCCCCTAGACTTAAGCCTTCAGAGCTCAGGTTCTTAGAAACCTTGGTTAAACGTCTGACTTCCTCCAAAACATCTGAGGAAGCCACAAATGCGCCAGGACTTGACACGCCTGCTCGCACTGGACCTCAGGGAACAGCATTAAACCTAACATCACCTTCAACACCTGAACACAACTGAACTCCATCTAGGTTGTAGTTCGTGAGAAGAAGACTTCTGGTTAGGAAAAACTTTAAATCATCTTCAACACCTCACAACATCCGAACCTCCTCTTGGTTATAGGTTGAGACAAACATCATAGTTATGAATAAATCATTTAATGTCTCCCATTCCTTTGTGCGATTGGTTCCTTTTACATTTCTCTGACCCAAAGAAAATTAAAACTGCTGCAGACGTTCCCAACGAACTGTCTGTTATGTCTTTTTGTAGATGATACAAGGCTCCTCAACCGGGTAGACATTCCTGGTGGGACAAGCCAAATGGCTTATAGTGTAAGTTAGTTAAAGGTACGGGGGAAAGCACGGCAGGTTCCATGCTGATAAACGTAAAATAATGCACTTGGTGAATCCAAATCCAAAATATACTAATTGGGCACTGATCTCCCAAAGACACCATAATACAGGGGATTGAGAGTGATTATTTCTGTGGGCTTTAAGGTGGGCTACAATTTGTCTGTGTTGTAAATATGGGATTAATCTACATTATTACTAAATAATGAATACTTTGTGATGTTATAAAGAAACATTGTAGATATGGCTATTGTGGCAGAGATTTAGTGACGTTAAACATTCTTTACAAATGGGTTAATTTCAGGTTATTGGAGTGAAATTGAGGGTTAATGTAAAGTGGTAATTCATCCTATCCCCCGGCCCCTCAGTTACCTGTACCCCAACTGAGCCGCGGTACTTTTAGAGGGATACCGATGAGGAGGGGACATTCGGCGTTGTCTCTTCTCAAATTCCCATTTCCTAACGGACCCAAAATCAATTTTCAAATATACTTTTTTGAGTGCTTACTGATTTTTTGAAGATAAAATTGTACGGGTTGTTGTACATCAGAACAGCGCTCACTGTAATCGAAATAAATATATTTGGTGCAAAGTGTTTTTTTTTTAATAGTTTTAATCTAAAGAATAGCCTGTTAGTTACATTTAATGTTATGATTTAAATGTCTGAACATCAGGGGATGGCTGTTATCTTCTGCCCGGGGGGGGGCAGATGAGCCCAAGTGCCCCTCTGAAGCAAATAGCATACACAGTAGAACACACACTCACTCTAACATATACACTCTAACATATATGAAAAGAGGTGGAATTGGTCTTTGAATCTACATGATCACCAATGAAATTCAATAAAAATAAATAGGAAGCATTTAGATAAGCATTTCAGCGTTTTCGTCATGTGACATAGAATGGTTACTCTATGACATCACAAACAATCGAACACTTGCCAATAGGAAGCTTCGATTTGTCACATGGTAAGCCGTGTGACATAGAATGTTCGCTCTATGACATCACATTAGAACACTCGCAGCAGGCAACAATAGGGCTGCGCGCACACATTTTCTTTGACAGTGTGAAGTGACTCTGAACAGCAGCCATGCCGATTCAGGGAAGCTGTATTATCTGTCTGGATTTTTTCGATAATTCGAGCCATGTGGCAGCGACTCACTGCGGGCACACATTCCACCATAGGTGCTTAACGCAGTGGTTTGGCAATGCCAGGATAAAACCATGTCCAACATGCCGGACCCAAGTGGTCTACGGACGACAGCTAGTTGAAAGGCTGTATTTTGACACCAGAGGAGAGGACGCCATCCCTGATGCTAGACAGCTGATGGAGCAGGTGAACAGCCTGAGTGCCCAACTTCGTTCAACAAGGATGGAGAAGGAGGAATGGATGGATCTGGCTTTTGACATGAACAACAGAGTCAAGAGGAAGGACGAAGAAATATGGGAATTACAAAGGCAGCTCAGGGATATGGACACAAAATGCTCAGGCCTCCAGGAACAACTGCTCAGCTGTGAGG
>VKOC01000004.1:36051258-36064954 GCA_009364415.1 Spea multiplicata
CACGAGCGGATTCAGAGAATTAACCCCTCTATTACCAGACATTACACACACACAGTCACAAAAACAGTCAAACACAGTCCCATACACACACAGTCACACATACATACCTAGTGCTGGCTGCAGCTTACACTGAGCCCCGGGTGAAGAAGGGACCTTAACTCAGAATTCTATCCCGGGCAATCCAGGACACGTGGTCACCCTGGGTGGTAGGAAAAGTTCTATATGGTTCGAGTGTATAGAACTGTAAAGAGTAAGATTTTGGACAATGACAGTTCGCGGCTCTAATTCTGTCCTTTTGTAGAAGAACACTGGAGATACCCTGTCCACAACAGGCCTCCTCACTTCACTGCCCTGATTTTTGCTGATACTAAATGGTTTCCAATGATAAAGTCAAATATCAAAGGATATTAAAAATTGCATTTACATCGTTTCATTGATTTCAGAAAGTCATAGTTTTTTTGTCCCCTTTCAATCGCATTCAAATTCTATTCCTTTAAAAAAAAAAATCACATCTCAAAGCGGTAACCAGACTATAATTTCTTTCTCATCGAACAAAGGATTTCTTGTTGCGCAGATGAATGTTTATTTGGTTTTGTGAATGTCACTGTAATCTAGTGTCCTGACTCAGATAACAATCTGTATTTGGCCAGTCTTTTTGCTATGAATGTCGCTAAACATTTCGACCGAGTGAGAGTTTCTGTCTCACTTTAAAAAAAAAAAATCTTGGGTCCTTCATGGTCGGGTTTTTACTGTGGTCTGTCTCTTTACAAGCAGAGGATCACTTCAGGTGACAGTGAATGGTGCAGCCCTAGGCACCCCTAGGCCCCTAGGACAGCAGGTCAAGGAGGTGGCAATCGGACAACAGGGTTCCCGTGGTGCCTCTGCTCATTGGGCCAGTTTAATGGGGGATCGCTATTCATTAATACTATGGAGAACTCTGTTGGGTTGGCATTTGCATGGCGTTTTGCATAGTTTACTTCCACTTGGTGCCGCGCATCCTTAGAAGGTGGATGATGCCATACGTGGTGCTCAGAAGCTGGGTGATGTCATGAAGGAGGTGGCTGGTGGCATTGTCCTGGTTGAGGTCCAGGGCAGCAATAGAGATTAATATTGAACTCTATCACCTTTTACTGGGGTTTATCAAGTTGGACATCATTCCCCTCATCCCCTAATAATAAAATGACATACCCGTATCGGGCGAAGAGAAGATGAAATGCCAAGACCAAGTGACTCTACTTGCTTTTCTATGTTGACCCAATGAAAAGTATCACCTTTGACTAAATAATCTTATACTATCCCAGGAGTGGGTGCATCTTTTGGGTCAGTTTCTGCTTGTGGCTCAAATAGAGATATATTTCATTTTTTTACTCAATTGTTTGAAAATACTATTGAGAATTACCTCTCATTGCCTCTTTTATGATAAAAAATTATATTGATATATTGTCCTGTGTGTATTTTCTTCTTTGTTAAATGAATGTATATAACACATACATAGTATAACACATAGTAACTACATGCATAGGTTTGGCTAAGAGTATAAATAATTGGCACACATCTTGGGAACCAAGATATCTAAATATTTGTTTAGCTACATTAATTCATTATACAAACTCTGTGGGATATATATATATATATATATATGATATATACACACACACCGGTATATATATATTCATTTTATGTTAATATACTTTAATTACTCAAATTAAGCATTTTAAGCCATTAATTTATTCTTATTAGCTGGCAATTACGATATTCAAGATAGTCTATAATATTATTTATTAATGTATCTGCGTTTTATTAAATTGTTAAATAAATATAACATGGAGTGATGTTATTGTGGTCTTTCTTGCCTTATTGATATGCAATGGATCTCCGCTTCTTTCACTTGTAAGAGAGGAAAACAAATGACCTAGCGGGAAATAACCTAGCGAGTACTAAAACAAGTAATGGCTACGGTGGGAAGTTTATTAAGCAGAGGACGTTCCCTGGTACTCCGTGCTACACTGTATCTAATGCTCAGAGAACATCGCCTGCCATGTGACTTCCGCTTTAAAGGCAGAATGGGGGGGGGGTGGTAAAGTGTCCTTTCGAGCATTAAAGTTGACCTGGCGTTCAAAAATGAAGGAGTGATAATGTTTGCTTTGCCTAATCGATAGCAAGTGTACAGCTCAAAAGTCAGCTGCTTGTTGTATCTACGAGCAGACCACCATAAACGAGTGACACAGGGATTCTTAAATCTACCTTAATACTTCTAGGATATAACAGGTTTCAATTTAAAAGCAAAGAAAATACCTCCTAGCAACTTGGCTTGCACACTGTATAGGTCAAATATTACCCTATGTCAAGTTATGTCTTGTAGGCACAATTCCATGAGCTTATTATATATACTGTTTGATAATCACTGCTCCAGCAGTTGGTAGCTTGGCTATGTCCTTCCCTTGGCTGGAGACTCATTGAATATTGATTGGACACTGAATGGGAAGAGATCTTGGATTTAACGCCGATATAAAACCTCTGTGGACCCCCATATTGGCCCCTAATATTTTTTCCATGACAGATGTCCTTTACATATTATGTTTTCATATTTTAGTACATTCCCTATCACAAACCCTAAAGTTATTATATCTCCCTCTATTCCATCAAGAGGACGTTAAACCATTAAGGGGTAGCCCATTGAATGGGGGACCCAGTCTCTTGAAAACCATGAATGAACCCCAAAGCGGGAGGTGATCTCCAATTAATGAGCGACACGATACTGCTAGTCGTCCATATTCCGTCTCTTCCGCGTGTGGCTTGTGCATGCTGACTGTCTGTTCTTATAAAGCACTTCTTAAAAGTCTCCGAAGATAAATAGATGAGCTCAGCCATTACTTACGTTCTTCATTTAAAGGTGGTGATTCAGCAGATAGTTAACCATCTGGCATGTGCTGATTAGGGCATCGGCAACAAAAAACATTCACTTATTTCCTTGGTAAAGGAGACGCTCCTCTTAAAGAAAAAAAAGGGAAAAAAGAGAAATACAAAAATATTAACAGGTCAGCCATCTACAATTTATGTCACCGCATGAAGTGTGTCTTCTCGAGAAGAAGTCCTCTGTAGATGTGCCTTCATCCCTGGTGGGGACATACAACCTGAAACAGCAGGCTCTGTTACATTTGGGGGAAAAAAAACTAATTTTTGAGATGAAATTCCCTTTCGAGAATATTTTTTCTTTATTCTAGAGGACACCACGGAAATCCATTCGAAAGGCTGTGCGGCCACCATGTTCTCGTGTCTCACTAGGTTCATCCATGAACTTAAAGCATCAGTAGGGACATCAGAAAGTGAGCACTAAACCACTAGATTTCCATGAAAATACTGCTTTTTGGGGGCTGGACTGGTGATGATGAAGTGGTCCTGGCACTTTAAGGCCAATGGCCTCCCTTTACGTAAATCTGGCTGTCGGCTGAGCCCCACATTGTGGTTTTATGCCAACGTAGTACGCAGACGGACATCTCCAGTCACTGGCTACGTTCTGGAGCAGCAGATCAGGTGAATGCGGGGCTTTGTTGGCCAGCATTTGCCCGGTGTGCTAGACGGCCAGGCCATGCCATGCACTAGCCCCTGGAATCGTAGGTTTTACTATCTCTTTAATTAATTGTTACATTGTAACGACGTTTATACGTTTAGATTTCAGTTGCTTTGTTATGTAGCATCCTTCTTAGTGATACAAAGAGAAAGACCCCTGATCAGATTACGTCCCGCAAGTGGGTGTCCAAGATACTCGAATTATCTAGGACCTGCAGCACGAAGCCCCAAAGATTGGAATCAACGTCCGTCACCACAGTTACGTTTTGGAGAAAACAGATAAAACGCCAACCCTTTCCGGACTGATAACAAAATCAAATCTATACTTTATTTGGGGTGGGGGTTGCCATTGTCTAAAGCGTGGGAAAATCTAAATAAATATTCAGGAATATAAGGTGTGTGCAAATGTCGTATGCCTATCCCATGCATGTTTACATTCCCTTACTATATTAACCTCTACCACTTCTGCTGGGAGGCTGTTCCACTTATCAACCAACTGGAATTGCATATCCCTATTAAAGCAAAGATTAAGTGTCCACATTACGGAGCTCCAGTGACTTTTACATAAAAGTAGAGATTAGAGAAATTGTGAGACGCCAGACTCTTTGTGTATCTGAAGACTTGGTGTGTTGGCAGGCGACATTCCTGCTGGGAGGCATGAACAAAGCAGTGCATTATGGGAAAATAAGACACTGTTTACAAAGCATCTCGTCTTTGTGCCTCCAAGCTGTCACAAGCTGGCACCTAACATGGCGTGTAGAGCGAAATCACCGTCGCTTGCACCGAGTGTTGACATCTCAATGCGGAATCCTTGCGATAGTCTGCGGCAAGCAACCCTGCGCGCCCGTATCCAGGGGCTGTTTGGTAAAATATGCACAAGTACAGCCTGATCTCTACTACTGCCGGATTTAAAGCGCGTCTGTCATGAAAATAAATACGTGTTGATGCACTAAACAAGAAACACATTCCTCTCCGCGCTCTGGAAGCGAATGTATAGGTCAAATCATTGTTATATGTAAAACGCTTGCCTTATTTTAGTCCCTTTGGCCGTGTAAATATCAGCCCAATGTCCTTCACCGTATAGTCGGTTCCTAGGACCAGTACCGGAGGTAGGACCCATAACATGGACACGGTAAGCAGCTACTTGGCCCTTGTTGCTGTCAGTGGATTTTGGGTGGAGGACACACGGATTATATTTATCTCAGTGATATCTCTCCTTCTTATAATATGTGACCATAAACATGATATAGTTTACATACATTTAGCAGTTTCCTTCTTTGCCGCATTAAATGTACGGCCAGGATGTTTTACTTTATTGAGAATGTTTTAGATAAGTGGAACAGCCTCCCAGCAGAAGTGGTAGGGGGTAATACAGTGAGGGGATTTAAACATGCATGGGATAGGCATACGTCTTCAATAAAAAAATACATATACAAGCCCAGTGTCTCTTAGCTACACATATTCTGCTTAGCTGCCACAATAACCCCCCCACATGTAAGATTCCCATTATTGTGTCTTTAATAAATATGGTAACTCTTAGAAAATAATTCAGTGGCCGAGACAATAGGATCTGCTATGCGAGCCTGGCTAGGCAAGACATAAAAGAAACGTCTCGCAGCGTCGTGCTTGGCTTGTACTGCGCTGCCTACACAACGGCGAGTCAAGAATATAAAAAGAGAACTCTTGTAGTAACGAAGCAGTCAGATCCACAGATAAGAGCCGCTAAAATTGCACAAATGATTCTCATTCCACGGGGTTTATGCAATCGGGAGTTTTCATCGAGAGTCGTTGTCCAAATGCCACCGATATGCTGGCAAAAAAAGGATAAAGAGAAGGAAATTTCCCCCGTTTCTCTCCATTCAGTTATTGACTCGATGGCTTATTGTTACCGGCAAGGTTGCTTTTGTAACAGAAAAAAAAAAATACCAGGTTGCCAATTTTTTAGGTTCATAGTTTGCTGTCTCCTGTCCCAAATGCAGACTTCGGAAGACACGGGAATTCCTACGATGAAACCCAATGATGTCCTATAACCAGGGCCGGACGGGCGATCACAAAGCGGCTCTGGCACTTTAAGGCCAAAGGCCAACTGATGAGGTAGATGCATCCTACAGATGGATATGTGGGGCCGCATGGTGTATTAGGCTCAGGTGGCCAGTGGCCCACCCGGCATTTGCTAGGTATGCCAGATGGCTCCTTCTACCTACTACCTTTGCCAGGTTATTCCTAACAAATACTAGGTCGTCAACTTTGTGTGACCCTTCCTTCTAGGCCAAAAAAAATGGTTTGTAGTGATGAATTTGCCATTAATTGGAGATTAATTAAAGTGAACGAAAACCTGAAAGAACCCCAGCTAGGGAGACAATCACAAAAATTCCGAAGACACAACTCTTTTTCTGGTAAACGTGGGAGTTTGAATGGACTTCTGGAAGCTTTAGTAAGAGCGTTACAGTCAATCCTGCCTCTCCCAGTTTCTCTGTAATTACAATTCCAGCGCCGATTGGAGCAAACGGTTGGAGGGCCATTGATTAGCTCGTATCTAATTGGCATGGTCGGTCGGACGACAGGACACACGGCATGGTTAGGCGCCAATAGAAAATCTTTTTGTGAAGCCACAGCTTTTTAATAAGAGACTGCAGTCGAGTAATCTCTACAACGACACAGAAAGGCTCATTGTCCTCTCTGACGCTCTCTGCGTGTACGTCGGATGAATAGCCTATATACAGAAAAAATGCCATGGAAGATATGGTTGAATCCTCCACCTCATCCCACACATAAAGATCTTACCGCTGATTACATTCATTTAGTCGGTGAACTGGTGGCAAGAACCCACATTACTTAATACCGGTCCTGTAAATATATTGAATGTATTATCATTTATGTGAGAACAATTCAGAACTGGATCCAAGCGTCCTCAATGATCTCGGCAAACGATTTATCTACATAAGCGAAAAAAACCCAAGTTTAAGCTTGAGAGGGTAACTGTTGGCAAAAACAATGAGGACTTCTGGTGAACGACCTTGAAGCTTGACACAGGAGTTTTTCTGTTGAGTTGTCATTTGGCTCATTTGAAGACCCTACGTTGAGGGTTCTCCTCGGGACTCAAGCATTTAATGGTGAGGAAAAGTGACAAGAGAAGACTCGCCTTGACTCAGTCCTACCTTGTCTCATCTCAGAATCCGTACCAACCTATCCCCAGGAGCTGGTGGCTCAAGCTAACAAAACCACCAAGCACTTTAACCCCAGCCTTGGTGCCAATTACCCCCCCCCCCCCCCCCCCCAACCCAGGCTAGCACAGCCCTGGTAAACACATTAAAAATGCAAACCCCTGTGTTATATATGTCAAATATTCTTATTCTTTCACTGAGAAAGTCCGTAAGTAAGTAGGACAGCTTTCCAGGAGAGGTAGTAGTTGTAGTTAATCCAGCATGGAAGTCCAGCATGCCCAGATATGGGGCAAAAGTTGATTAAGGTTTGAGGTCTCACAAAAGTTAGGGAAAGGGGCAGACGAGATGTGCCATCATATTATATGTGTCTTTTAACAAATAATATATATTTTTTATTATTATTATTATCATGATTTGTCTCTGTATAGGGAATTAAATGTATAGAAACAGTATCCCCATTTTGCGACTTTAGGAAGGCTAAAGCGTTAAATAAAATTCTTGGCACAGAAGTCAAATTCAGAGAGACAGTAATTAATTAGTGGATAATTAATGTCTGCACTGAAATGACATGATATGTGCAATTTAACAGCTCAGATATTTTGGCTCATAGTGAATAATCCTCGTCCTGTCCTAGCATTCCTCGCACGGCCTGTCACCGGGATTTTCACTGAACATTTGTTATCACTGCAGTCACTTTCTAGAAATCCAGCTGCCCCTCGCTGCCGGGTGTCCGATACAATGTAACAGAAACTGCTATTTTTAACAACTAGAATAGGAAGCCGTAATTGGAAAAAAAAGCCTATGTTGTAATTAGCAGAAGGTAAAGAGAAATGACCCAAAAATATTATTTTAAAGGAATTTCCATGTCCACATAAACTAAGAACTTCCATGTCCATTCCAGCTGAGAACTTCCACCAACATCTAACGTCTGCAGGTTCCACCAGAGACGTCTGGGGTCTATAATTCCTGGTACACTGGTGGAGGACCTCTCTCTCCTCCTGGTCCCTCACAGAACTCTTTGTACAAGTGACCTCATTGGGACCAGAAGAGCAAAATATGGAACATCCATGGTTAGCAACACTTAGGTGATTCTATTAGGTTTGGCCAGTCCTTTTTTATGTCCAAAATCCCTGTTTCCTTCTTTCCTCCCCTGATGCCCCTTTTTTCTAGGAGCTCAGAATGTTTGCTGGGTATGAGGGTATCGCAGGGTTCTACAGCCCTAAATGCCCCAATAATGTGTATAGAAACAGCAGGAAAGGGCTTTATAAATGAAACATAAATAGTTATTATTATTATTATTTTTTTATATTTATGTATACAGCACCAATAATTTCCGCAGGACTTCTTACAGTCCATTAAAAGGGTCTTACAAACCTAGAACTGTCAGATTTGGACAAACTGATACATTTGGGTGGGAGTTACATGGCCATTTAAAATGTCAAGATGTATATGAATATCTCTTAATTACAGATAGGTTGTGCTTAGCCTTTTTATATACAGATGTCATGATATTCATAAAGTGCTAAATAAATAAAGAACAGTCACCTGTGAATTAATAACTATACCGAAGAAAGAATTTACACTGAGCTGATAAGATGGGATGACATCATATTACAAGTGGCGGAAACATTTCAAATAAAAGATACGGAATGAAAGGTCAATGCCATGCTGATGTTCCGTGTAGTCATTTTGTGGAAGTAGGAGATTGAATGTGGTTTGTGACGAGAGAAGGTGCAATTGTGCAAGTTCTGTTATAATTCTACACCAAACAAGCTAGTGTTTAAAATGTTAGATGTAAGTGAGGGCGCTTGGCTTGAGTCTTCGCTATTTTAGGTGTCTGCACAGGTCCAGATAATATGTGTTGGGGTTTTTTTTATTGCGTAAAAATCTTTTATCAAGGTAAAAAGGTATTTTGGTTGGTGGAAAATGTAAATGCTTTTTCTTCACTTTATGAGGTTTGTGTAGGGATGTTCAGAGGCAACTCTCTGCAAGGTGTGGGCTTCTGCTTAATGAAGGGCCAGTGCCTGGTTGACCCACCAATGAAACACACAGCTGGCCTTGTGCACCATGAGATGATCCAACCAAGCCAACAAGTGCTATTTGAGTATAAATATTTAAATTGTGGAGGGGCTAAAACATTGCTGGGGTAAAGTTTTATGGCCCACCCAGAGGTTGCCAGTGGTTTGGCCCATTGAGACACTTTGAGCACATCATGGAGCACGTCATGGAGCACAAGCCAAGTCAGAGTCGCTCGCCATGTAAGAAAAGTTCTCATCTGGGGAGCACGGCACTTTTGTAAAAGAGACCATTGAGCTCCATGCTTCATGAGACTTTCAGCTCCAGTCCAAGCACACCATTTTCGGAATATAGTTTCACCTCTTGAGCCATCTCTGTGGGCATCTAGCAAATCAGCCTATGTAGACCAAAAGTGAGTAGCTTCGGACTTACTAAGGATAGGCTGCCTCCTTGTGGTATTGCGTAGGAGGAGCTAGCTGTTCATGGGTGGGGCTATACCCCAAAATATTAAGTAGGTGGGGAAGTAGCTGTGGAGTGGGTGTGGCTTCACATGGTTCTCCTGTCCATAGACAGAGGAAAGTGACCCAGAGACCCCGGAAAGCAGCCCTTCACCCGGAGACTCCAGGTCAAACCCAGCTGGTTGTACCCTATTTAGATATTTCTCCTGGTATTGCGTTTTTCTGCAACCAAGAAAGAAAGGATCCTGCAACTTATTTTTTTCATGATTAGGTCATGATGTGTCGTCTAACCGAACATGTATTGCCCAATGTGAATAAAGAGATTTTTAGCGTGTGGTTTTTTTTGGTATCTGTCCCTCATCATTCAGCCACCACAAATGTTTTAAAAAAAATATTCTTTTGAAAAATATGTTCTCTCTCTCTCCCACCATTCATTTCGTCTTTTACGGCAGTTAACTCGGGACATGTGGCCAGCTCTAAACGAAGATATTTTGCACGTCGAGAACAGCTGTAAATACTGGAACTGGCTGAACGCTACAATTGAAGACACGTTGACAAGGCTTCTATTCAACAGATTATGTACGTGTGCAAAATGCAATGTAATCGTATTTCATTTTAATTATGTTATAAAATTAATCTGCAAATTGGAAGCCTTGTGACAAGTATGAGGCCTCTTTAATGACAACTCATGTATTTTCCTTTGGAGAAACATTTATTATATATATATATATATATATATACATATATTCTAAATAGATATACTGTATATATATATTATATATATATAATATATATATATATATTATAATAAGAAAAAATAATAGTAGAGAATTGGGACAAACATGCTTTCACATCTTTATGAATTTTGGCAAATTATTAAAAAAAAATTAAATTTAAACATGTGCAAACCCATCTCCCTACAGTTAAGTAGAAAAATAATGTATCTGTATAACCATAACCCATGGTGTTAGCTGTGAATTTTTTTTTTAATCAGTTTTGAGAGTTTTGTTGGCCATTCTTGGAACAAATAGAAAAAAAAAAAAAAAAAAAAAAGTAGAAACAGATGGAATAATGCAGTTTTGCAATTCGGAGCTGGCAGACACATCTGGATCAGTAGTCAGCATAATATGCATATTGTCCCAGCTTTATGGCAAAATCTAACCCCCCCCACCCACGCATCAACCTCAACAATCAGCGCCAATAGTGCTGCAACACACGGAAGGTTAAAAACGGACAGTCGGCAAAGCTATAAATAGGAACTATCTGGTAACGCAGTTACGCAATGCAAATCTGCATAACTAAAAACAGTGCTTTTACCCTCCTTTCTCAAGGAAGGATGCTCAAAATTTACTTTAATGGACAACCCCCCCCCAAAAAAAATTAATTGTATAAACAAAGATATAGTTGTATTTATGGGGGGGAAACATATTTTTCAGAAAAATTAAAGAAAACCAAGTTTTCCTGAAAAATAAAAAAGTATTTGATATGGATTGCAGACAATATCTTCTGAAACAGGCAGATATTGAATTGGTCGCCGACTACTCCTTCGGCAAGTTTTGCCTATATAGATAGATAGAGGGGGGGGGTCTTCACTAGATCCTGTCTACTGCTTGTAACCAAAGCTGAGAGATCCTCGCTGTAGGATCAATAAGAGAAGATCGCTCCATCAGACCGTGTTTCAGCTGATTGGCTGAGGCACACTCTGACATCATCAGCATCATCTGAGGCCCATCAGCAGTCCGAGAGCTACAGAAAATGAGATGTATCTCAGTCGGAACTCTCTGTTTTCTGAACATTCTAAAGGGAAACAAGAATTAATTTGGCTCCTATTAGAGATGCTGAAGTTATTTTAAAGGTTTGCAGGCTCTAAATAAAATAGCACTATGTACGCGCACCATTTTTTCCCTATATCTGCCCAAATTTTGCCCATACCTTATTCCTAGCACCCATTGGGGATTTGGACATATTTCCCTATGAAGTGGAGAAACGAATCCCGGACTGGTCTCTTATATGGTCTGTTTCTTACAAGACTTTTGTTGCCCCTATAAGTGGAAAACAATGAGAGCACCTGCTGGTGCAGAAACGCCGACAAAGCAGGAAAACCAGAATTTAAATGGAAACATTTCAGATGATGACATCAGCAAGAAAAACCAAAGCATAACATGTTGAGTTCTAGGATTTTAAAAAAACAACCAGGGGAAAAGCATGGCACATTTTTAAGTAGTGGTTTAAAGCTTGGAATAAGAACCTATTCACTAAATAGCACAGGGTCCATAGACTGCGTTAGAAGGCAATGTGTGACACGGAACACCAGGAGATGATGTCATCACTTTTTGTCTTAAAGGCACTGTGCAGCACTTAGCGTGGTGCAGATGCCGAGGAGGAGAGTACACCTGGGGGGGGGGGCCCCATCCTAGATCCTAGGGCAATTTCAGAAGTTGAATACGCTATTGGGTATATCTAGAGCAGACGACATGGGAGCTGGAATGGATCTCTGTGCTCCATTGATCTTACAGCTCCCCAACGACAGTCGGAGCAGATGCACATGACATCACGACAGCATGTGAAAATTGGGACTGTCCCACAAAAACCGGGACGCTTGGGAAGTATGCTTTCCTGGCTGCTCACTTATAACTGGTGGAAGACTCAGAGGATCCGATATGAGCTCCAGCTGCCTAGCTTTGGCAGATAAGATGAACCGTATTACAGAACATCTTATAAAAGCTTAACTTATCTGCGAGAACCGCACCCCTAGACACGTGTAAGATACAGGGAGTGACTTTGCTTTCTAAACAGGGACACTTGGGAGGTATGGTTGTACAATCTATGCAAGGCACAACGATGATAGCACAACATGTGTTTTATGCAGATTCTCACAAATACAATTTTCTGAATTATTTGGTTTAATATCTGCAGAGAACTGTAGGTTTCTCTTAAACATGATAGAGTGGAGCGCAAGGAGTTAACTTAAAGAGGAAGTGTCCTGGAACATGAGACGGTAATCACTGGAGCGTAAAACTGCCTCTGTGTTGCGTTACCTTTATTGTAAGCTGTTCACTGATATCATTTAAATCGTTCCAATCATGATCGTTATAATAAGGGGCTTATCTCGCCCCTTTCCATGTCCGTCCATCGTGGGAAATGTTCGGACATAAACTGTTAATGGGACATCATAGGAGGGATTTTGAATCCCGGGACCCGACTTCTTTTTTGCCACCTATAGGAGGTTGGCACAACCAGTGGCGATCGTGTGATTGGCTAACGCTGGAATCCTTATCATTTTTTTTTTACTTGTAATTCCACGTATCGCCACTAGGTCTGCTGTAACTGTACAGTAACAGGGGCATTGGGCAGTGTTTAGGCTCGGATCGGATCCTTTCTGTGCTTTCTTTCTAGGAGTGTTAGACGAGACAGTATAGCGCCCGCTGAGCGCGTCGTCTGATAAACCGATATGATTGGGTAGGACATTGGGAGCTGCTGGCAACCATTGGAAAGTTGACAGCCCTCCATGATCAGAGCCACCCCATCACTACTGTTGTGCTCACGGTGTTCTTGATGACATCATAATATAACAAGGGGGCCACTGCTGCCCATTATGCCCCTAACCCCACGGAATAACCAATGACAACGAGAAGTAGACTCAAAATCACCCAATTAGTTGTAATGCATCTGCTGAGTGCTACAACTCCCCTTCGGATGACCAAGGATGATGGGAATTATAGTACACAGTAGCAGGAGTTCCAGAAGTATGCTATACAAAAAAATCCAAAATCATATAATTCACTACAGTTCCCCTAGAACATTGTCCTTTCAAAGTCTCTACGTTATTTTTTTTAGAGAGATCTTTCCAGCAAACTCTGGGTTATTCTGTAAAAAAAAAAAAAATACATGCCAAACGTTGGCTAACTGTCACATGAAACATACGCCGATATTTCCAACTGTTTTTCAAAACAACTATTTCTTAACACTCCGCGCTCTGGTTCCAAAAAAGAAAAGTGAAAGAATCTAGACGTACCAAGGTGCTCTAGAACATCGACAGCTTTGCTCGTTAACACTTTCCCCAACCTGTCTTGGACACCAAGGGTTAAAAGTCATACACGCTGCCTTGGAAGAAAGAAAAAAAAAAGGAGCGAAGCCAGATGTCACTAACCTGTATTTTAAGGGTTGGCTTTTAAGTTCGTAATACGTCTTGGGCTCTTCGCGAAATTCTTCTCCAATGTCGAAATCAGGGACTATTCCCGATTCCGGTTCCATATTCCCAGCCGTCGAGCGTAAACCCCGGTATGCGAAGAAAGACACTCCGAGCTCTCGCAACTCCTGCCTCGCCGAGTCTGACACTGTGACACTGAAAACTCCCTCGTCCTTGGCTGCACTTAGTAAATACATACGGGAGCTTCTGGTTTTTTTCCCTTGTTGAAAGCGTAGATTAACCCCCGGATGTTGGCTCCTCGCTGCCATCTAATGGTTACCTTCAAACAGCTCGGAAAG
>VKOC01000004.1:36066493-36078642 GCA_009364415.1 Spea multiplicata
AAAAGCTAAGCAGGATAGGGACAGGATTATCCGGTACTGAAAAGTACCTTGAAACAGAGGAGTAAACCACCTAGAACGGAGAACATACCTGGGAGAGCCTTTCAGAAACCCCGCACAGGGATTAGAATGTATTTTTTTACATTGTATCGAGATACCATTACCCCAAGTGACATCAAAAACAGATTGGCCAATTATAATTCTGGTTCATAATGATGTCGACAAGAAGAAAGCTTAATATCTCCATAGACAAGAATAAATCCCGATTGCCCCGTTTAGGTGAAATAATTTTTTTAAAAAAATATTCTTTAAAAATTATAATTTTTAAAGAATATTCTTAAAATATCTTTTTAAAATAAAAAAAGGTTTTCTGCATTGATCACTTCTCTGGCATACAGTGAGTTAAATCTGGAGACTTCCAAAAAAAAAAGAACATTCTACGTAAAAAAAATGACAGAATAACCTCTCATTGGGACACAGCCTGTATTGGATTCATAGTGAAAGTGTCACATGCATAGATCTTTTTTCCAATTATTGATATTTTTTTGCTACAGAAATTAGAAATTAAAAAAAAAAAACAATAATCCGCACGTACCCTCCAAATACTGATTCTGCAAAATTGTTTGTTGAAAAGAAGTAGTAAAAAAATATCGTAATACCTGACCAGCAGATTACAGCCATTCCATATAAAAAACGTTTAGTGATCACGTATAAAACACACAGGTGTACCATGGAAATTCCATATAAGTGTGGGAGGAACAATGGAGGCATCATATAAAGTTTGGAGTATAATGAATTAAAAAGTAACCAAGATCACATATGTACATTTCAAATATTTACACATTTCTTTTTTTTTCTTTTTTGTTTTAAAAGTACATTTCAGGACCATGCCATAGTTCATAAAAAAAAAAAATAACGGGGCATAAATTAAAAAGACGTCTTCCGTTCATTCACTCGCACTTTAAAATCCTTCATTTGAAGTATTCCAGTAGCGGCTGTAGTTTCTGTATTTCCATTCGGTGATTTTTTTTCCATTTATAAATTCCTTCAACGGCCTCCAACCCTGTGCTTTCTTCATGTAACCGTTGAACGTAACCCACCGGTCCGTCAAAAAAGGGTCAACACGACCTTTCTGGAGAACCAACCCTAGAGCGATGGTCCAACCTTCACAGCTTGAAGTTCCTCCTTCCGGTAAAAAGTGCTTGCTAACTAGAATTACAAAAATCAAGTGCTATTCTCTGCTGGAGAGAAAGAAAAAAGATTGTGCCTTGCCAAAGTCTTCAGCTTAACGTTATCCTGTTAGGGTGGGCTTGTTGTGCCGGTATGGTGTCCAGTTGACTAGGTATGGCCTGGTGGGACATGCTCAAGGCACGTGAGGTGAGTGCTCCAAACGACCAAAACTCAAACTAATGTTCCTGGTTTGGCGTCTTCGTGCCACAGCAGCTCCTGGTCGGTCGGAGGAAGGTCATCGTTTAGCGGGGTGATGTCCGAGGAGTCGTCCAGCTGGGAAGGATAAGTCAAAAAACTTCTAGGGTTAAAAAAAAAAAGAAAATATTTACAATACTTATAGTTTTGGAATAGTCTAAAACGTAACTAAGGATAAAAAGACTGAAATTAAGAATTTTGGAGTCTGAGGGGTTCTAACGTCAAGGCAAAATGGTTGTTTTGGGCCTTATCACTCCTGCGTGGCTTTACATTAGTTCTTTAATGAGAAACTAACCCTCAAAAGGTTAACAAAAATGGTAATTTATAACATTATATTTCAGCCCTGTTATAGTTAACCATTTTAAGCACAAAAAGGGAAATATTTTATTTCCTTCCCATGGCTTCTGCTCGCCAGTCCAAGAAAAATGAGAAGGAACAAAAGAATGTAATTGAGGTCAAAGCACCAAAAAGTAACAATGTTCCCATCACAGGGGTTCTGAATGCAGACATGGCGGCAGAGCCGGTTACGCAGCAATCCTTACTCACCGGCTGGGTAATGTGGTGGTGCTGTAAGCCGTGGAGTACCCCGTGTATGCTGCGTGAGACACCATGCTATAGTCTGGATAACCTAGTGAGCTGTTTTGGCCTCTCCGGGTACTCGTGGAAGACACTGTAAAAAAAAAAATAATATTAAATTATTATTTGGTTTCCATGATGGCTACTCCAATTGTTTTGCTTTTTTCCTGGACTTTTATTGTAACATCATTGAAGTCAAGCTTTGAGATCTTTCAGCAGGTTGACGAATTCACAGATTAGATGGTCCAAGTAGACCTCCTCTGCCATTAAGTTCCTAATTTTCTAAATTCTGGCTTTTAGATATAATTGGAACCCTGTACTTTTTTGGAGGTGGGAAAGGAAACCTTTGGCCAGCAAGATAAATAAAAAGACCCTTGTAAGTGTTTACAGACAAAACGTAAGAAAGTAGATGTCATGTTCGGCAAAAAAAATAAAAAAACACAAAATGATGAAACCCATCTGCATTAAACAGCAACGTTTGGGAGAATGCCATCGTTTAATAGGATTTTGACTGATGTTGTGTAATTATGTCTAGAAAGGAGATCAGCGGTGGCATTATTCAGACTTTTCATGGTTCCGTTCCCCATCTGGATCATTACTTGTTTAACAATCCATCGGTGGCAATGGCTTCATCTACAACTGAATATTAAACCACATTCTGTACATGAAGAATCACCATGGAGGAGTAAAGCAGTTTAGAAGAGGATTAGCAACCCTGCCGAGGCCAACAATCTATATAGACGAGGCATGTGATATATTAACGATAGAGCCAAATTCAACACACGTCCTGAGGACATCGATGAAATCCAAAAAGCATTCCAGGATGGACGCAAAAGGTTCTGACCTCAGCCACGTTGATGATTGTTGGAAACATTTGGATACAATAATGCTTAAAATATATTAAATATCAGGGAAGACCCCGGCTAAACATCAGAGAATCAAATCTAGAAGGTGGACGAGAGTCGTACCTGAGGAGCAGGATGGAGCCCTGGAGCTGGGAGGCGACGGCACTTGCATAGATGCGTAGCACAAGGTTCTCTGGGACCCCCGATCCGATTCAGCCATCCCCGGCATGCCGTGCACCATATCTTTCTGGCACGCAGCTCTCTGATACCAGCCCCGCAGGTGTTCCGCCACAATGGCCTTTTTAATGTTTTTGGTGATCTGTTCAGTGGTCTTTGCGGGTTTTTTCCTTGGAAGACGCAAAGTGGCATAGGGGTTGTGAGGCACAAACTGGTCTCCGTCATACCTTGCGTCCCGGTAATGGTCATAGCCGTAGCTCGCCACCGAACGATAACATGGGTTGACGCTGTATTGTCCTTCGGTATCATTCTCGTAAATGTAAGCGCCGTTGTAATACGGGTCACCGTCCGGGTAGCCAGAATACGCCGTGATGTAATAGCTGGAAGAAGACGGGTGGTGCTGAGTCATTTGGTAGACGCTGTTCCGGGCGTCTTTGTTGGCTAGGTTTGGCATGCTGCCGGAATTAGCTGCCGAGAAATTCTGCTTCTTGTGCCGTCTCCTGGAGCGGTTGTCCAGAGTCTGGGTGGTGTAGCAGGGGTTTTGTTTTGGGGGGGTGCTGTGGTATTCAGAGCTGGACTGGCTGGTGTAAGACGAGCCGTCATCGAGGATCTCGGTACTGTTGCTTCTGTGGCTCTTCGACATGGAGAACGTTGGCTTCCCATCGACCGCGTCCGGCAGGAGCGGCGTGTGAGACTCCAGACTGCCCCTGCGCGGCATGGTGTACGGAGACATGCCTTCGTTCCTGAGGGGACAAAAATGAATCTCTTGTTAAAAACAATTATATAAAAAATGGAAGCGCTCAAAAAAGCTCTGAAATCATCTTGCCTGGAACCGGGTATGGACATTATTTATCCAAACCCATATGCTTCAAGCCACATAGGTAATACGGTGTTATGATGAGCCACCCGCTTTCAGATCAGGAGAAAAAGCTGTACCTGCTGCTATTGGTTCTATTGGTTGTAAAAGAACATTAATAATCCTGACCCAAAAATATCTGCCACTCATCAAAACTCTAAGAGTTGATGTGTAATTGTGGACTACCACTCTCAGCATGCACAACCAGCAGTAGCCGGATGGAGCCGTTCCTCTTTCCCAACTTACTGGAGGTGGCTGCTGCTGTAGGCATTGCGTGTCAGGACAGGCGTGGAGGGCATGCTCCGGCCACCATGAGATTTCCGCTCCGACGTCTTGTACGGGCTGCTGTGCGTCGAAGACGGCTCTCTGAGAATAAATATAATAAACAACATAAAATTTAATTACATTTTTTGGGAAAAAAATGGAAAATCTTTTGGCTTCTACTAAATCATGTTTAATAAATTGTATATTTGTATCTTAAAATTGTCAAAGTTAAATAAGGGTCAAGCTCGACGCTGGATGAAACCAGGTGGCGCCGCCTTTGTGCGGCTTATGGCGGTCGCGTTTGCCCAGCCCATTCGCTGCCTGCCGCTTGACCTCGGCGGGGGTTGGCGGTTCGTACCTGGACAGCCGCATGTCCGAGAACTGTTCATTCAGGGACGATTTTCTGGAGAGGTTTTTCTCAATGCCTGTTGACTTTGGAGGTCGACCTTTTGGAGAGTTGTGTCCTTGAAAAAAGAATGACTCATCTAGAGAGAGAGGAAAAATAAAAAAGGAGAGAGAAATCAGGGAGGCCAAGTTAATTCTTAACGAGCAGATAGGGCAATATTCTAAGGGTCAGGTTCCTCTGTGTGCCGTGGGAGTATTTACTCGGATAAAAATACCAATGGAGCGTTTATTCAAAGTGACAGCATCGTTCAAATGTCCATCTCGGAAAAAAAACTAAGAACAAAAAGGACATTTCGGGCTGCTCTGTATGTGAGATCATTTCGTAATAAGCCGGTACGAAGGTATTTAGAGACTCACCATCCTCCATCGTGGTTGTATCAGACAACGAGCTGCTTTCAGACGGAATGATGTCATCTAAAATAGAAAGAACAATGGAACAATGAAACGACGATCCTTGAAACAGCTGGACATTAAACTCAAGATTGAGTGATTAAGGCATTTCACCTAAGGGTTGAGTGAAGACATTGAAAGTAGGAGATATTTTAATCAAGCATCTACAACGCAGATAAACTTGCAGTTCTTAAACTCATTACACAGAATTTCCCTCTTCAAATGGTATAACGATTTCATTAATTCAGGACTCCTGGAAGTTAGACTAGAACTGGAAACAGCGGTAAAAGTTGGGAAGGTTGCCAATACCTTGCATAAGCAGAGAGGCTCTCTTCGTAGGATCCTTCCCGCTCTTGACTCTGTATTCATTAATAGTACTTTCCAGTTCTTGAAGTTTTTTAAGTGCGTCGCTGTAATCCTGCTTCCTCTTCCTCTTGACGTTCTTGCTCAAATCCGCCTCGGTCGCAAGTCTCTTCGTAGCCTCTACCAATTGTTGTTGGATTAGGAACTTGCACTCCAGATTTTGTAATTCGTGATCCTTAATTAAAAAAAGAAAATGTGTCACAAACTAAAATATTTGTAACCCTGGCCCAAGAACTTGAATCTCTGGTTTATGGAATAGCAGCTTCCTGTCTGTTTCAGAAAGAGGAAGTCGATAGTTTGCAGTCCGTTGTTGGTGACAGGAGTTCCAGTAAGCTTAATTCCAAAAAAATAATAAACAATGTGCAATGCCCCCCATTTAACAGCTTAAAAGTCTCTCTATTTCAGTTTTTTAACCCTATAAAATCCTGGACTTCTTTACGATAGCCGAAGATGATTTTTTAATATCCTTGCTTTGACCATCTTCACCAGAAGGCCAGAAAAACTCGTATCCCTACCTCCTCGTTGAGTAGTAAGTTGTCAGCCAGTTTAAAAGATGTCCCCATCCTTTTTCTGATTGGAGGCGGTTTTTCACCAGGACCCAATGGATACTCAGTGGGTAATTTCCCAGTTATTTCCTAAAAAAAAAAAAAAAAAAAAAAAAAAAAAAAAAAAGATAAATATTGATATAATTACGGCATCCCTGAAGACCTTAAATGAAAGAGGCCGTCGGAAATCCGATACATGGGAATTCTAAAATTTTCTGTTTATATAATTAATATATATATATATATTATATTATATTATGTAATATATATATGTAATATCTTATAAATTCTTATATAAAAAAGTAATATTTTATTTCTACGTTTCTTACAAATGTGTTACTTTTTCACACGCAGAATGTAACCCTTTGATTACTTGTCTAAATTAATGCTCTTCTATATAATCCATGAAACGAATCCTCTACGAAACGAAACCCTCTACGCCATTAGCAAGGACTTTTCCATTCCATTTTAGGTTAAAAGCGGGACGCTTAGGTTATCAGTACAATCATCTTCATGTTTCACCTCTGCCCTTGTAAACTTTGTCGCAGCAAGGAGTTACTATCCCTTTAATCTTCTCAGCCCTAAACCGAAGACGACCTAATGACGAGAATGAAGACGCTTCTGTGTTACTTACTGCTTCGCGCAAGCAAATCTTCTTCAGCTCTTCGATTTTTTTCAGAAGAACATCTTGTAGAGCTTTCTCTTTCTTCTTCAACTCAAGGATCTTCTCGACTTTATGTTCTTCGCTGACTTCAGAGTCCTGGGAACCTAAAGAAATGTTTTGGGAGGTTAGGTTTTTTATTTTAAAGTAAACTCGAACTGGTAACATTGTATCCAAAACGCTCATTGTTGTAAAACAGGAAGACAAAGAGGACGAGGGCTGGTTAGTTCTCCAGAAAAAGTTGGTTTTACCGGCTCATGCGATGATTTCGCAGCTATTTCTTTTTTTTTTTCTAAAAATGTTTCAATTACGAGGAATATTTTTGAAACTGCGGAGATCCTTTTCTCAAATATTGCTCTTAGCTTTTTTTTTTTTTTTTTTTTTTTTTTAAACGAAACCTGATTACTTTTAACTGCACGTTACGGTGGCGTGGAAAAATGCATTACCTGATGAGATTAAGCTGCCGTTGCTCGCCATGATCAGGGGATTCTTTCCTTCCACCATTTTGGAGACTTTGGTCCCGCTTTCAGTCAGTTCCATGGCGATATCGTCTTGACTTCGAGCTGCTGGAATTTTTGCCTACGCGAGATCAACCAGCAAAACTCTTAATGAGAGAGCAGACGAGGAGAGCGATAGACGGCATCTTTCACTCCGCGTTCATGGGAAATCAGCAACCGCCTCCCAATATATCCAGCTAACGACAATAATATCCGAGAAGTAGATTCTGGGAATACGTAGGCTGGGATTTTAAGGGGGCGCCATGCTTTGTATCAAGTGATGGAAAACTAGAGAAGACCGAAATGCTCCTACCGGTCAAAACCAACCCCCCCCCAAAAAAAGGTATATTTTTTTCAGAATTCTGACACTATGTAAAAGCAACCAAAGCTTTTGGGGAGATTTGGGGGGCTTGTGTGAATTCCTCTGCACCCTTGAGCCTAAACAAATGTTCTGAAAGCTTCCCAATGAGTTGGACATTTCCACTAATAGAACCCCAAAAATAAATGTCAGGTAACGCAGTTGGAAAGCAATTTTTAGTAGACTAGAAGGACTTCATTAAGTTGTTTCCAGCTGCATAAAATGCATTTTGTGCAGCAAAAGATATTTTTTTGTCATAGTTTTGGAATCTTAGTAACTCCGACAAAACATACGATGCAGTTCAGGAAAAGGATAAAGGAAAGAACTAAACGTTTTACCCATCTGGCTCGGAGATTTGCGAACGCGACCTACCTTGCTCTGCTTTCTGTCCAAGTAGAATTGATGTTGACTAATGGCCATAATCCATATGGACTTGATCAGAAAATTGTTTGCATACCACGTTTGAACGACCAGACCACTCTGTCCAAAGGTTCGTCTTGACGCAGCTATTCTAAAAACAGAATCAAAGCAAAATATTTAGTCCGATAACGGTTAACCCCTCGAGACGGACTACAAAACAGGGGTAGAATTGTAAATCCTAAAAAAAGGTTTTAAAATATCATCTGTGAATGGAAATGTTGGGAATTAGAACAGCGACACTAATACAGATAAATAATTCAGAATAATATATATTTCTATTTCTGATATATATCGTTGGGGGGGTTTCTATAGGGGTCCTTAGTAAAATCATTGGGGTGGGGGGGCTTTGTACCAATAACATAAATGCCATAAATGCTTTTACATGCCCGTTTCTCCTGCTGTACAGACTCAAACCTTAATCAGTCGTTGGTCTCGTCTTAGATTCAGGAGCCGTATGTCTATCCCATGCATGTTTAATACCCTGACTGTATTACCCTCTACCATTTCTGCTGGGAGGCTGTACCACTTATCTACCATCCTCTCAGTAAAGTAAAAAGGCATTATTTATGAGCCTCAGATTCCACTAGTTTTAGATTAATTACCTCAACCACTATCCAAAACAATATCTGCTACTGCAGGATGGATCTGGCTGAATATGGTCGTTGACCAAAAAACTTGTTGGCCAATGAGTAGCCCCATCCAAGGCCACCAACCACGTTTCAAGGTTTACCAAAGTATCGCTAGGCAATATTCCATTTGGCTCGGTATTAATGAATTCAAAGGAGACAAACAGGTCAGACGTGCGCCAACAAAACAGCCACTGGTGTCCTCAACCAGAACCCCGCTACGGCGGCTAAACCCCCCCCCCCCCCCAAATATTAAATAAATTTTAAAAAAAAAAACCTTACCTACGGGGATCGTGAACTTCAACAGCAAATTTTTTCTCTCGGAAGTACAAATTCTCCTCCAGCTGCTTCCACTGAAATAGCTACAAAAAAAAAACGACAGAAGGAGAGAACTATAAATAACGGCTTCATCAGGCATTTAATGCAAGAAACGCGCCGGAATCTATTGTACGGCAACCGCGGGAATACGAGCCACGAACAACAAAACACCTAAATAACCCGGAATACCGACAGCCGGGGTATAAACACAGAACAGACAGAGCGCGCGGCGCGGACGCCAAGACACAAGCGGACGCCGCGTTCTCCGCGCAGTAAAAATGTCATTTGGTTACCAGCATCCAGAGCTTCTGCTGCGGCGATGACGGGATTTTGTTTTTAAAGCCTCCCCCCTTAGAACATTCCGATAGTTCTACGAAATACCCGCAAAAGAACGTAACCCCCCACGTCAAACGTTCGTCATATTGTGTGACGGGCGCAGCACTCGGCTCATTCGTTAAAAGTTACGACGCAGAGATCTTATGGCTTTACGCACCGATGATGTCATCGTTACACATACATAAACAGTATTCCATGAAATTGGTTATTCCATAAACTCCAAGGAATATTCAATAAATGTGTATATGATGGTCCGACGCGTCCGCAATAAACGATGTCAATAACAGGGTTTTATGTCGATGCGTTAAAATCACACAAACATACATGTGCAGTGTACACAATTTAACTGCTTAAATGCCAGTGATTAGTAACGGCTTGCACACACCTCTAAGAGTTAATAGAATCATTTTATATGATTAAGAGAGTGCGAATTCTTACATAAATTCATCGAACAAAGTAACACTCGAATGTGCGTGTATCCTTACACAACCCACACCTACAAACCCGGCTTATAGTGGCATTCAATACGGAGCGCAAATGTAAGCCCCCCGGATGTGTATTTTCATTCGGGTTTGCATTAGAATAAGAATAATTTTAATACCCGATGCTCACAAAGCGGATCCTACTAAAGAGGGAGAGACGAGCCCTTTTACTATCATGCGAAAAGGTTCCTCTGTATAAGTGATGTCATAAACAATCGGGTTTAGCTAAACGACAGAATGACAGCCTAAAAAAATAACGAATGCAAACATTTCCTCCCAAAAAACGTTTCAAAACAAACAATGTACGCTTTCCAATAAACTCGCAAACCATCGATTACAGAGGCCACCCCTTCGTCTTTTATACACTGTATCCATTCATTGGGACATTAGAAACATAGAATCTGCCGGCAGATCGGCCCCATTCGGCCCCCGTCTAGTCGCCCGTTTCTCCTGCTGTAAAGACTCAAACCTTAATCAGTCGTTGGTCTCGTCTTAGATTCAGGAGCCGTATGTCTATCCCATGCATGTTTATATTCCTTCTCTGTATTACCCTCTACCGCTTCTGCTGGGAGGCTGTTCCACAATTACCTTCTGATGATCTAGTGTCCCATTTTGTTAAAGTAATCCACACGGCTTGCACTCCTGGGAGTTGTCAGTCGCATAGTCTGAGTGTGAGCCACTTCCTGGGTCTCTCCCCGAGTAGTGAGATTCCAGTAAGGTGCTACTCCAGTTTCACTGCCTAACCATCCCACTTAATGACACGCTGCTGACATCACACCTCCAGCCTCTGCATGCTGCTTCTCACACCCAATTTGCATAGATAAGACCAAGCCTTTAAAGCCATTACTGGAAAAGCACTTTTCTCGTTAAAAAACATCGTCCTTGTCATTGTCTCACACAACATTCCAAAAGACGTGGAAAAATATACATAAAAATCTGCGTACTGAGAAATAATTTAAAAAATATATATAAACATGGGGGGACGCTTTTAGATTCCATTCCATTCCTTAACTCAAAGATGGCTCAGCAAAACATAATTAAATAAAAATATACAAAAAAATATAATAATAATATAAATAATAAATAATATAATAGATTGTCAGCTCCTCACCTGTTGTTTCTGTAAGTCAAATTGCTATGTTATATACTGCTTGTTATATAATGTCCTGTCTACCCATTGTACAGCGCTACAGAATATGATGGCGCCATATAAAACAATAAATAATAATAAAATAATAAATAAAAATAATAAAAATGTTACAAACTTTAATTTTCTTTATTGGAATATCTGACTCATTGGATACAATGTAACAGCTTTAAACTTTTCAGAAGAATGCTGGTTCTTAAAGCTGCAGTCACACTTTTCTTTATTGCATGTCTCCCTCTCTCTCTCTCTCTCTCTTTCTCCTTCTCTCTCTCTCTTTCTCCTTCTCTCTCTCTCTCTCTCTCTCTCATGTTGTGAATTTCCAGTTTTCGATACAATTTGACACACACAAAAAAATGTAAACACAACCGAAGGTGTATATTAAGTTAATTGTTCCTCGGAGAGCACAGCCTCGGGATGCTGACGTCGCCTGCGTTATTAGCGAGGTGGACATGTTTAAACCACACCTCGCCTGTTGTCTCATTGATTCCTCACTGCCTGAGTAATTAATGAATGAATTCCAGGCATGTATAGAGCAAGATCTGCCTCGGATTGAAACCAGTTTTGTCTCCCTGGCTTTGCATTAACCTTTTGACAGCCACTGGGACAGAAGTCTAATGGGATCCTCTCTGTCAATTCTATGAAGGGGGGTGGAATCTCCTACTTTAAAAGCTATGGTTCCGAAGCCCTCATGACCAGTGTACATATTATACTGGGGGTAGATACGTGGGACAGCCTCCCAGCAGAAGTGGTAGAGGGTAATACAGTGAGGGGATTAAACATGCATGGGATAGACATACGGCTCCTGAATCTAAGACGAGACCAACGACTGATTAAGGTTTGAGTCTTTACAGCAGGAGAAATCAGGGGCCGAATAGGGCCGATCTGCAAGCAAATTGTATGTTTCTAAGCACGACTTTGTGTAAAAAAAAGGCTGATGATTAAGCACAAAGTTTTTACCACATTTTAATGAAATACAAACACATGGTTGCACTTCCTTAACCCGCTGACATCAGGACATCACGTCTGTGACATTCTGAAAGGCTTCACCACAGCGGCCCGAGGATGGCCCAGCCGCCACATTAACGATAACGAGAAAACTTCCTTAAAATTCACTCCGGAACACATCAGTCACCCGGCTGACAGTTTCTCAACAAGCTGGCACGGAATGCAGTGACGCAATACATGTGATGCGTAGCGATGTCATTATGGGGGCATAAGAAGGTTTAAGGGGGCCAATATGTGATAAGTGGAGGAGGGGCAGCTTTCTTTCTTGCCAAATATTAATCCATTAAATTCATATAATAAGTGCAGAGGTATTTTTTTTTTCTGCCAAGGGCAACGCAATGACGATCGGTTCCCACGACATGCCCGGGCTCTTAGTAATAAAACATTATCCTGGGCACCTCACCTAGCTTTGGACTTAGTCATCCTTTATGTTTCTGCTGGAGGTATTCGTAAAAT
>VKOC01000004.1:36078742-36096037 GCA_009364415.1 Spea multiplicata
GTCTTTTTTTTCTTTTTTCCTTTTTCCTTTTTCTTTTTTTAACTCCGAATTTCTCTTTTGTATGTAAATTGAAGTTTCTGAGCCTCACCACAGGGGCCGGAGCTGTTTAAAGAGGGGATTTAGCACCCTTACTGTTCCAAACAGCTGGTTAGGTGGCCTGGAACTATTTACTCTCCAACAGTTGGATGCATTTAACGAGAGATAACAGGGCTATTGTGTAGCGGTGGAGGAAAATATTTGGAGGATTATTGGCATCTTAACTGCTGGTCCACACATGTCTCAGCGGAAAGACCCCACTTTATTTAGCCTTCACGTCGGTGCTGAACTCATTTAAGGAAACAAACATCCATGTCGTACAGCCAATACCCATTTACTTTACTGAATGCTACATTCTTGGACTGCCACGCGTGCAGCTCATCAGGAACAGAACTGACAGATACAAAAAAGATTACCCATATCTAGTATAGATGTTTTATTTTAATGAAAAGCATACATTGGAAACTCCGGTTTTGGCGTTCGCCGGGCTTAACAGTTCTCATTGGCTGCAAAGTGACTTCGATGTTCCTTCAGCCAATGGGAAGCTTTGCTTGGCAATAAGGGGGAGGGGACTGCTAAATTTTCAGAAACATTATAACTTCCCTGGGGTCAGGTAACCTTTGTAGGTGATAACAGCCTTGGCTATTGCTTGTGGGCACGAGACTCATCAAGCTATTTGCCCCAGCAGGGGCAGATTGTTTTCTCTTAGAATTACTTAGGAACGGCACCTTTTTAATTCTGACAAAAATAAATTGCCCACAAGTAGACCGTGGTGCCCGCAGAGTCTGTAGCGCCATTACAATAACGAGGTCATCACTAGCAACGTTGTCGTCACCATTAACCGGATGGACGGTAATATTAGGACAAGTTAAGACACCCTGGTGGAGATGGAGAAGACGGCCCTAAATAAAGTGGTTCTTAAAGGCTTTTTGACGTGTTTTACCCTTTTAAAATTCTTGCTCTCGCAGCCGAGGAAAAAAAAAATCCCAACAGGTGAGTTTTGTCCAGGAAGCTCTCAGGGGTTTGTGAAACTCGCGACATTCCTTCAGAACGCACCTGGTCTCTTCATTCCACCGAAAGGTGTACGAGGGCAGGGTAGATACTTTAGGAGGTGCTGATACATATGAACTCCACTCCATCCCGACCTGACAGACACGTCATTAATCAATAATCATAAAACAAGACGTGTGTGCACAGTGCGGGGCGCTATACTAAAAAAAAAAATGAAAGGCTTAGCGGTGGAGCGGAAAAACGCGCCGATGTTGTATTATTCGGCTTGACATGTTCAGAGGTCTTTTATGTTGCGTTACGACCTCGGAATGTGAGAGACACAAAAACCCAGATCTTGTTAATCCACCTCTCAAAAGACAGAGTCCTGCACCAGTGAGTGATGAAGAAGAGGAACACTTTATGCATGTATCGGGTCAGTTATACATCTGACGGGCATTTAAACAGAGGAATTCCAAATGCAAAGTTTGAAAAGTGGTCACTCTCCGAGTCTGAGTGACTCTGTTAGGTCCCACGATCACGTTAGCCACTAAAAGGTATCACAGAGTTAAGGATGACCATTGCGTGTCTTAATTATACCTTTAACCCATTAAACCCTGCCTGTTAATGCACTTTCACCTTTAAAAAGTGTTTACACTTAAATACCAGTTTTTTTAATTGGTATTTCCTCCTGCTGAAAAGGAATGCGACGATTTCCTTCTTTAACGCCTTTAGAAATGCAAAACCAACCAAACAAGCAGAAACTTACATGTAACGTAAAGAAGTTTTACTTTTATGGAGACGGTGGGTGATAAGTGGAACAGCCTCCCAGCAGACGTGGTAGAGGGTAATACAGTGAAGGGATTAAAACATGCATGGGATAGGCATATGGCTCCTAAATCTATTCTATCTATTATCTATAAAATTCTATCTTTCGTTCGACATTTTCGCACACACATTCACACTCGCACTCCTTCTCTCTTTATTTGTAAAAAAAAATGATTTAAAATAAATTTTAAAATAAGCGGTAACCGATGGAGACGGCTTAACACACACAGTACAGGTAAATTAAGCGTTGGAAATAACCCCTTCTTCCTCCTCGCGGTCCCTTGTCTGTTACCTGAGGACGGCTCCGGCCTTTTGTTCCGTCCGACGACGGCACACAATAGCCTTCCTTCGGACTTCTCTGCAGGACGGTCTCTTTATCTTCCCGGTCTCTTGATCTCCGTGTGTTTTTCTCACAGTCAGTTAAAACAATGATCAAAAAGGTGATGCCTCCTTAAGGAGCAAATGGCCAATCGTCAGATATTTACCAGATAAAACGCCTAAAAAACACCCAAAAACATATTCCCCGCAGCGCTGATAAGTCTGATTGAACAAGTAGTGGAGACAAAGACATGTTCAATTATTTAAAGAGTGTAGGATCCCAGCAACTATCCGTTTGTGTCTAATAAATAGTCTGCCTTTTAAAGGAAAGTAGTTATTTATTGATCTAATTAGCGCTACGGTATACGATGGCGCTATATAACACAATAAATAATAATATTCTGCAGGGTATATATATATTATTATATATATTATCGTTAAAGGTTTTCTGTAGCTCGGATAATCCATTTAACGGGTTTAGCTGGGAGTGAAATCCTTCTAAACTTGTCACATTGTAAAAAGTTTGGCCCTTCCAGACGTCTTCCCCGTCGGGGCCGAGATTTTTTTTATTATTTTATGCTCATTTTTTACTTTGGGTTTAAATAAGATCTCTCCGGTCACATAGAAGCAGGATTTGGCTTTTTCATTTTTTTATTTTATTTTACTTGTTTTTATTATTTTTTTGTTTTACTGAATAACTTTTCCTTATTCTCAATCTAAACAGGTGAAAAACCAGATAAAATACAGACAGACAGAAACCCAAACATACGGCTATAAATAGCACTCAGAAATTTTACTTTTTGAAAGTTGCGCAATGATTGTTAACACCGGGGGGGGGGGGGGCAGATATAATTTTAATCTTTTTGTAAAAGGAACTAAGTATATTGGAACATTTAGCAATAAAAGTTTGTTACATAGAAATAAAGAATATTTGCTGAGAAGATGGTAGATGAGTGGAACAGCCTCCCAGCAGAAGTGGTAGAGGGTAATACAGCGAGGGTATTAAACATGCATGGGATAGACATACGGCTCCCGAATCTAAGAGAAGACCAACGACTTGGGTCTTTACAGCAGGAGAAACGGGCGTCTCATAGGAATGATGACTATTATCTACCACAATAAGGAAACATTGTTACAACCACTACAAGGGTGGGAGATCCTCTCTATGGTATCTCGTTTTCGCACAGAATGTCCGCCTTCCACCCCGTCTTCATTATTAGAAACTCAAACTCGCAGAGCGTGAACTTCCGGCCAGATAAACAGCCGCATTGTGCAATAATGCCTTTGGAGTGTTGGGCTGAGTAACCGGCTGGTGTGTGATATGCTCCGTACGACGCGTTCAGTAGACTTTGGGGAGAATGACTAATTATCAGGAGCTGCCAAGAATCCTGCGTTCTCTCGTACCAACAGAGATTGATCAGTAACTCAAGTGTATCCGTCTGACTTCCAAACCACACGAGATGGTATAACGAGCAAAGTGGTCTAATTAGTCACCTTCCTGTGTTGTGGGACATCTCAGAGGATGGCGAAAATTGTGATTCAACATCAACGGAGAGAGCTGGATGCACCTAAACCTATGTAGTACGGTGTCTCCATTTCAGATAATGTAAGTGTTTAATGTAGGGAAAGGTAAATGGACCCGGTATTTTGGGTTATTTGAAGCACTGGTCATGAGGCCTTCAGGCACTTCAGGTTTTGTAGATAGCACGATGTTTGGAGATACATCGTCTACCGCTTGATTAAGTGATAATTAGAGATATTCTAAAGCCACGGCAGAGTCTTTCACCCTTCAGATGAGTCAATAGCATATACAATGACTTCTGTATTTACGACGTAAGGCCGTGGGGCGTTCATCATCAGAAGAAACAATCTTAACTTGTGTACTTCGACTCCCCCCGTGTAAATACAGTAAGTCAATAGACAGTAATGAATTAAGATCATTGAGATGAGCAGAAGCGGTAGAACATTGCACAGTTCAGAACTTCAGAGATATCACAATGATACATTGGCAGAGACATTGAGTTCCCATCAACTTAACACGACTTAGACGCGGATCTTCAGATGACTCTGAAGAACCGAAGGCAAAACCGGACAATGTTGTGTTGGTTCCAGAGTTTTGGAAGTTTATGATAACCTAAGTTGGCCGACATGTTCATACTACAGGATATAGGATGAAATACCTTACTGAGGACCACTGCGATCAAGAATCTTATCAGTGTCTACATCTTCTAGGTTGGCCCAGTGAAAGCCATCATAAAAAGCTTAACTCCGTACAATTTGAAGATCAAAGTTCGTAGCTAGTACATAAACAGTTTAGCTGAGACCATCAGCCCTTCTTGACCTGTCGAGGGATCCCAACAACTTCATAAGTGTTGTGCCTGAGTTCTGTTTATTGAATATCCAGACTATTATATGTCGGCATTAAACCAACGGTTTTCCACATGGGAATTATGTTAGATTCAGGTAGACCCCTCTAATATAACACTGGATTGTTGTTTTTTTTGCCTAGTTTGATTAAGTCCACCACTTGCATCATCTCCTGTAATATCACACCCAAAATAATGGATTTTACGAATACCTCCAGCAGAAACATAAAGGATGACTAAGTCCAAAGCTAGGTGAGGTGCCCAGGATAATGTTTTATTACTAAGAGCCCGGGCATGTCGTGGGAACCGATCGTCATTGCGTTGCCCTTGGCAGAAAAAAAAAATACCTCTGCACTTATTATATGAATTTAATGGATTAATATTTGGCAAGAAAGAAAGCTGCCCCTCCTCCACTTATCACATATTGGCCCCCTTAAACCTTCTTATGCCCCCATAATGACATCGCTACGCATCACATGTATTGCGTCACTGCATTCCGTGCCAGCTTGTTGAGAAACTGTCAGCCGGGTGACTGATGTGTTCCGGAGTGAATTTTAAGGAAGTTTTCTCGTTATCGTTAATGTGGCGGCTGGGCCATCCTCGGGCCGCTGTGGTGAAGCCTTTCAGAATGTCACAGACGTGATGTCCTGATGTCAGCGGGTTAAGGAAGTGCAACCATGTGTTTGTATTTCATTAAAATGTGGTAAAAACTTTGTGCTTAATCATCAGCCTTTTTTTTACACAAAGTCGTGCTTAGAAACATACAATTTGCTTGCAGATCGGCCCTATTCGGCCCCTGATTTCTCCTGCTGTAAAGACTCAAACCTTAATCAGTCGTTGGTCTCGTCTTAGATTCAGGAGCCGTATGTCTATCCCATGCATGTTTAATCCCCTCACTGTATTACCCTCTACCACTTCTGCTGGGAGGCTGTCCCACGTATCTACCCCCAGTATAATATGTACACTGGTCATGAGGGCTTCGGAACCATAGCTTTTAAAGTAGGAGATTCCACCCCCCTTCATAGAATTGACAGAGAGGATCCCATTAGACTTCTGTCCCAGTGGCTGTCAAAAGGTTAATGCAAAGCCAGGGAGACAAAACTGGTTTCAATCCGAGGCAGATCTTGCTCTATACATGCCTGGAATTCATTCATTAATTACTCAGGCAGTGAGGAATCAATGAGACAACAGGCGAGGTGTGGTTTAAACATGTCCACCTCGCTAATAACGCAGGCGACGTCAGCATCCCGAGGCTGTGCTCTCCGAGGAACAATTAACTTAATATACACCTTCGGTTGTGTTTACATTTTTTTGTGTGTGTCAAATTGTATCGAAAACTGGAAATTCACAACATGAGAGAGAGAGAGAGAGAGAGAGAAGGAGAAAGAGAGAGAGAGAAGGAGAAAGAGAGAGAGAGAGAGAGAGGGAGACATGCAATAAAGAAAAGTGTGACTGCAGCTTTAAGAACCAGCATTCTTCTGAAAAGTTTAAAGCTGTTACATTGTATCCAATGAGTCAGATATTCCAATAAAGAAAATTAAAGTTTGTAACATTTTTATTATTTTTATTTATTATTTTATTATTATTTATTGTTTTATATGGCGCCATCATATTCTGTAGCGCTGTACAATGGGTAGACAGGACATTATATAACAAGCAGTATATAACATAGCAATTTGACTTACAGAAACAACAGGTGAGGAGCTGACAATCTATTATATATTATTATTATTTACATATTAATTATATTTTTATTGTATATTTTTATTGTAATTATGTTTTTCTGAGACGTCTTTGAGGGTTTAAGAAATGGAAAGGAATCTAAAAGCGTCCCCCCATATTTATATATATTTTTTAAATTCTTTCTCAGATTTTTATGTATATTTTTCCACGTGTTTTAGAGTTATTCTCTTATGGATGTTGTTGAGACACAGGCAGTCACTTTAGGTATGACGTCATTCATTTACAATGACAAGGACGATGTTTTTTAAAAAGAAAAGTGCTTTTCCAGTAATGGCTTTAAAGGCTTGGTCTTATCTATGCAAATTGGGTGTGAGAAGCAGCATGCAGAGGCTGGAGGTGTGATGTCAGCAGCGTGTCATTAAGTGGGATGGTTAGGCAGTGAAACTGGAGTAGCACCTTACTGGAATCTCACTACTCGGGGAGAGACCCAGGAAGTGGCTCACACTCAGACTATGCGACTGACAACTCCCAGGAGTGCAAGCCGTGTGGATTACTTTAACAAAATGGGACACTAGATCATCAGAAGGTAATTGTGGAACAGCCTCCCAGCAGAAGCGGTAGAGGGTAATACAGAGAAGGAATATAAACATGCATGGGATAGACATACGGCTCCTGAATCTAAGACGAGACCAACGACTGATTAAGGTTTGAGTCTTTACAGCAGGAGAAACGGGCGACTAGACGGGGGCCGAATGGGGCCGATCTGCCGGCAGATTCTATGTTTCTAATGTCCCAATGAATGGATACAGTGTATAAAAGACGAAGGGGTGGCCTCTGTAATCGATGGTTTGCGAGTTTATTGGAAAGCGTACATTGTTTGTTTTGAAACGTTTTTTGGGAGGAAATGTTTGCATTCGTTATTTTTTTAGGCTGTCATTCTGTCGTTTAGCTAAACCCGATTGTTTATGACATCACTTATACAGAGGAACCTTTTCGCATGATAGTAAAAGGGCTCGTCTCTCCCTCTTTAGTAGGATCCGCTTTGTGAGCATCGGGTATTAAAATTATTCTTATTCTAATGCAAACCCGAATGAAAATACACATCCGGGGGGCTTACATTTGCGCTCCGTATTGAATGCCACTATAAGCCGGGTTTGTAGGTGTGGGTTGTGTAAGGATACACGCACATTCGAGTGTTACTGTGTTCGATGAATTGGTATGTAAGAATTCGCACTCTCTTAATCATATAAAATGATTCTATTAACTCTTAGAGGTGTGTGCAAGCCGTTACTAATCACTGGCATTTAAGCAGTTAAATTGTGTACACTGCACATGTATGTTTGTGTGATTTTAACGCGTCGACATAAAACCCTGTTATTGACATCGTTTATTGCGGACGCGTCGGACCATCATATACACGTTTATTGAATATTCCTTGGAGTTTATGGAATAACCAATTCCATGGAATACTGTGTAGTTTATGTATGTGTAACGATGACATCATCGGTGCGTAAAGCCATAAGATCTCAGCGTCGTAACATTTAACGAACGAGCCGAGCGCTGCGTCCGTCACACAATATAACGAACGTTTGACGCGGGGGTTACGTTCTTTTGCGGGTATTTCGTAGAACTATCGTAATATTCTAAGGGGGGGAGGCTTTAAAAACAAAATCCCGTCGTCGCCGCAGTAGAAGCTGTGGATGCTGGTAACCAAATGACATTTTTACTGCGTGGAGGACGCGGCGCCCGCTTGTGTCTTGGCGTCCGCGCCGCGCGCTCTGTCTGTTCTGTGTTTATACCCCGGCTGTCGGTATTCCGGGTGATTTAGGGGTTTCGTTGTTCGTGGCTCGTATTCCCGCGGTTGCCGTACAATAGATTCCGGCGCGTTTCTTGCATTAAATGCCTGATGAAGCCGTTATTTATAGTTCTCTCCTTCTGTCGTTTTTTTTTTGTAGCTATTTCAGTGGAAGCAGCTGGAGAATTTGTACTTCCGAGAGAAAAAAAATTTGCTGTTGAAGTTCACGATCCCCGTAGGTAAAGTTTTTTTTTATTATTATTTTATTTAATTTTCAGTGTTTTTTTTTAGCCTCCGTAGCGGGGTTTTGGTTGAGGACACCAATGGCCGTTGTTGGCGCACGTCTGACCTGTTGTCTCCTTTTGGAATTCATTAATACCGAGCCAAATGGAATATTGTCCTAGCGATACTGGTAAACCTTGACGTGTTTGGTGGCCTTGGATGGGCTACTCATTGGCCAACAAGTCATTTTTGGTCAACGACCCATATTCAGCCAGATCCATCCTGCAGTAGCAGATATTGTTTTTGGATAGGTGGTTGAGGTAATTAATCTAAAACTAGTGGATCTGAGGCTCATAAATAATGCCTGTTTTACTTTACTGAGAGGGGGGTAGATAAGTAGAACAGCCTCCCAGCAGAAATGGTAGAGGGTAATACAGCGAGCGGATTTAAACATGCATGGGATTACCGACATGCCGCTCCTGAATCTAAGACGACGACCAAACGGACTCGATTTAAGGGTTTTGAGTCTTTACAGCAGACGAAACGGGCATGTGAAGCATTTATGGCCATTTATGTTATTGGTACGGAAGCCCCCCCACCCCCAATGAATTTTTACTAAGGACCTCTATTAGAAACCCCAGATGCGATCAAGATATATAGAAATAAGACCATATATATTATTCTGAATTCTTTGTCTGTATTAGTGTCGCTGTTCTAATTCCCAACATTTCCATTCACAGAAGATATTTTAAAACTTTTTTTAGGATTTACAATTCTACCCCTGTTTTGTAGTCCGTCTCGAGGGGTTAACCGTTATCGGACTAAATATTTTGCTTTGATTTTGTTTTTAGAATAGCTGCGTCAAGACGAACCTTTGGACAGAGTGGTCTGGTCGTTCAAACGTGGTATGCAAACAATTTTCTGATCAAGTCCATATGGATTATGGCCATTAGTCAACATCAATTCTACTTGGACAGAAAGCAGAGCAAGGTAGGTCGCGTTCGCAAATCTCCGAGCCAGATGGGTAAAACGTTTAGTTCTTTCCTTTATCCTTTTCCTGAACTGCATCGTATGTTTTGTCGGAGTTACTAAGATTCCAAAACTATGACAAAAAAATATCTTTTGCTGCACAAAATGCATTTTATGCAGCTGGAAACAACTTAATGAAGTCCTTCTAGTCTACTAAAAATTGCTTTCCAACTGCGTTACCTGACATTTATTTTTGGGGTTCTATTAGTGGAAATGTCCAACTCATTGGGAAGCTTTCAGAACATTTGTTTAGGCTCAAGGGTGCAGAGGAATTCACACAAGCCCCCCAAATCTCCCCAAAAGCTTTGGTTGCTTTTACATAGTGTCAGAATTCTGAAAAAAATATACCTTTTTTTGGGGGGGGGTTGGTTTTGACCGGTAGGAGCATTTCGGTCTTCTCTAGTTTTCCATCACTTGACACAAAGCATGGCACCCCCTTAAAAACCCAACCTACGTATTCCCAGAATCTACTTCTCGGATATAATTGTCGTTAGCTGGATATGTTGGGAGGCGGTAGCTGATTTCTCATGAACGCGGAGTGAAAGATGCCGTCTATCGCTCTCCTCGTCTGCTCTCTCATTAAGAGCTTTGCTGGTTGATCTCGCGTAGGCAAAAATTCCAGCAGCTCGAAGTCAAGACGATATCGCCATGGAACTAACTGAAAGCGGGACCAAAGTCTCCAAAATGGTGGAAGGAAAGAATCCCTGATCAATGGGCGAGCAATCGGCATAGCTTAAGTCTCATCCAGTAATTACATTTTTCCAGCGCCACGTATACGTGCATTTAAAATGTCAGGTTTCGCTTTAAAAAAAAAAAAATCAAAGCTAGATGAAATGTTGAGAACATAGATCTCCACAGTTTCAAAATATTCCTCGTAATTGAAACATTTTTAGAAAAAAAAAAAGAAATAGCTGCGAAATCATCGCATGAGCCGGTAAAACCAACTTTTTCTGGAGAACTAACCAGCCCTCGTCCTCTTTGTCTTCCTGTTTTACAACAATGAGCGTTTTGGATACAATGTTACCAGTTCGAGTTTACTTTAAAATAAAAAACCTAACCTCCCAAAACATTTCTTTAGGTTCCCAGGACTCTGAAGTCAGCGAAGAACATAAAGTCGAGAAGATCCTTGAGTTGAAGAAGAAAGAGAAAGCTCTACAAGATGTTCTTCTGAAAAAAATCGAAGAGCTGAAGAAGATTTGCTTGCGCGAAGCAGTAAGTAACACAGAAGAGTCTTCATTCTCTCCGTTAGGTTGTCTTCGGTTGAGGGCTGAGAAGATTAAAGGGATAGTAACTCCTTGTTGCGACAAAGTTTACAAGGGCAGAGGCGAAACATGAAGATGATTGTACTGATAACCTAAGCGTCCCACTTTTAACCTAAAATAGAATTGAAAAGTCCTTGCTAATGGCGTAGAGGGTTTAGTTTCGTAGAGGATTCGTTTCATGGATTATATAGAAGAGCATTAATTTAGACAAGTAATCAAAGGGTTACATTCTGCGTGTGAAAAAGTAACACATTTGTAAGAAACGTAGAAATAAAATATTACTTTTTTATATAAGAATTTATAAGATATTACATATATATTATATGAGCGGGAGATTATATATAATATATATAAATATATTATTTATAAACAGAATTTTAGAATTCTGTATCGGATTCGACGGCCTTCCTTGTCATTTAAGGTCTTTCATGGGAATGGTAAATTTATATCAATTATTTAATTCCTTTTTTTTTTTTTTTTTTTTTTTTTTTTAGGAAATAACTGGGAAATTACCCACTGAGTATCCATTGGGTCCTGGTGAAAAACCGCCTCCAATCAGAAAAAGGATGGGGACATCTTTTAAACTGGCTGACAACTTACTACTCAACGAGGAGGTAGGGATACGAGTTTTTCTGGCCTTCTGGTGAAGATGGTCAAAGCAAGGATATTAAAAAATCATCTTCGGCTATCGTAAAGAAGTCCAGGATTTTATAGGGTTAAAAAACTGAAATAGAGAGACTTTTAAGCTGTTAAATGGGGGGCATTGCACATTGTTTATTATTTTTTTGGAATTAAGCTTACTGGAACTCCTGTCACCAACAACGGACTGCAAACTATCGACTTCCTCTTTCTGAAACAGACAGGAAGCTGCTATTCCATAAACCAGAGATTCAAGTTCTTGGGCCAGGGTTACAAATATTTTAGTTTGTGACACATTTTCTTTTTTTAATTAAGGATCACGAATTACAAAATCTGGAGTGCAAGTTCCTAATCCAACAACAATTGGTAGAGGCTACGAAGAGACTTGCGACCGAGGCGGATTTGAGCAAGAACGTCAAGAGGAAGAGGAAGCAGGATTACAGCGACGCACTTAAAAAACTTCAAGAACTGGAAAGTACTATTAATGAATACAGAGTCAAGAGCGGGAAGGATCCTACGAAGAGAGCCTCTCTGCTTATGCAAGGTATTGGCAACCTTCCCAACTTTTACCGCTGTTTCCAGTTCTAGTCTAACTTCCAGGAGTCCTGAATTAATGAAATCGTTATACCATTTGAAGAGGGAAATTCTGTGTAATGAGTTTAAGAACTGCAAGTTTATCTGCGTTGTAGATGCTTGATTAAAATATCTCCTACTTTCAATGTCTTCACTCAACCCTTAGGTGAAATGCCTTAATCACTCAATCTTGAGTTTAATGTCCAGCTGTTTCAAGGATCGTCGTTTCATTGTTCCATTGTTCTTTCTATTTTAGATGACATCATTCCGTCTGAAAGCAGCTCGTTGTCTGATACAACCACGATGGAGGATGGTGAGTCTCTAAATACCTTCGTACCGGCTTATTACGAAATGATCTCACATACAGAGCAGCCCGAAATGTCCTTTTTGTTCTTAGTTTTTTTTCCGAGATGGACATTTGAACGATGCTGTCACTTTGAATAAACGCTCCATTGGTATTTTTATCCGAGTAAATACTCCCACGGCACACAGAGGAACCTGACCCTTAGAATATTGCCCTATCTGCTCGTTAAGAATTAACTTGGCCTCCCTGATTTCTCTCTCCTTTTTTATTTTTCCTCTCTCTCTAGATGAGTCATTCTTTTTTCAAGGACACAACTCTCCAAAAGGTCGACCTCCAAAGTCAACAGGCATTGAGAAAAACCTCTCCAGAAAATCGTCCCTGAATGAACAGTTCTCGGACATGCGGCTGTCCAGGTACGAACCGCCAACCCCCGCCGAGGTCAAGCGGCAGGCAGCGAATGGGCTGGGCAAACGCGACCGCCATAAGCCGCACAAAGGCGGCGCCACCTGGTTTCATCCAGCGTCGAGCTTGACCCTTATTTAACTTTGACAATTTTAAGATACAAATATACAATTTATTAAACATGATTTAGTAGAAGCCAAAAGATTTTCCATTTTTTTCCCAAAAAATGTAATTAAATTTTATGTTGTTTATTATATTTATTCTCAGAGAGCCGTCTTCGACGCACAGCAGCCCGTACAAGACGTCGGAGCGGAAATCTCATGGTGGCCGGAGCATGCCCTCCACGCCTGTCCTGACACGCAATGCCTACAGCAGCAGCCACCTCCAGTAAGTTGGGAAAGAGGAACGGCTCCATCCGGCTACTGCTGGTTGTGCATGCTGAGAGTGGTAGTCCACAATTACACATCAACTCTTAGAGTTTTGATGAGTGGCAGATATTTTTGGGTCAGGATTATTAATGTTCTTCTACAACCAATAGAACCAATAGCAGCAGGTACAGCTTTTTCTCCTGATCTGAAAGCGGGTGGCTCATAATAACACCGTATTACCTATGTGGCTTGAAGCATATGGGTTTGGATAAATAATGTCCATACCCGGTTCCAGGCAAGATGATTTCAGAGCTTTTTTGAGCGCTTCCATTTTTTATATAATTGTTTTTAACAAGAGATTCATTTTTGTCCCCTCAGGAACGAAGGCATGTCTCCGTACACCATGCCGCGCAGGGGCAGTCTGGAGTCTCACACGCCGCTCCTGCCGGACGCGGTCGATGGGAAGCCAACGTTCTCCATGTCGAAGAGCCACAGAAGCAACAGTACCGAGATCCTCGATGACGGCTCGTCTTACACCAGCCAGTCCAGCTCTGAATACCACAGCACCCCCCCAAAACAAAACCCCTGCTACACCACCCAGACTCTGGACAACCGCTCCAGGAGACGGCACAAGAAGCAGAATTTCTCGGCAGCTAATTCCGGCAGCATGCCAAACCTAGCCAACAAAGACGCCCGGAACAGCGTCTACCAAATGACTCAGCACCACCCGTCTTCTTCCAGCTATTACATCACGGCGTATTCTGGCTACCCGGACGGTGACCCGTATTACAACGGCGCTTACATTTACGAGAATGATACCGAAGGACAATACAGCGTCAACCCATGTTATCGTTCGGTGGCGAGCTACGGCTATGACCATTACCGGGACGCAAGGTATGACGGAGACCAGTTTGTGCCTCACAACCCCTATGCCACTTTGCGTCTTCCAAGGAAAAAACCCGCAAAGACCACTGAACAGATCACCAAAAACATTAAAAAGGCCATTGTGGCGGAACACCTGCGGGGCTGGTATCAGAGAGCTGCGTGCCAGAAAGATATGGTGCACGGCATGCCGGGGATGGCTGAATCGGATCGGGGGTCCCAGAGAACCTTGTGCTACGCATCTATGCAAGTGCCGTCGCCTCCCAGCTCCAGGGCTCCATCCTGCTCCTCAGGTACGACTCTCGTCCACCTTCTAGATTTGATTCTCTGATGTTTAGCCGGGGTCTTCCCTGATATTTAATATATTTTAAGCATTATTGTATCCAAATGTTTCCAACAATCATCAACGTGGCTGAGGTCAGAACCTTTTGCGTCCATCCTGGAATGCTTTTTGGATTTCATCGATGTCCTCAGGACGTGTGTTGAATTTGGCTCTATCGTTAATATATCACATGCCTCGTCTATATAGATTGTTGGCCTCGGCAGGGTTGCTAATCCTCTTCTAAACTGCTTTACTCCTCCATGGTGATTCTTCATGTACAGAATGTGGTTTAATATTCAGTTGTAGATGAAGCCATTGCCACCTATGGATTGTTAAACAAGTAATGATCCAGATGGGGAACGGAACCATGAAAAGTCTGAATAATGCCACCGCTGATCGCCTTTCTAGACATAATTAGACAACATCAGTCAAAATCCTATTAAATGATGGCATTCTCCCAAACGTTGTTGTTTAATGCAGATGGGTTTCATCATTTTGTGTTTTTTTATTTTTTTTGCCGAACACGACATCTACTTTCTTACGTTTTGTCTGTAAACACTTACAAGGGTCTTTTTATTCTTTTTATTTATCTTGCTGGCCAAAGGTTTCCTTTCCCACCTCCAAAAAAGTACAGGGTTCCAATTATATCTAAAAGCCAGAATTTAGAAAATTAGGAACTTAATGGCAGAGGAGGTCTACTTGGACCATCTAATCTGTGAATTCGTCAACCTGCTGAAAGATCTCAAAGCTTGACTTCAATGATGTTACAATAAAAGTCCAGGAAAAAAGCAAAAAAATTGGAGTAGCCATCATGGAAACCAAATAATAATTTAATATTATTTTTTTTTACAGTGTCTTCCACGAGTACCCGGAGAGGCCAAAACAGCTCACTAGGTTATCCAGACTATAGCATGGTGTCTCACGCAGCATACACGGGGTACTCCACGGCTTACAGCACCACCACATTACCCAGCCGGTGAGTCAGGATTGCTGCGTAACCGGCTCTGCCGCCATGTCTGCATTCAGAACCCCTGTGATGGGAACAATGTTACTTTTTGGTGCTTTGACCTCAATTACATTCTTTTGTTCCTTCTCATTTTTTTCGGACTGGCGAGCAGAAGCCCTGGGAAGGAAATAAAATATTTCCTTTTGTACTTAAAACAGTTATATTTTAGCCCTGTCTTAGTTAATGTTATAAATTACTGTTTTTTTTTACCTTCTGAGGGTTAGTTTCTCTCATTAAATAACTAATGAAAAGTCACGCAGGAGTGATAAGGCCCAGAACAACCATTTTGACTTGATGTTAGAACCTCTCAGACTCCAAAATTCTTAATTTCAGTCTTTTTATCCTTAGTTACGTTTTAGAGTATTCCAAAATTATAATTATTGTAAATATTTTCTTTTTTTTTTTTAACCCTAGAAGTTTTTTGACTTATCCTTCCCAGCTGGACGACTCCTCGGACATCACCCCGCTAAACGATGACCTTCCTCCGACCGACCAGGAGCTGCTGTGGCACGAAGACGCCAAACCAGGAACATTAGTTTGAGTTTTGGTCGTTTGGAGCACTCACCTCACGTGCCTTGAGCATGTCCCACCAGGCCATACCTAGTCAACTGGACACCATACCGGCACAACAAGCCCACCCTAACAGGATAACGTTAAGCTGAAGACTTTGGCAAGGCACAATCTTTTTTCTTTCTCTCCAGCAGAGAATAGCACTTGATTTTTGTAATTCTAGTTAGCAAGCACTTTTTACCGGAAGGAGGAACTTCAAGCTGTGAAGGTTGGACCATCGCTCTAGGGTTGGTTCTCCAGAAAGGTCGTGTTGACCCTTTTTTGACGGACCGGTGGGTTACGTTCAACGGTTACATGAAGAAAGCACAGGGTTGGAGGCCGTTGAAGGAATTTATAAATGGAAAAAAAATCACCGAATGGAAATACAGAAACTACAGCCGCTACTGGAATACTTCAAATGAAGGATTTTAAAGTGCGAGTGAATGAACGGAAGACGTCTTTTTAATTTATGCCCCGTTATTTTTTTTTTTTATGAACTATGGCATGGTCCTGAAATGTACTTTTAAAACAAAAAAGAAAAAAAAAGAAATGTGTAAATATTTGAAATGTACATATGTGATCTTGGTTACTTTTTAATTCATTATACTCCAAACTTTATATGATGCCTCCATTGTTCCTCCCACACTTATATGGAATTTCCATGGTACACCTGTGTGTTTTATACGTGATCACTAAACGTTTTTTATATGGAATGGCTGTAATCTGCTGGTCAGGTATTACGATATTCTTTACTACTTCTTTTCAACAGAACAATTTTGCAGAATCAGTATTTGGAGGGTACGTGCGGATTATTGTTTTTTTTTTTTAATTTCTAATTTCTGTAGCAAAAAAATATCAATAATTGGAAAAAAGATCTATGCATGTGACACTTTCACTATGAATCCAATACAGGCTGTGTCCCAATGAGAGGTTATTCTGTCATTTTTTTTACGTAGAATGTTCTTTTTTTTTTGGAAGTCTCCAGATTTAACTCACTGTATGCCAGAGAAGTGATCAATGCAGAAAAACCTTTTATTTTTAAAAAAGGATATTTTGAAAGAATATTCTTTAAAATTATAATTAAAGAATATTTTTTTAAAAAAAATTATTTCACCTAAACGGGGCAATTGGGATTTATTCTTGTCTATAGAGATATTAAGCTTTCTTCTTGTTGACATCATTATGAACCAGAATTATAATTGGCCAATCTGTTTTTGATGTCACTTGGGGTAATGTTATCTCGATACAATGTAAAAAAATACATTCCAATGCCTGTACGGGGTTTCTGAAAGGCTCTCCCAGGTATGTTCTCCGTTCTAGGTGGTTTACTCCTCTGTTTCAAGGTACTTTCCAGTACCGGATAATCCTGTCCCTATCCTGCTTAGCTTTTTTTTTTTTCTTCTGATTTTTTTTTTTTTAAATACAAGTTTTCAAGCCTTTCAAACTTTGTAAAGTTCATCAGAGGTCAGAACTTCTCATTAGGAGGGTTGAAAAGCAAAGCAGACTACGACACACTCACTTCTTGCAAGATTTGACACGCCTGGGCTGGGGACTATATGAATTTCTGACTCACAGAACCTTTAACCCTTTGGAGGCTGCATTGGCATGGCAAGTCCTCATTCTTGCACGCATAAAGGCCACAAATACCCCACGTCTTTCAAAAGAGATTCCTAGATTTAAAATAAGTTCTTTCTGGCATACAGGAGACCGACCCGTTGTTTTTT
>VKOC01000004.1:36096137-36106416 GCA_009364415.1 Spea multiplicata
ATATAGACTTCACGTGAACCTTTAACATAGTGGTCGCAGAGAATACGCATGCCAACAAGCCCATGGCTCACTAACCATTCCTGTCTGCCATACCCTGCTGCCGCGTGTATCCTGCAGGTTGCTGAACGTAAATCGCTTGCTGGTCGCCGGCTAGGGCTGTTTTAATCCACAGTCTGGCCACAAAATCACATATTATCTGGATACCAAAATCTATTTTCTTACATCTGTTCCCTATAACAACTTCGAATCCCAGTGTAGGAACTTGTAATGTGACTTTTATTAAGTAAAAGTCATCTAAAAAAGCATTCTAAACTTCAGTATCTGGTTCCAAAATTATGATTTTTAGGCATATAGAGGCATGCTCTCATTAATTTTATTGATGTGATTTGTCGCTTCTAGAGACATTTAGCAATGGCCAAGGTAGAAGAAACAGTAAGTCAAAAGGACAATGATGTAGTGAAAGAAGACTCATCAAAAACACTAGAAGCCAACAACGAGGAAATTGAAAAAAATAAGGTTCTGGAAGAAGATAAGGTTCTGGAAGAAAATACGGTCCTGGAAGTAAATAAGGTTCTGGAAGAAAATATGGTCCTGGAAGAAGATAAGGTTCTCGAAGAAACACCCGAAATTGTGACAGAAGCTAACGAAGAAGTTACAGAGAACGTCTTGGAAGCAGACTCCACATGCAATACTGAAAGTGTAGAGGACAACCATGAAAGTCCATCAACTTTGACACAAGATGAAGTGATATCCACAGCAGATGAAAAAGAGTCAGACCCCGAACCTGACAAGAACTGTGTTGAGAAAGCTGAGAATGGGTTAGATCCTCCTGACCTAAGTGCCATTAAAAAGCAGATCGAGAAAGTGTCCAAACTCAACATCCCGAAGAAGCTGGCCGTCGATGCTAGCTTTATTAAGATGAGCGCAAGGCCTTCAGGCAATCAAACCAATTTAGACAGGACACTGCAAAATATCCGGGAGAACAATCCAGATATAAAAGAGGTCAACCTGAATAATATTGAGAACATACCAAGAGAAATGTTGGTTGACTTTGTAAACGCCTTGAAGAAAAACAAGCACGTGAAAACCTTTAGCATGGCAAACGTTGGAGCCGATGAAAACGTGGCCTTTGCGATTGCCAATATGTTACGTGAGAATAGAAGCATCACAACGTTGAATATTGAGTCCAACTTTATCTCCGGTAAAGGGATTATAGCCATTATTAGATGTCTGCAGTTTAATGAGTACTTAACCGAGCTACGATTCCATAATCAGAGACACATGCTTGGTCACCATGCGGAGATGGAGATTTCAAGACTCTTGAAGGCCAACAACACTTTGTTGAAGATGGGCTATCATTTTGAGCTTCCAGGTCCCAGGATGGTTGTTACCAACTTGCTCACGAGAAATTTAGACAAACAAAGGCAGAAGAGGAAAGAAGAACAAAAGCAACAACAGATACAAGATCAAGAGAAGATCATATCCCTGCTTGAGAATGGATATGATTTAGGAATCCCACCAGAACTTTGGGAGATGCTGCGTGGACCTCTCGCAATGGAAAGAATGCAGCCAATTCCAGAAGAACCAACGCCTTCCATATCCAAACCTCCAAAAACGAGGCAAAATAAAGCGAAGCCCACACAAGTCCAAGAAAAGCAATGCAACTCACAGCCACCATCTTTCCAAGAAGTGAAACTCAAAAAGTTGCAAACAAAATCCACTGCCCAAAAGTTAAGGGAGCAAGAAGAAAAGACCAGCCTCAGAGACATGATACAACTCAAGAGGGCGAGACCCAAAACGAGCACGTCAGAAAACTCACAGCTGTCAGAGAAAACCAATCTCAAGGATGTTATAAAGACCCTAAAACCTGTGCCCAGGAATCGGCCACCTCCTCTGGTCAATCTAACGCCCAGAGATGAACTTCTAAAGGATATCCGTCACAGTAATGTGGCCTACCTTAAAGCGGTAAGCGTTCAATTTTAAGACTAATACCTTGATATATTTCTAATTTTTCAATACTGTTGAATGCCCGGTAACATTTTGAGCCTAACATTGATAGAAAATATAATTCTACAGGTTTGCATGACAGCAGTAGCTGTGCAAAGTGACCCCAATATTTCCCAAATATTGGCACAGAGGTCATGACACAAATTAAAGGATAAAGAATGTGTGGACCAAACATGTATAATCGCCCACCTTTTCCATCCCATAAATCATACGTTTTTATACATCTTGCTCTTCTTCCAGAACATTCCTCTTTGCTTTTGTTATGGTGCTTGATATGGTCATCATAAGAGATCCAGGTTCTAGATCATTGTCTAGAGCCGTTTAGTATCCTAACGTTCTGCAAGAAAATCCCCCCTCCCTTTGTTCATTCATCTACTTAAAAACCTTTTTATTTTTCCAGGTACCGTTACCCAAAGAGTTGGAGTAAGAGGAAAACGTAAAAATACAATGTTCTGGAACATAGACTTATGGCTTTTAAGTAACTTCTACAAAGTATCGAGGAATTGTAGAGACAACTGTATGGGATCAACACGGCGCGTAAGGGCAGATGGCGCGGCTCATCCATGGACGTGATATTTACCGGGTTTATATAATTCCTTCATGAATTAAATACCATTAGGTGAAAGCTGATTGGCTCTTACAGCCTTAGGGGACATGAAAATAATAAATTACATTGGTTTTGTCCATTCACCCCCAAATTGATGTAAAAACTATGAGACTCAAGGGAGGGCCATACAAGAGTACTAGCTAAGGGTAGAATTGTATAACAATATGGCTACATTGGTGGATTTCTGGAATGACATTTAATATGCTAAATATATTTTATTACATAAAAAAATAAAATAAAGACAGCTTTGACAAACACTTTATCTCTAGGCTTAAGTAGGGTTCAGGGGCAAAAACATCACCGGGGTACAAAAGTCTCAATCAGACAAAAGTCTCCTGATAATGAGGACACCTGGTCACTCAACCTTTTGGGGACCCGTCGCCTCTCACCCCTTTGGATACAGCTGCACCCACTGTCTACGGAGAGAGAACACAGATATCTCTCCTATATACCCCCAACATTTCAGGTGGGACAAAGACGGGACCGGGGCAGGACCACCCGCCTATCTTACCTGTCTGGCCACCTTGAGGAGCACAGCTTCAGCGGGTTGGGCAGCGGCCACGCACCGCTGTGATATTTTTACAGCTTTTTTAATTTTTTTTTTTTACCAAGGATGTCCTCAACCGGCCCGTGATCCCCACTGTCCCAAAGGTTTGCAGGACAATGCCCAAAACTCGAGGACTGTACTAGAAGGTTGGGTGGTACGCTGCCATTAGCGCCACTGGAAATTTGTGCCAATGTTTTACATCGAGGCCTATAAAAAAGGCATTTCTGTGTGTCACTTGATTGAGATATTTTAATGAAAGATATATGGAAATAAATATATTTTAATTCTACATTCTCAAGAATAATCATGATGAGGTCACGGAGCAAGTTAAATGCTGCCTATAACGTTCCAGATCACTTCACAGATATTCCGTAGTCATAATTAAACAAAACCTGAAGCCAGTGTGTCAACGTGACATCATCGCTGTGAAAATCGGCTGATGTATTGATTCCTAGGGCTGCGGCCCCTGGGCTGCTTTGCTAGGCACCGGTCACAACGTACTTCCCATGCCTTTATTTCCACCAATAACAGATGGAAAACACACAGTAAACCGGCATTTACCTTTTTGTTTTTCATTTTTTTATTATTTATTAAATCCAAAGCCTTAAACGGAGGATTCCGTGGGTCGTTACACACTTTTAGCCATGCAAAAAAACAAAAAAGAAAAATATCTGCTCCTGATCACAGCGCTTTCTGTCCTTGTAGCTAGCGGCTGAGATTTATCAACCTGATAAAAGCAACTTGTTTTGGAATGAAACAAGGTCTCTCAACACAAAATGCAGGGGAATCGATATCTAATTAAAGGAGGTAACGAGGTATAAAGAGCTGGCGGCCCCTGGCCTTCTAAAAGAGGCCCAGGCGATGCCACGCTAGATCGTCCTTCATACGCCTGGTGTTAGACGGTCAACACAGACTATCCATATTATGGGTTAACAAAATGTGCAGGTAGTTATGTTACGGGTTATAAAGAAGCATGCCAATAACCAATAAAACACTTACACCCCCCCTTAAATAATATTCATATTGCATACAAGTTTCACGTTGCTTTAATGACACAGGCTCAGTTATACAAGACTAATTACCTTCAAACTACCTTAGCATTATTTTAGTATTTCTAGCAAAGTAATCAGATTCACCGTAGCCGCTGGATAGCCAGAAATAAGCAAATAGCAGATAAGCAGAGTTTGCAATGTGTCGTCACTTAAAAGGTTAATGACCCCCACCCGGTAGACAGATCCTACGAGAAGAAGATGTAATATTTTGAGCGGATCGCTGTGTTCAGAGCGATCGGTGACGCCCAATGAGATTAAAGGAATATTCATATTCACACTCAAAATTCCTACTTTTCAAAATATGCAATTATTCGCGGCAGGCAGAATTCCGAAACCACGCGAAGATTTGTTGTAACCAACCTGAGACTGGAAGGTGACATATTTCACAATGCTTATTTATTTATATATGTGTTTTTAAATAGTCTCCCGAGAAGCTCATCTAGCCCTAAAATCATTTTACAGATAACGTAACAGATTATGCAAGTCGCGGAGATTTAGATCATGTTTATAGTGCAAATACGCAGATATCAAGAAATTTGCAAATTAAGTGCTGAAACGCTGAGATTATTTAAAAGAAAAAAAGCAACAAGAAGGAATTGGGTGATTGATAAGGTGAGGAATCCAGCAGGACCCCCCCCCCTGAATGATAAAGCATGCAGCAGCGGGTGGGAGCGCTTATATAGGTTTATGGAATCAACGCCACCAGATCGATGGCTAGGAAGGAAGAGTAAATATAAATACTTATAAATTAAACACTGACGATATGGAGAATGGACCGAAAACAGTCAAATACTAACCCCAGCACACAGATCTTCCGATAAAGAAAGTGCAACCAAACTGGAAACGGCAGAAATGACCTATTATAAACGGCTAATACTTCATTTACACATTGATGGTAAAGGGGTTCTAATTCTACGTCTCCCAATCCCACGTAGTAGCCTATAAACGTATCGGGTCACCAACGTGGACCCAACTCATTTCTGCAGTCCCATTAATGACAGCACTATTATACGAGGTCACCAAATTATTAGGGAGAAAGGCAGAAGAAGGCTGCCTGGTCACACAATTGGAACATAATTAAAAACGTTCCTCAACCGGTAAGGAGCAGAGAGGAGCCAAGACAAACCCTACGTGTGGCCCCTACTCCTTTACTTTGTTAATGAGGTCAGCGATCTTAGAAATGCCTTCTTCGTGTTGTTCGAGAGCATCGAGGACGATCCCCATCGGGGTCTTCTTCAAGCCAATTTCCTCCATCTTGTTTTCCACCTTGTTCTTCACGTTGCGAAGCCTCAGGGAGGCGTGGAGGAACATCACTGGGGGGGGGAAATGTCAAAAAAATTCCAGTTACTTGCACTTTCACTCCCATCACTCCTGTGTCCCAATGACCCTTTATCACTCCCATCACTCCTGTGTCTCAATGACCCTTTATCACTCCCATCACTCCCTGTGTCTCAATGACCCTTTATCACTCCCATCACTCCTGTGTCTCAATGACCCTTTATCACTCCCATCACTCCTGTGTTCCAATGGCACGTTATGTTCGCTGATCCAAGTTTTAGTTTAAAAAGCTAACTCATAGTCAGAAAACCCTTTCGCAATTATGTTACAGCCAGAAACTTCCTTGTTTTCCATCGAAACAGCTCAGGGACCCCAAACCTTTGAACGGTGGTGTATAACGTAACGGAAAGCTGCTGTATGTGTGTGATATGTAATATTTTATGAAACATTATTACTTACACAACAATGGAAACGTGATCCCAAACATGAATACCATCACGCCTCCGAACAGGGAGATGACAAAATAGCTGGCGAGCATGATGGACAGCACAAACATGGTAGGGTAGCGCTTCTTGAACCTACGGATGATGTCCTTATTGTGCGATGACCACACGAAGCCCAAGAAAACCAGGACCACCACCGTCCCACCAAGTACCATGCTTAGGGGGCTCAGAAACCTAGAAGAAAAAAAAAAGTTTAAAAGGTGCCGTTCTACTTGTATATAACTTAAAACTCAATGAAAAAAATATTAGAACCGTTTTTTGCTTCATTCCTGCAGCATCATGTGACACAATAGCAGGCGCTGATAGGTTGGTGCCAGCTTAAGGGATTCTGTGTTTTTATGTAATTGAACATTTAGGGAAAATAATAAGACACCGTGGGGGGTTGGGGGGCGGTTTATATTTAATGAGAAAATGAGATTCCTTTGTGTATTCAAACCTTTCCCCCATTACTGTCTGTACCGGGAGGATAAATATCTTGCATATAAGAGAGTCCATGACATCATTTGTTCACAGCTCCCCCTCCCAGGAGTGTTCCATCACTGAAAACACATCTCTGTTCATTCTACAGACCATCTGTGTATCTGGTGGGGCTGCAATACTTGCGAAAAACCCTAAAATCACCCAAATTTGGATCTCGTTAGAACATCACAGCAAAGTAACCCGTTAGGGTCTCGTTTGCTGAAGGGGGGACGTATCGCTATTTGCCTCCCCCCAAAAAAAAAGCACTCCCCTCCTCGATAAAACCACCTATTGCTCCTCATTTGCAGTTTTGCCTACCACCTGCTCTGGTCGGTCAGACCTTCCATTGCGACACGAGGAGCACGCCGAGCAGCACAACCGAGGTGCCACTCAATAAGCCGAACGTCTATATTTAGACCACCGAGTCCTCTCTCTCTCTCTCTCTGCCCTGGAAAAAGCGAATCATTTTCAGGAGCCACGAGAGAAAACCGCTAACAGATGCGGACGCTCGGAGTCCACGCCCTGCTTCTACATCTCCGAAAAAAAACCCAGAGATCAGACAAACCTCATCTGACGCGTACACAACGCAGAACGAGTCCTTTCGGATTTCTTCCGATGTAGATCTGACCGTTCCGGGTGAAAAAGTCCCATAATTGATCATTTAAAACACTGTTACAGAACTATATATATATATTATGCAGAGGTTCACCAGGATTTTATGTATTTATTTTATTTGGCGGGGGGGGCAGGGGTCTACTTGAAGTTTTTATTATTAGTTATTTCATTCAAAAAATAAAAAAGTAAAATAAATGGAAAATTGATAAAGGTTTGGTGGAGATTTCGGGCTGGTTTTATTTTTTAAAAAGACTTATTTTTAACCCTTAAGCTCTCATTTCTAGATACAGATCCCTGAGCTTTCCTTTTTAAAATTTTTTTTATTAGGAGACACGACGCTTTTTTTTTTTTTTTCTTTTTCCGAAGTTATCCCTCAAGCTGATTAAAGCAGGAAATCCTGAACCCACTTAAAGGTTTGCAAATGAATTCTTAAGACTCGGCGTCAGCGGCTATAAGATGCAGACTCCCAGCAGCCTCAGAAAACACAGCATTCTTTAGAAACTAAAAAAAAAAATGCAATAACCAAGGTAGAAGCTGCAGCTCTGGAGCTGAAACTACCCACCCTTCTCAGCGGTCCGATTCTCGCCACTGATTGGCTGCTTCGAGGAAGAAATGTGCCCCCATTGAGAGCTCGTTAGACCCCCTGCGATGTTCACTGAGCCAGCGCTGGGGCTGACAATGTATTTATTTTAAGATCTGTGCATTCCCGTCTACATGAACAGAACCACACAATGACATCATATGTCTCTGTACCTGATAAGATGATGTCATTTCAATGTACAAAACGAGCCGGAGAACACGGATTAAAAAAATGACAGCACTGCCGCCGGCAAACGCCTCCCCGCGGCTGCAGCCCCCACCGCAGATACCGTGCAGGCTATTTTAGTCCAGAGGAAACGTATTCAAGGATCTCATCCGATGATGTCACTGAATGTCACTAAAAGGAGCATAACTCTCATAACACTAAGCCGGTCTAAATGCAACACTGGAGTGGCAGCAAGAGGTGGGGGGGGCACAGAATCTCATGGGAGGTACTACACCCATCATGCCGAGCAAGTCTTAAGATAAGTCTTAAGATAAAGGCAGTTCTTGATAAAGCGGGAGAGCTGGTGTGGTTTACGACTCCCATTATGCTCTGCCAGTCTAATGGCAGCTCATGGGTTAAGCTGACATGCTGTACTACTCACATAACCCTCAGCCATCCAACAGCAACCCGTGACAAAGAGCCAAGCTGCTGTGCAGCACCACTCCCATCACACCCAGTCCACAGGCGCTGTGAGATTTGCTAGGCTCAGCAGGTAGGCCTGTGCCCCAAGGCCCCACTCACCCCACAAGGCTGATGACACCCGCCGCCAGCACCAGGTAGTTCGTCTGGTAGTAGAGCAGGTTGTTGACCACCCGGTTGTTCCATTTGGAGACGTCCTTGAAGTCCGGGCGGGCGAAACGATCTAAAGCAGGGAAGAAATCTTCCCAGGAGCGGAGAGGAGCCACCCGCACATCCATGTTACCGCAGCTGCTGAGCTGGAGGGCAGAGCGCGCATGTGCCAGCCACCACACGCAAAGCAGCACTGCGCATGAGCAAGAGCCGCGACAACCACTAGAGGGCAACAAACTCCAATCACCATCAACTATATTATTAGTCTCCGCGTCAGCCATCTTGTGGTTGGCGAATTGTACTGTATTTTCCAATTACTCAATTCCAACCAGAGCTTTAGGCTCTTTATTATAGTTGCAGTGTCTCAGTATGAGTAGACAGAGTCTGAGGGTTCCAGGTCATGATTTCTGGCGAAATTCTTGCTGGTTTTACTTTAGCTGGAGGGTCAGCAGCACCAACCAGAGACTTGGATCAGTCATTTGAAAGCAGTCACCTATGAATGTTCCGGCCACAGCATAGTCTGTTTAGCCAAGCGGGATGTTCCAATATGGCTGGCATTGTGCCCGACCTTAAAAGGCCAATCTGGCCATTCTATTAAGGCTTTTACTCAAGTTTCATCATCTCGAGTCAATGGCCAGAATTTCTGGGTCTTTAGTCCGGACCAGAACTTCACCCGAAAGACTCAATCAGACCAGGAATTCTGTATATCTGTGCCGGAAAGTGTGTAGTCCCAGAAGGACTGGAGTATAGAAGACCCAGATTCAAGGACCGCAATCCCTGGCGCCTTTTCTTGAGACAATAGCGATCCATAATACCACAGCTGGGAGCTCTTTAATGTGTCGTCTGGAGGTTACAGCTTTTTCATGGGTTCATCTGGAGCGAACACGGTGGTGAAATTAGTGGGTGAGACTATCATATTAGGCTCCATTTCTGTAAAGATATTATTATTATGCGCCAAGAGTAAATAACATACCTGTACACAAAAAGGATCCAGTCACAGTGTAAATGAAGCCCGCGTGATACAAAACCTCCCAGTGGCAATAAATAGAACTGCAACGCACATAAAAACTTTAGGAAGTGGCTCAAAATCAGGGCATCCCAAGGGGTCAAATGCCCCCCCTACCCCTCTACCTTGCCAGCCTTCCTCTGCTGTGGGCATTGGCCAAATTGATTACATACCATCAATATGGATAAACCAGCTGATAAGGACTTTGCATGGCAGTGACCTTGTCCATGTTAATGGCAATAAAGTTTCAACAGAAAAAAAAAATCCAAAACAACTCTTTGGTTGGCATCTTCCTCATGCCGTCTGCGCTGGCCCCGCCCACCGGATCGCAGTGCTTTGTGGGAAGAGCTAGGCTGGAGAAATATGGCGGATGCAGTAGAGCCGTGAGTATCTGCTGTGGCTGCGCATAGGGGGGTCTGGTTTTAATATTTATATTTTTCTGTTACCCCCTTCTTCCCCTCTTTTCTTCTCCTCTCTGTCACAGGCCAGGAGGGTGGCATTTAAAACCCTTCTTTTATTCTCTCTCTCTCTTTTTAGGGAGAAGAAAAGAAGGCGGATAGAAGAGCTGACTGACAAGTTAGTGCTGGTTCAGGGGTTAGGACATGGAGAGATTTAAAGCAGGAAATAAAAATTAAAAAATCGCCCCCCCCCCATACAATGGAAAGCAACCCTTTAACCCCTGATACCCCATAGGGATCAGATCAATTCAGTCTGCCTTGAAATGTGCAACCCCCTTTAGGTCTAGAATGAGCCCCCCCTTGTGCCACTGTCTATCAATACGATCAATAAAGTGCAATAAAAAGAATTCAATAATTTCCTATTTTAGCACA
>VKOC01000004.1:36127477-36144200 GCA_009364415.1 Spea multiplicata
CAGGAGTGATGGGAGTGATAAAGGGCCTCTGTGCGCCTATGAAGAGATTCCATTAAAAATCAGCCGTTTCCAGCTACAATAGTCATTTACAGCATTAACCCCCTCTGCGCTGGATTTCAATCGACTGATTAAGGTTTGAGTCTTTACAGCAGGAGAAACGGGGGCCGAATGGGGCCGATCTGCCGGCAGATGCTGTGTTACTTGATTATATTACGTGTGTCTCTTCCTTTCTCGCGCTCAAACAAAGCCTAATAAAATATATTAAAAATTATACTAAAATCTCAAAAATCTCACGTGTTTTTTTCTCACTTACTGTATCCCACATGATAATCTGAACGTCGGTGCTGAAAGAATTGTTGACGTGCTGAGTGATGTAAAGATTGACAAAATCACAGAAGTGATGGTACATGTTAACGCCTGAAAAACAAAAAAAAAACGCGTTATTCCTTAATAATGTTACGTTTTACATCATATAACACAAAACGGTCCAAAAGTTTCAGATTTTATCTGCTTTGTACCCAAGATTTATTAGCATCTCCAAAAACATCACGGGCCTATCGCTGTGACGCCGGGGCAACAATAGATTTCTTAACGCAATGTAGATATTAAATAGTTAAAACCCAATGACGTAGTTTGGGCAACATTGGGGTAACGAGAGGTAGTTACCTGCATCTAATTTCATGAAATACGTTGGTTTTTCGATGATGATGTCACACTGTCTGTCTTCTATAGGTTTAAAGCTCAGGGACGTATAATTCTGGAGTTCCGCAAACCTTAAAGGAGAGCGATGACAAATTACCCCCCATGTTACACGTCACACGCACACACGCACACACGCACACGCTTATTCTGATGAATCGGGGGGGTTAATGGAACAAAGCAGATTCTATAAAAGCTTTCAACTTTACAAAATGCCAAGCTGAATATGAAAAAAAGATAATAATAATAATCAGAATTATATATTTACATATAAATTGCTTTTCAACCAAAGAGGCTCGAAGCATTCTACAAAAAAAAATACAATTAAAATAAAATAAATAAAAAAAGAAGAAGGAAAAGAACAATATCATTATGATTTACGGAAAAAAAGAGGAAATAAATAAAATAAAGGGTGGATGTGAATTAAATAAAAAGTTAAAAGCTGCATTTTGTTATAATTTTATGTTTACATGAAACCTGTGATTGTAGAACATAAATCTTTACGTTCTTTCTGTAATTATGGATCAGAACTCAAGAGAATTGGAGCTAAAAAGTACTAAATATATGTGTTGGGGTTTTTTTCTCACTTGACCTTTTAAGTCTGTTTTGTTCCTTTTTAAGAAAAACCATGGCTGCCTTCCAAATGTGGTTCCCGTTGGCCTATAGGAAATGACCGTGTCACGGGAGCTTGACATTATGGCTTCCTATTGTTCGATAGTCACCATTAAAAGCGCTTTTTACATTTATTTTACGGACGTCCAAAAGCTGGCCGGGAGCCACCTATGGAATTCCTCTCTACGACACCCACGACTCCCGGCTTCACTCACTGGTTCCTTAGAGTCGCTCCTCAAGAACTGAGGTTCCACCAGCCAAGAAGATTCTAAAAAATCCTGGGAATTTTTTGATGGGTCTTCCGGGACAACGACTTGAATTTACAATATAATAATAATAATAACCCAGAAAAAAATAGGAAGAGACGCTGAAAATTCAAGAGAAAGTTTATCGATAGAAGCTCCAAGCACCTGGAGAACCTCGGATCTTCCACCCACACGATCGATAACCGTTACAGCTGACCAGCAAGGACTTATATTGATTTTCCACCGCGGTTCTTGTAAAGAAATTAATTAGTACCTCTGGTTTCAGACTTTGATTTATACGGCTGGTGTTTAATTACAAGCGTCCTTCTCTTATTTTAGGGAAAACAGCCTACTTGCAAAAAAAACCCCTAGGTCAACGTCTACGATTCTACATAAAGCAGAATGGAAAGTTAAATGTTATATAATCGGCGGTGAAACGTATATAATTGACGGTGAAACCCACCAAGACTGCAGGGGGCTCTTCCGTTGACCTTGAGACGTCAGTTTGTCGGAGTCGAGATCACAGTGTCCTCCTATCTCGCCCTTCTGCAAAAAGTCTTCCTTAAACCTGAAAGAAAGTACTCGAGGAAGTAAAACGCAAACAACAAAAAGTTGAGTTGCTGATCAGTCTGTGCTGGCAGCTAGGACATCCTGCCCTTATATTGTCCTCATCGTAGCTGTCAAGTTAATTGCTGGACCAGTTAGTCGCGTTGGTCATATACGTTGGCAACCAAGTCTTCTAGTCAAGTCATCAGTCTTCATTTGTTAGGCTGGTGAGCAAGGTGGTTGCCTACTTCGGCAGTCCTATCAAGCTGAATGACCTTCTGCACCAATTCTACTCCTATGACTATGGTGTTGGAGGCCATTTTGAACTATGGCGGTTGTGTTGTCTTAAACTGTAGTGCCTTCGACGGTCAACTTCACTTAAGATAACAGACAATTTGCTCAAATTTAGCCAGATAAAACAACTTGGCGTTTTCGACCTGAGAGTTTTTGGTTAAAGAAGGGAAAACACACGGCAGACAAACCTGTCTTGGCCTCTCCTTGGTTTTCTCAAATCCAAGTACAGGTTTTTGGCCCTGCAGTGCTGGAGGTGGCTGGAACAGGCCAACAGTGAATCCCCCTGGGGACAGAACAAGGGTAAACCACGGTTATGACCTGTAAGCCTATCGGGAAATGGATAGTGGTCTCAAAATAAACGTTTAACATACCTGCCCCCGGGGATGACACAATATTTGGGTTTCAGCCTTTCTCTCTTTTACATAACCAAAGTCAGCTTGATTCCAAAATATCTCCTGAGCTTCTTCCTTGGTCCTTGCCCTAGGAGAACAGGTGTCCATATAATCAAATTAGATGCGCTTATGCAAATTAGTTGATCTCAACATCAGCACAATATTCAAGGCACTTTTCCCGTTCTGGGTCCAAAATATTATTACATCAAATGGAATCTTCTCAGCTCACGATCCAGAAGAAGACCCATCTTTAAGGGTCGCCACGTGAAGCTACGATAAGCCAATAAGTGATACTTTATGGCAATTCCCAGATTCCAAAATGGAATGTCATTAAAGGATTAAATACACCATAATATAAAAGCTGAGTAAATGAAAAATGAATGTATTTTGTTTTGATTGAAGCCGTCAAGAAAAACTTACCAACCAAAATCTACGTGGTGACAAACGGGGTAACTGAACCGATGGTTCTCCTTACACGACTTCTCATAACCCCAGCAGGAATTCGGGTTACCCAGATGTTCCTAGAGATGGTAAGTAGCTATTATTTCAGAGACAGAGCTGCGGAGAAGCAGAGACAGAACAGCGGAGAAGGGGAAGCAGAGACAGAGCTGCGGAGAAGGGGAAGCAGAGACAGAGCTGTGGAGAAGGGGGAAGCAGAACAGCGGAGGAGCTGAGACAGAGCAGCGGAGATGGGGAAGCGGAGACAGAGCTGCGGAGAAGGGGAAGCAGAGACAGAGCTGCGGAGAAGGGAAAGCAGAGACAGAGCGGCGGAGAAGGGGAAGCAGAGACAGAGCTGTGGAGAAGGGGAAGCAGAACAGCGGAGGAGCTGAGACAGAGCAGCGGAGATGGGGAAGCGGAGACAGAGCTGCGGAGAAGGGGAAGCAGAGACAGAGCTGCGGAGGAAGAGCGCAGAAGAAGCGGAAAAGGAAAAGCTTTCTCCTTCATTTCTCCCTCGTCATTGGGGGTCCCTCCTCATTTCGCACAATTGTACGAATTAAACAAAAGTTGTTAAAATTTGTACAGGTTACCCGTTACTGTAATCTGCCGATGTACTCACGCTGTACGGGCAGCGGGGATCCTGGCTGCAGTAAGCCGCTATGTGCCTGTTGTTGTGTAGGTAGTACGGAATGTGATCCGCGGGCAGATTAATCTTCTCGTAATCATATGGAGGTGTCGAGCTGTCCCCGAGGGCCGAATGAATTTCATCTTGGTTGGAGAGATGGATTAACTGGAGAAGCGGCACCAAAACTAAACGCAGCATGACAGAGCCCCGCGATCTGAAACACACACAGAAACACACGCCAAATGTATTCCGCGTTACAATGTATCTGCTCTATGGAACGGCAAATGGACATTTACTGCGACTGGTAAGGCGGCCATTAGGATTTTACATAGATAGGCTATGCTGGATCTGCCACAGGCTGCCACCGATCTCCATGAGTTGACCTTTTAAAGCAAATATCTCCAAAATTTTCATTTCCTACTGAAAATAAACCAATTGACGACCCCCCCCCGAGCCTTCCACGTTAACCATAATGGTGCAACAGGATCACTGATTTTTATTGGTGAAAAGGGGCGTGGCCTAATCATAACCCTGCCCATTACCGACCAAACCCCCACATATTTTAACTGTTCCATGCCCACTTACTGGGTAAAAAGCGTACTTGCCTAAATTATAGAGCTGTTTGTCTTTAAATTAACCCTTGCATGATTGTGTCACCAGCATTAAATGGGGTAAAGAGCACAGGGGCAACTGCTTGCTCCTTCATTAAAAAAAAGGGGATTTGCCCCGACAGGGGTATTTCTCTAATTAGCATTGCCCATCAGGGGTGGCAATAAACAAATCCTGTATTTATAAAACAAGTCATGACTGTGAAGGATAATATAGATATTTATAATACCTGGGTGGATCAGACTTCCTAGACATCAGGTGCCCGTAATGCCCCCAACCCTCACCCCTCTTACTGATTGCCATCCAATAATCTACTGCCAGGTTGGCAGGCGAGGCCTCTGCTCTGCTTTATAATCACGTGATCAGAATCCATAAATAAACACAATGTATCCATTTCCATTGTCAGTGTAAACAGACCGGTATTTGTTTGTAAACATGTGATCTCTGGAATCAGGGACTTTATTTCATTTTTATGATGTATACATTGATTTATTTATTTATTTTTAGAAAAAATGGGGTCTGGGGTGAGATGGGGGGGGTACAGATAATGGGTGCATTTTGTAAATATATATAAGGGGGTAATATGCACGTATACAGCATCTCACCATCCCAGCAGGTGCAGGGTTAAAAGAGGTCTGATCATTCCTAATGGACGGACAGACAGACAGACAGACAGACGGACGGACGGACGGGACTCTAGACGATTCGCTCTCTGTGAAGCTGATCAGGGGACTGTGAGCTGGAGCTCTGCAGCGCTACGGAGTGTGTTGGCGCTATGGGAGGGTATGCAGTACCGGGACCCAGCTCCCCCCCTCTCTTCTCACCCTCCGGTACCTGATCCCCTGCCCGGCTCCCGCTCCTCTCTGCCCGCATCACCCTGGGAGAATGGCATCCACCGCCGGCAGCTGCACGGCACCGGAACCCGGGAGAGGAGGGCAGGACTGGGGAGGAGATGAGGGAAGAGGGAGGGAGCAGAGAGAAAGGAGGGGAGGAGAAAAGGGAAAAGAGGCGGGGCTGCGAGAGAGAGAGAGAGAGGGGGAAAGGGTGGGAAAAAAGAAAAAGGAGAGGACAGGAGGAGGGGGTGAAGGAGAGAGAAGGGCAAGGAAGAAAAAAGAGGAGAGAAGGCTGGTGGCAGGGAAAAATGAATAAAAGGAGAGATGGGGAATAGGATGTGGAAAAGAGAAAATATTATATTTATAAAGGGGAATGGAAAGGGAGAAAGAAAAACGAGAGGGGAGGATGGTGAGAAGGGGAGGATGGTGAGAAGGGAAAGAATGAGAAGGGTTGGGGAGAGGGGAGAAAGGGAAAGGAGGCATAGAATGGGGAGAATGAATAAAGCGAGGCAAAAGAGAAAGGATAGAGATGGATAGGAGAAAAGGGTTTAGAGGGGAAAGGTGAAGAAAAATGTTTTGGGGTTTTGTTTGAAGATGATGACCGGGATAGGAAGGATTCCCCATCTTTATTGTAAACATTTAGTATTGTAAAGAAAGTGTCCGGTAGCCGCATCTCTTCATCTTGTGGGCGAGAGACCGTTGTGTTGTTTGTACAGCTTGTCTCAGGTAGTCGTCGTCTCTCTCCCTTGGTGCTCACCTGTGCTTCTGGGCTACAACAACTCTGGTCGCTTGGCTGGGGGGTAAAAGCTAGCGGTATACCCCAGGGGCATCTGTTTGGGATAATTACCACCAACCTGGGTGTCAGTGTCTTGTCGTGTTAACTCATATCACGCCTCTTTCTATGTCTCAAGTTGCCGGGTGATTTCAGTGAATTAAATATAATTATAATTTTTCTTTTCATAAATAATCTATCCTTTTTCATAAATATAATATTCAATATAAAATCTAAGTAAAAAGAGGTGGTTTATAGTTAAGAAGCAAAACAGGAAAACAGACCCCGAGAAAACACAGGAAAACAAACTCTTATGTGGGTAAAAAAAAAATAAGAACCAACCGAGTTTAAATATTACGCAAATAATTTAATGACGGAGATTGACTAGACTCAGAGATAAATGTGATTTTCTTTGTTGACATAAATGCTAGTAAATAGATAATAATTTTTAAAAATTTTACACTAGAGCTTTATACAAGAATTGTTTGGGATTTCTACATTTACATATTAAACATTTTTTCCCCTCTAAATTATTTGTCGTGCAAAAGGGTTTTTACAGTCCAAGGAAAGAGAAGTGTATGCAACGCCAGCAGAGGGGACAGGTAACCGTCGGCCTTCCGGCTCCATCTAAAACTTCTGGAATCTTCTGCCTTCATTAAACCGGTTGATTTCGAAGAGCCGGAGAACTTAGCCTTGCCGGCTGGTGTTCTGCCATTTCAAGGGTTAATTTAGAGGCTTTCGTTTTGAACTGCGGCGGGAACTAGTGGAGTCTCTGCTTTAAGAGTTCGTCTATCTGGGTCTTGTACATGACCTTCACGTCCTCCAGGTCCAGTTTGAGTTCCTCGGCCTCCTCCGCTTTTTCGCCGTACATCTGAAGGATGGTGTTGTACCTCTGGTCTAAATCCTACGACACAAGAGGAGCCCGGTGTGGATTCTTTAGAATATTATTAGAATATCTCTATATATAAACAACAATATAATATAATACATATCTATATATATTAAATATATATATATATATTTAATAACAATAATAAATATATATTAATAAAAATAATAATATCTATACTGAGCTACTGTTTTACTGAACAAAGTTCGCCTCCTTGAGGAAGGCATTGGTACTGCGCCTTTACCATGTTTTAGAAAAGAACACAGAGCTATATTTTATAGAATGAAGTCATCCGACTGCTTTTTGAGCTGCTGAGAAGGATATACTGTCTACGTGGAATAAAGGTCTGTTTGTGAGTCCTTATCATATCCTTCTGTGCTCCAGGGGTTCCACCCATATATTATTTTTCTGCATTAGTCGGTACCGCTGCTGCTGGAAGGTTGTTCCTTGTGGCCACTCACCCTCATCTGAACTCGCAGTTTTGGGATTTCCTTCACTTTCTCCATCAGTTCATCGTTTAGGTTGTTTAATTTAACCACTTCTTCGGCAAGTATTGAGCGGGTTTTCTCCAGACTTCCAATCTCCATCTGCAGACAGACAAAATATGCTATTCAAGCTGACCATGGAAGAAGACAGAGACACAAGAAAGGCGACAGGAAGAAGGAAGAGGTCGGGAGAGAGCTTGAGCGAGCGTGAGAGAAAGCATGCATCAGGTATACGGGAGAAACAACCGCAGAGACTTGTGATCTCCGAGACAGCACAGGAGAGGTAAAGACGCGTTGTCTGTACCTGCAGCTGTGTAATCTCTCCTTCTCGTAGCTTTAACTGGGACTGTAAGTTTTCCATCACGCTGGATCCTGCGCCCATCCTCACTGCATCGTAAGTATTGCTCCCGCTAACAGACATGGTCATTGGTCCGTATGAATGCTCGTGTGGATCTTCCTGCAGAACAAAGTTTGTTTATATATATATATATATTATATATATATATATATATATATATATATATATATACATATACACGCACACACATTATATTTCGCATAGCATAGCTTGGATTTAAACAGGACAGATATATTACATTCAGTAAAAAGATTTTTTTTAAAAAAACACAATCTTTTGGGTAGCCAGAAATAAAAAAGTTCTGGTCCTGGAAGAATGTAAAGGCTGCAAACTGACGCGGGGAAGAGACCGGGATTTTGTTTTATTTACCTGCGATATGAAGGACGTCTGCAGACCGGAGAAGTCCGCTCCGCTGATGGAGCTGGATCGGGACAGGGTAGGGGTAGCGGTTCCTGCCTCGGCGGAAGGAAAACCGTATAATTTACGCTCCTGAAAGAATTACCAAAGGCAGTGGTTAATTAAACACCGACGCAATGTAACAAGCAGGTATTTGGAAACATATAAGACGCAGTGATGTTTAGATCCAACACTGGAATCGTCATTCTAGGACAGGCATGATCAAACAGCGTCTGAAAAGAAGTATGTTTGTCCTTCACAGGTATCTTGAAAATAAAAGATTGCATTACTAAGGGTGTAATATCTCAGTATTACCGCACCTTCTCTTTAGCAGCCTCTACAGCCGCCATGGCTTTCTTCTTCTCCTGCTCCACTCTCATCTTTTCCATCTCCAGTTGACTGGTTAGCAGCGTCTGGAAGGAAATGCAAAGTGTGACATTGAGATATGCGATATAATATAATATATATAATATTCAGCCAGAGATCACGCTATAGAATGTTATAGTCCGATGGATACTCCACCTGAATGTATTATATAAATAAAAGATAATAACAATAATATTATGCCCTGTAGACAGCGAAACTACAAAAGGTGTATTTATGTACAGTCACACACAGACAATATACAAGGCAAGGCGATCAAACCTTTTCTTTTCTTGCTTCTTCCACGGTTTTCTTGTACTCTGTCATCAGATTTTCCAATTCCACTTGATTCCTTTAGGAAAACCAAACAGCACACAATTGTCAATGTTAAAAGTCGCCAGTTTCAGCCACCCTATGCGTCATAATAAAAGGGCTAAATACCTCTTGGAAAGTCTGAATTGTTTTGTACTCAAAGCGGACGGACCCCCAGTATCTGCGGGCTTCTAGTGCGGTGCATTAGGGGAGCTGTCACGGCTTCATTCAATGAATCTATCTAAACCTAATGCTTTTTTGTCTCATGGAAGCCGGCTGCTTCTGCATATAAGTTTACTTTGTGTTTGGAAAGTATGAAAAATTAGGTATTTGGGAAGCGAGAGATTCCCAATAACAATAATATTGTATTGTGGGTCACCGGGTTTTCTGCTCTCACACCGACGTTCCGTTCACTAAAATGGCGTTCATAGTAATTAGCGTCATTATCCCACCTACTGTGCTCTTCCTCGAGCTTCGACAGCCGCGCTTTCTCTGCCTCCAGCTGCGCCTGGAACCGGCTTTTCTCCTGTCTCAGCAGGCTGTTCTGAGACTCGACGGCGGAGACCTGCGTCTTGACGGCGAGCAATTCCTCCGTGCAAGCTCGTTCTTTTTCCACAGCAGATGCCAACAGCGTTTGGGACTCAGCTGAGGAAGAGCAAAAAGCCTCACTGTGATAAGGATAGTTTTTGCCGAAGATACTTTGCGGAGAGAGGTTGCGTAATACGAGGAGGATACGGTTTGAAACACGACCATCGAAACGCGGTTTAGGAATCTAGCAGGGGACGCTGATCACACAGATGGAGAATAAGCATTCAGTGCTGGCCTTACTGAGTCTGTCAGAGAGATTCTTCTCCAGCTTCTCCCAAGACGACGTTTGGGCGGCCAACGTGGCTTGAAGGTTCTCGATCTGTCTAAGCAGCGGTCTGGTGGCAGATGTGACGCTCTGACTCAACTCCTGGCTCCGGCTCTCGCCTTCCTGCAGTCTCTGCAACATTAAAAAGATAACATTTAAGACAGATAAAGAAGAGGCTATTTGGAAACTGAAATGAATAAGGATGGCGGAGGGTTCTAGGCTGTATTTTGCTGAGCGCTCTGTTCTCCGGGGTATAAAACGTGCCTGCTGTAACTCAGCTATTTCCTGACGCAGATAATCCTCCTTCCTCGCCGACTGCTGTTCTGCCCGCTGCAGCGCCATCCTCAAATCTGCCACCTGAAACGGATACCACAAGAATTGGAGGTCGTCGGGGACCACAGCAAGGTCACTGGCTTTCATGAATCGGAACATATAAGTGGATGGATAGACTGTCAGCGATATGGTCAATGGATAGGAATGAGAATGTACCTACGTTTTAAGTGTGACCTATTGTGTGCCACATCTCTTCGGAAACCTGATTGGTTCTATCAGCCTTAGGTTGAGATGTGAGGAGAAGTGACTAATGCGAGGAGAAGTAATTAGTTTAAAGGTTTTACCATCCGTACCATAGCCAAAAAACACAAGCTGTAGCACGTTTAGATAAACAGACGTAATGGAGCCGCGAGCTCCGTAGGGGACAGACGGACCGTCCCGACCCAGCGGCTTCACGTACCTGGATGGCTAGCGCCTCTTGCTGCTTCTGGGACTCCTCCTTGGCTTTCTCTACAGCCAGATACATCTCTTCTTTAACTTTAATCTCGCAGCTCAATGCCGCCTCCTGGGCCGCGCTGGCTTTGGTTGCGTTTGCTTTGTGCAGTTCTGCGAGCTCCCTGCATCAACACACAAACAAATCGCTATTAAACACACCGCACATTGTCTTGTGTGCTTCGGGCAGTTACAATATCACAAAACGCACTGTGGCTTCACCCAAACACATAAAACATCCTATGGGAACTTCTTACACTTTATCTCATATACAAATACTCGATCACAGTTGCATTGAAGCAGAGATGGTTACTGACGGAGGAACGAGTGCCTGAAAACATGTATAATGAAGAACAGCGATCTTTGGCTCTCCACACTACACGGATTATTACCATAATTCCAAACAGCATTATGAATTTGGTGGTGGGTGCCACAGGATTTAAATATTTTCGTCTAAAAAGCCCAGGTTCCTTCTAACCTGTAAGAGCTATCAAGAGCGGACTGAAGGCTCCGATTCTTCTCCTGGAACTCCTCGAGGTCGGTCTGTAGCTTGCCGAGGTCCTTCTCTTGCCGTTCCACCACCGCGTTAAGCTTTCTGATGTTGTCTCTGTGCTGCTTCTCCAGCTCTTCCTTACCGTCCAACGTCTGCATGGAGGAAATGTTTTATGCATACGGCTAATTGTTCTAAAGCACAAGTATCATGGGAAAAAATCTACATGATTTTAATGGTAATACTAACACTAAAATATGTTCATGAGCTCTGAGATATATATATATATATTATCCAAAACGGAGTAAAAAAAAAAAAAGAGCAATTCATTCATTCGCATAAATCTTTTTTAAAATTCCTCATTTTATCTAATCAACAACTGTATCTTACCAGCGAAAGGACCCCATGAATTATTTTGCTCTGCCCCGCACACTGAATATATATATATATATATATTGGTTGCAGAAACTAACCTGCTTTAGCAACTGCAGTTCGTCCTCCAGCGCGCGGATCTTCTTTGCCTGTTTAGCGCCGGTCTGCTCGTGCTCTTTCTCCTTCGCTCGTAGTTTCTTAATAATGTTTGAGTTGTGAAGCTGTTGCTTGGAGAGTTTCTCTCCTGTGATAATTGGAGAAATGTCAGTCATTGATGGGAAATATCTTCTGGTCCCAAGGTTTTGACATCGCAGAAGTCACCCACGTATGAATTCCACAAAGCCAACCGCACCAAAGTGCACACGGCAGCCGGAGTGTCTCTTTTTTTGGGTTCTCTATGTGCGCAGTATTAGGATGAGCTTCACATTTAAGAAATGCCGCTAAATGCAACACTGAAATATCCCAGGTCCCACGTGACCCGAGGTTTAATAGCAAACAATACCGCATTTCCCGTCATACCTTCTTCCATTAATCCTTGAATCTGCTCGTCCTTCTCCCGCATTATTTCTGCAGTTTCGCTAGAATTTAATCTTGTGGCTAATTCCTCCTTTATAACCTTGACTTCCTAGGAATTAAAAAGGAAATGATGTTAACAGGTTTTGAATATTTATTCTGCAAGCTCAAAACTAACGTGGGTGATGAATATAGCTAATATAAATTATATATATATATATATACACATATATACACACATACTACTGTTTAAAACTTTGGGGTCACTTGAAAAGTTCCTTGTTTTTGAAAGAAATGCAAATTCTGTCCATTAAAATAACATGAAATCCAGCGCAGACGGGGTTAATGTTGTAAATGGCTATTGTAGCTGGAAATGGCTGATTTTTTAATGGAATCTCTTCATAGGCTGCTGGGTCATTCCGCTTGGTCGGTTTACTCCAGACTCGCTGACTAGGGGACAGACGCTGCAGCCATGGTTAGAACACTCAATACACGAAAGGTGTACCTTCTTTGCCAGGTCTCTCTCTTTACACGCGAGCTGAGCTTTCCTCTCTGCTTCCGCGATTCGATGCGTAAACTCGTCTTTCAACGTGGAAACGCTGCTGCATTCTTCCTTAACTCTAACCATTTCACTGGAATTCAAGAAAATAAAATAGTTACCTTAACGGATGGTTACAGATTTTTTAAGGCATTATATATACACACACACACACACACGCACATATATATTGCCTGCAAAACCATAAAGAACCCAAGAAACAGAACACTGGAAAATCTTCTCATATATGGCCAATGGGTTACAGAAGGAACTTCTCTTTGGAGAAGGGTCTTTTCTTACTAATTATAATTGATCAGCAGAAGAAAAAAAGACAAAATACTTACTCTTTGAGGTTGTCGTAAGCTTCCTCTAGAAGTGCCTTTTCTTTGCTCACTGATAATAACTGCGTTTCTCTCTTCTCCAACCTGGTGGTAAGTTCTTCAACCATCTTAACACAACAAGGAGATAAGACATTTGGGATTTGTTATCGTTCAGCTGAATTTGATAAAAAAAAACCCTGTTGTGATTTTTTATTCTTATCCTTCTGGCACATGTAATAAAAAAAATAATCACATGGACCAACCGGAACTGAGAAACCAGCATAATATATCAAGACTTCAAGTATTGGCAGGATTTCCACGTTGGCAGCAGTCAAAGGTTTCATTAAAACTAAAGATATGGGTAAATAGTGAGCTTTTGTCTTTTGCCCTCTTTGCTAAGGTTTCGTGGTCAGTATGGGGACGTCTTACTTTAACAAACAAAATACTTTTAAAAGCCTTAAAATAACGGTGAATAAAAATGCTATATTAACGAGCCTGCTGTTTCCTTTTACCTTTTGTATTTCTTCTGCAGAATAGTCAACCTCCGGCTTAAGAATAGAGACGTGTGAGATCGGCGGGGGTCCTTCGCCGATGGCTTCTTCTTCGGCTTCATCATCTATTTGGGGGGTGACGATGAGAAGGTCTGGCTGCTCCGAGTTCACGGGGGTGGCGCTCCTTCCGCTTTCCTCCATTTCTACATCATCCGTGGAGTGCGCAAGAAGAGTTTCATTCGGACCTTGATCTGATTTGCTCTCCATGGAGGTGGAAAGGTCAGAGGTTGGAGTGGTGGAGGCAACGGCAATCGAGACCAGCGTGCACTGCCTGCCTGGAAGCTCGTCGTCAGAATTGATTTCACTCACGCTGTGACTGTCCAGGGACTGGACGCTGAAAGAGTCTATTCTTTCAAAGGCATCGGAGGAAGAGCAGCTCTCGGTGAGCTTGGGGAAGTCATCTAAGCGACCGTATTCTGATGAAGGGGACAAAAGCTGAAAAGACGTCTGCATTAAGTGAAGGCTTGTTTTGGAATCAGAGACCTCTTGCCTTGAGCTGACGGAGCTCTCGCTGATCACGCTCTCATGGTCTAGCACCTCAATGTCACTGGTGGTCGAGGTTCCAGAAGAGAACGTGCTTATGGGTGGCGATGGAGTATTGGTTTGCCGATCCTCTGGCTTTTGCATTTTAGTATCCAGTGACAGGTCCTTGTTTTCTGTAGACGTTGCCGGCGAAGGACTTGTAGATTCTTCTTCAGGTTTGCTTTCAAGAACCGCATGGTCCTTCAAATGCCCAGAACTGTCCTCTGGACTGGAGTCCATATATTCTATGTCACATTTCTCCTCTGCCGACGTCTCTGGGATGTCAGGAGTGGATATCTCTTGAGACACATCTGTTAGATCTTGACTTTGCGTTACATTTGTACCCTGATTGTCTATTGGAGGCTGAAGATTAATATCATTGTCCTGCTGAACCTTGAAAGGCAAATTGGGTGATGCCCGTTTAACTTCTTCTTTGAGTCTTGGAGATTTGGTGGGAGCTTTGGACACTACAGAACTAGACGTGACGGGGTTGGGCTCTGGCGAAGAAAGGAAAGCGCTGAAGAAATTCTCAGACTCGTCCACCACAGTCCTTCTGAGAGGCTTGGTAATTGCAGCTGGCGATAACAACACTTGTGTTTGAGGGTCCTCGGAATTTGCTCCCCAGTTTGAGTTTTCCCAACTACCTTTAATCGATGGACCGCTGCCTAATAAGAGACGCAACGAGTGACACATAAGACTTCATAAAAGTTATAAAATATCCACTAAGACATAAACGCTGGCAACCAAATAATTTCTTCTTCTCGGGACCTGAATTATCTCTCCATTAGGTTTTTTTCACCTTAGTTATTAAGAATGTCCCACCTCTTTGGTAGGACAGGGCATCAGGACCTGGAACAGCCCCTTACTCTCAAACCAATAATCACAATTATAACTGACTGATGGACTACATATACACCACCGTTCAAAAGTTTGGGGTCACTGAGCTGTTTTCATGGAAAACAAGGACATTTCTCTCTGTAACATAATTGCAAAAGGGTTTTCTAACCATCAATTAGCCTTTTGAACTTAAATTTGGATGGGAGGAACACAGGAGTGATGGGAGTGATAAAGGACCCATTGGAACCCAGGAGTGATGGGAATGTGATAATGGACCATTGGGAACCCAGGAGTGATGGGAGTGATAAAGGACCTTGGAACATCAGGGAGTGATGGGAAGTGAGATAAGGGCCATTGGAACACAGGAAGTGATGGAAGTTGAATAAAAGGGCCGATTGGAACACAGGAGTGATGGGAGTGATAAGGCCATTGGAACCCAGAGTGGATGGGGGCAGTGGATAAAGGACCATTGGAACACAGGACGTGATGGGTAGTGATAAAGGGGCCATTGGAACACAAGGGAGTGATGGGAGTGATATAAAGGGCCATTGGAACCAAGGAGTGATGGGAGTGATAAAGCCATTGGAACACACGAAGTGAATGGGAGTGAATAAAGGGCGCTCTTGTACACACTATTGGAAGAGATTTCCATTAAAAATCAAGCCGTTTCAAGCTACAACAATAGTCATTCACACATTAACGCCCATCTGCGCTGGGCCGGAATTTCTGATCCATTTCAATGTTATTTTATTGGACACAAATCTGCTTTTCTATCAAAAACTTGGAAAAATTATTAAGTGACCCATCAAACTTTTTTTTTAGATATTTTAGAAAGACTTTGAACTGATCATTTACATAAGGAGGACAAATATTCCATCCACGCCCTGCTTTAAAATTCTGAACACCTGCAGACCAACAATGAAAATTGTTATGAATGTAAAAACACGTGACTCCGATACGGCCAAACTTCCTGCACAAGAGGCATTCTTAACGAAATACAGAGTGACACGAATGACAGGTGCGTTCCGTGAGACAGTCACCTAACTGCATTAATAAAACAATACAGAGCAAGAGACACACAACGGATAACGAGCCCCCGACCGTCACATGTGTGTGTGGGGGGGGGGGGACACATATAAAGACCACAGAGGAGAAGGTAGTCAGAACTGTCACCAAGGGTCAGGGCAGGTCAGCTTGGGCCGTGGAAGAGATCTGACCAGTCTCTGGTACATGGGCATCGGGGCAGTTGGTAGTATGGGGGCATCTACAGTTCTCTTGGACTGCCACAGACACATGGAGGTAAAAGAAGTCGGGGAGGGGGTTGGTTGGTCTGGGACAGACGGGTTCAGGGGCGATGGGGAGTCTCCACAGGGGTTGGGGACATCGGCACAGGGTAGTCTGGCCATTTATTGATACAGGGCGGTGGCAAGCAGTATCTGGGGCAATTGGAGACATGTGACCATAGGGCAATCAATGACAGGGGGGTGGGGGCTTCTTGGTGGTGTTTTTTTGTGGCACTGCTACATGGGGGGGGGGGGTCAGGGCTGTCATTAACTGTGGGTGGGTCAAACCATTCTGAGTCGGGGCAGGGGGTGTGACTGCCCGGTACCAGTTAGTTCAGCTATTCACTGACAGGGGGCGGCTAAGGGCCGGCAGTCTGTCCCTTCATTCACTGACACACGGGGGGGCCAGACCATTCTCAATCGGGCCAGGCTCGGAATCGGTCACGGTGACTCAGGCCGCAGCGCCGCTCTCACTCACCATCGTCTTGCGGCCGTATGATGGAGTCGGCCCAGGCGCTCTCGTCCTCCTTGATGTCCAGCACCCGGTCTATGGATTTCTGGGCCTGGGATAGAGCCTGCTTGGCGAAGCTGGAGAGCTGCGAGGCGTTAAACCAGCTCATCGTCCCGGGCACCGGGGCCACACAGGCGGCCGAGCACTTCCCGAACACGTAGCAGTAAACAAACCCATCGCCTACATCATCACTCGGCGACATCAGCTGGCACCGGAGGGCGGGGCCTAGCAGGAGAGCCCAAGTGCCCGGCGTGCGAGCTCATCGTTACCCTGCTGTTAGGGCAGAGGGGCTCCCCGGGG
>VKOC01000004.1:36159403-36177585 GCA_009364415.1 Spea multiplicata
CCCGGTCGCAGTCGCGACCCCTGCGACCCCGGTAGTTCCGCCATGATCTCAGGTCCATTAAAGCTCTTGGGTCTCGTTTTGTAGACTTGTGATACGTATTTGGTGACGATGGTGGCAAAAACAGACTAAATGGTCCTAAATTCCACGGGGCACGAGGGGCGGCCCCCCAGCAGCAATGGTCCTGCATTACTTGAGTAACTTTCTCTGCCAAAGTACCCTCCGTTCCCCTAACCCCAAAGGCCCAAAATAAAAGGAGAGATAACTTAATGGGGAGGAATAATCATCAAGACGACTGCTCCGCGGTATCCACCTAAAGAGAGTTTTTTCATATAGAAAAGTAATTTGACTGTAAACAGCCTCGTTTTAAGCTCTTTATTTATTTATTTATTTATTAAACGATTTATTTATTAAACGTCGCTTTACTCAACGCATTTTCCTCTGGAATAAAAAAGCCTCGTCTTTGCGGTCAGCTTTTCTGGAAGATTTCTTGTGTATTCCGCCAGGCAATGTACGCCAAGCCAGATACGGCCCAAAATACATTAATGACTACTTAGCTGCAAGTCTCCGTAGAGCCAATTACCATTACTGGAACATTTAGTGTTAATTAGGCCACATTTTAATTGGACCGTTGCTTTCATATCCTTATTTTTTATTTATTTATTTTTTTAAATAGTCAAAACAATCATAATTAGGTTTCTCTGAGTATAATTTGGTGAAAATCCCTGTGTGTTTTTCTGTACGTAGAATTAATCGAAGGCATATTTCCGTATACGTCAAACTTTCTTTCTGAATCATCAAAAAAATGGAATTTTAATCCAAAAAAAATGCACAAAAATACAATTGTGTATAATTTTGTCTTGTAAAAGTGTATAATTTTGTCTTCTATCAAAATCTTCAAGTGTAATGAGGCTCCACGAGTTATGGTTCCTTAGGGTCCATATAAAAAAACAGGAATTAAAGGTGCGGTTCCACTTAGGTAACACATGAACTCTGTCCATTATGTGTAATCACACAACAATGTTAAAGAAGCTTTTTTCAGTAGGAAAACAGCCAATCGCTGCCCGCCTCTGTGTCACATGAGAATTATTTGTTCCCAACAAAAATATGAACACGGCAAACCTTCACAATTAAATTAAAGAAATTCTGGGTTTGGGCATCCAGCGTTATGATTGCTGTATTTATTTATTAATTATTAATTATTTATTTAACAAAATCCTAAATCTAGAGCAATCGCCATAGCAACAGGATGCTCCCCTGATTCCCTCACTCTTAACACATTGCTCTGTATCAATATGGCTGTAGTATTTAACCCCTTAAGGACAATGGGCGGTTCCTAAACCCATTGAAAACACTACTCAGGCTTAACCCATTGGGTTCCCTCAGTGCCCGGTCCATATCATCTACAATGAGAAAGTATGATGTGGTCGCCGGATGCGTTGCGTTGCCAACGTAGAGCTCCAATAAGCCAGTGTCTGAAACATCATACTTTGCCACAATGCCCCTGGCATCCCCTTCCTAACTGGCAGATTGCTTTCTGACTCAGGGGTGCGTTTGGAAAAAGCCATGTTTAATTGATACGGTAAAAAAAAACTTGACACAAAATGCAGTGAGCATGGGTTTTGGGAGGTTTTCTTAGAAATATAGCTTCCTGGATCACCTGGAATTAAGGAGCAACCAAGCAGACGTTCCAGAATGTCACACATAAAGATTATTTATTTTATGCATGCGCAGAACTGTAGATATTGTGGGTTTTTATCTACTGAGAAAATCCTTTGGAAAGATTTCTTCCGATGAATATTATCGGAGCGAGTCCTAAGTGTCTCCTCTTCTGCGATCATTTACCCTCGCAGGGCGGTTCGGAGGAAGCTCGGGTCCGCAGGTGTATCAAGGGTGCCACCTAGTGGAATCCTGTGTTATTGCATCTCAGAATAAGGTTATTGTATCTGTAGACATAATCAAACATTCCATTGAAATTATATATAATTTATATTAAAAAAAAAACCATTTAATTCCTACATTAATACTGGATTAACACCCAAAAGCTTTCTCAATTTAAAGCCATAGATGTTCTAGTATGTGTGTAATAAACAAATATGTTTTTTTATTATTATTATTATTAATAATAATATTTTTTGTTTATACAGTGACAATAATTTAGGCAGCGTGATTTTAAATTTAATGTAACATTTGAAATGCCTTTTTTAAAGAATCAGCGTCCTTGTAATATCTGACCTAGGAGTTGATAAGCCCAATGGCCTGTGCTGGCCATAGGTCATGCAGACCCAACACACCATGTAACCATGTTGGGGGCGTCCTGTCTGATTTTAGTCCAAGCCTTAATGGGAAGGACAGGGAAGGGTTTAATTAAATGTCTACTTTGGCAACCCGGTAAAGAGAATGGAAATGACGGCGTTGGTGAGTAATTCACGCAGAATTTCATGTCAGCACCATGAATAATGCATTCATCCCAAGGGATATAAAGCCTAATTTTGTCAGCTCATGAGTGGCCATCAGAGAGAGGAAGCAGGTGCCTAATACGCAAGGGTCAAGCAAGAGGACATCCAGAAAAAAGACGATGTCAAGGAAGATCAGTGATAGCCAAGCTAAGGTCAGATGAAGCAGAGCAGGTTCAGGCTGAGGTCAGGGCAGGCGGCATGTAAAGGTCAGGCTACCGCTCGGCTCCGGGAGGGAATTGAAAGTCAGGATTAGGAGAAAAATTAAGCTCTGGCTTTCAGAACACGAGGGCTTCACTAAATCACCTTTCACACCAACGAAAACCCCCCAGCGGTGACCAGTCCTGCAGCGCACTCAACTGTACAAATGATTCTATAGGATTAACCTTTTACTGACCATTACAGTCACCTCGCAGGTCCGCTACAGAACTGCATACGAAGAGACCGAGACCCTACCAATTATCTGTAACAAGATCCCATCTTCAATAGCTGAAAATTAAATTTTATAACAAAAAATCGGGTTAATTTTCAGAGCTCCTTGGTAGACGATGGGTTAACGCGCAGTACGTAGCCGGTCCCTCATTTGCCGCGTGTCGCTGAATACTATATTGGCTCGGCGACTGTCGATTCTTATATAGTTTTAAAATATTTGTACTTCAGACCCGAATCGGCGTTTCCACTTGGGGACGCGTTTCTTTGTTCTAATCCGAATCGCTGAAAAAAAAGGTAGTAAACTTTGCATTTTCTTCAGCAAACCCAAGATAACGATGGCCCTTTTATTATTTATTTTTTTGTTATTTTTTTTTTCTCTTTTTTCCTCAGGGGTGACGCTTAACATTTGGCCTACAGGAAAAAAAAAAATAATAATAATAATAAAAAATGATAGTAAATTCATAGATATATATTTTTAAATATGCAATTCTGTTCAATATTTGCAGAATGTCATAAAAACGCGATCCATTTTTTTCATGATGTCACAGCATTTGGTGCCATTAATGGAATAATGAAGATCTAACAAAGATGTCCAAATGGCTTCAGGCTCTCGCCATCCTCTCGTCAACCTTTTTAGTTACCAGCATTATGGGTCTTCGAAAGGTTGGTCGAGGATTACAGAAGCTTTAGCTACCAACGGGTAGACTCTTGGGTTTGAGAAAGCCGTATTCCATGGGGAAGGAATGGGAGCTGAAGGTTTCAGTAAATTCCTTGGTTCCTAAAGGGCATGAGATAAATGGAACAGCCTCCCAGCAAAGGTGGCAGAGGGTAATACAGTGAGGGGGGTTAAACATGCATGGGATAGACATCCCGGCTCCTGAATCTAATGACGAGACCACGACGATAAGGTTTGAGTCTCTACAGCAGGAGAAACAGGCGACTAGACGGGGGCCGAATGGGGCCGATCTGCCGGCAAATTCTATATTTCTTAGAGTTCATTTAAGACGAAACTTCACACAGAAGAATTCCGTTGGGAATATTCACATTTTAATAGATTTTCACTTCCCGAGGTTTAAGCCCAAATTATTTAGGCTAGCGAAGTGGTCGAAGTGGCTGAGGTTTTGCCAGATGTTTGGATATGAAAGCTCGCGTTGCTCTTGGTCGATGTAACGAAGGCAGGCGCCGAGAGAACCCCAAGCTCCGGATCATGCAGCATTTTACAGAAGTCCTTTGGCTTTCATAATAAGCTTGGAAACATGCGCGGGACTTGGAAATAACCAATTTAAGTGCAAATCCACAAGGTCACTTTGTAAATTATGCAGATGGAGAAAAACTGATAATATGCATCCATAATGTGACTCAAAGAAGAAAAAAAACAAAGTGAAAGAAAAGCTTGTATGTATAGCGCTAGGCTTTAGAAACGTAGAATCTGCCGGCAGATCGGCCCCATCCGCCCCCCGTCTAGTCTGCCCGTTTCTCCTGCTGTAAAGACTGAAACCTTAATCAGTCGTTGGTCTCGTCTTAGATTCAGGAGCCGTATGTCTACCCCATGCATGTTTAATCCCCTCACTGTATTACCCTCTACCACTTCTGCTGGAAAGCTGTTCGACGTGTCTACCACCCTCTCAATGACATAAAGCTTCCTTATATTACATATGGTGAGGAGTGGTAAGAAGTAACTAGCTATAATAAAGAAGATGAAAATAATAATGTTATACAAATGAAAAGACATGATCTGTATGATGAAGCCCATTACAGTGATGTAAATGGAGAAGGACTCTACGGGTGACTATTTGCTGTGTTCATATACATGTCACCTATTGTTGTGATGATTACAACATCCATGGCCCCGGGTCTCCATTTCGATTCATGCTCGATTAAAATGACGGAGGGCAAAAAAAAAAAAATATTTGCCACCCTCTAATGGGTAGATCATGAGCAAAACTATATTAAGGATTATTACATAGTCCCGATCGCTTGTTTTTCGTGGAATACATTTTCAAACATCATTATAACGTGGCTTAGGGGATACACTACGAATTTGGGGGGGGAACCATGAAATTCTCCATTCTCCAATAAAGTGCATGTTGTATCCCAATTTTTTTTTTTATATATTTAAATTGTCAGTTTAATAATCAAATAAAAAGAATAAGTCACATTGTTTCAATGTGCATTCGTTAACCGTCTAGAATATTTTTTAATGATACAATGTGTCCAAAAAAAGGTAAAAACAAAAAGAAAAAAGTCCTGAACCATTGAATAAAAAAAAATGTTTTATAAAGGGAGCAAGAACCAAGTCAACGACCTTTATAGAGGATAAACGTTTTTTTTTTTTGTTTTGCCCGGAATTCTAAATTCTAGGATTCCGTAGAATGTTGGAAAATAAGTATAAAAAAAGAAAAGTATGAAAAGTTTTTCTTTTCTGATCCGATCCCAGCAGCAGACTTGGCGTGAATTTACCCTCGAGCAGAAGAAGGCTGACCGTATTCCGGAGAGAACGTTATCCGTCTGCTTTGACAACGCTCTCACGCTGCTAGAAAGCTCTTGACATATCTGATGTTCATATTTTTATTTCCGAGCCGTTTATGATGACCAGAGTGCATTATTGTTTTTCTTCAATAAAAGGTATATTTGACAGTGTGAAATAATAAGTAACCCTGCGTATCCAGCAGAGAGTGTCAGGAAGAATTATGGCCGGCATTACAGTCAAGGGCAGGCTAGCGGCTTTCCGAGGGCTGGGAAATAATTCTCGGTGACCCAGTTTTTGGGTCATCAATAGCCCTTATATTTTCCCTTTATATATAAATCCAAGACGGTGAAACATAGTAGCAAATAAAATGACCGGAGACTTACTTTTGTCTCATTTTTGCCCAAACTCAAGTAGATTGTTAAGTTCATAAGAGCAGACCCTTCGTCTACATCTAGACCCTATATGTCTTAATGTATGTTCATTTTGAGTCCCTCAATCTCCGAGACATTAAAAAATTCTTGGAGACATGACTAATATACCCCGAGTAAGACCGGTCACGGCTACACAAGAGCTGGATTTAAGGGCTCATTATGGAGCAAGCACCTTAGAAACCAATGGGTTGTTCTTGAAGAGGTCTTTGACCTTCAAGACTTTGCCACAAGCGTGTTCCATTTTTTTGGTTTTGATGGACGTGTCTCCATATGCAGTTCGGTTACCAGAGATTTTATGTGCAGAAGAACCTGGTGTGAATCAGTAATGGATCCCAAGCTAGAGGGCTCCATGCTTGAAGAACATACTGGGCCTTGTATCATCTCTTTTCTTCTGGAGCTAGGAGGTCAGGTAGGCTGAAGAAGGCCATCATGTGTGAGGAGTTTGCTTGCAGCTTGGTTTTTACCAATCTCAAGAAGAAAATACTTTACATTGCTGTTTTTTTTACAGATTTTTGGGGCTTTGGGGGCTGTAGAACCCTGTGGTACTCTTATATCCAGCAAGTGGGGGGGGGGCACCAGGAGAGGAAAGAGGGGAATAAGGGGAGGAAAGTGGGACACAGGTGAGCGTGGGGGAAGAGGGATGTAAGGAGTGGAAAGAGGGGCACATGTGGGAAAAGAGGACTAAAGGGATTTGGATCACAAAAAAGGGACTGTCTTTCCTAATTCTTAAACTTCGTTAAAGAGAACTATGAAGCCATTAACGTTCTGTGTTCCGTCAAGCAAAGTTTTTAATAATTCTGAATGCAAAACTGTAAACCTCATAGATCCCTACTGAACGCGTCAGCACTAAAATATGCATTATAGGGAAGAGTTTGTTTGGAACAAGGGTACAGAACTTGCGATATTGAAGCATGAGGGACGCGTCGCGTCCCAGAGGACTCATTATACAGGAACACACTGGCCTGGTGACAAGTTAGATTACCGTGTCTGTTTACACTCAATGTCGTCATAGTTCCAATTACTGCCAGTCACCGTTCAGAAAATCACCTGTATTTTACTAGGATTGTAGTGTTCCATGCAGAACCCACCACAGACCTCCTTGTTGCCGGTTTAATTACACATAATGTGGTTGGCTATTGCCATATTTTTCTTTGGGGCTGCCCTAGACCAAACCCTCTGCACCTAAACTTTGGAGGCTGTGCTGGCAATGCCCTTCATAGTGTTAACGGACTGGTTGGGTGCTACAAGAACCCTGATACCCCTGTTAAGGGGCAGATGTTCTGCTGTCCCCTTGGACCTGTTGACCAACTATATAGAGAACAGAGTTGCTACTATTTGACCCATATTAACATCCAAATGATGTCATACTTCAAAATACTTCAATGTACCAAACTACGGCGCTGGGTCTTTATGGTGGATTGGATGCCAAACTAAATTATAGAGGGGCTGTTTTCTTCCTTTTCTTTTTCTTTGTCACCAAATCTATCATGGTGCCCCTATTTGGCTCAAACACATATTAAAAAAATGTATTTTTAATCAATTGAAACCTGACAATTCCCCTAAAAGAACCAAAATACTGAAGTGTTCCTTAATTTACGAAACCGCGTGGGCACTAAAGGGTTGAAATTCATGGATAGTTTTATATTTAACCAAACATCAAGAAGACACGTTGGCTTCGGAACAAACATAATTAGTGAGATGAGATTAAAATATAAAAAAAACTCTTTAATCTACAAGGGATTATGGGAAAAAAAAGAGAGGTAAAGAAAAAAAAAAGAGCCGGAAAATGATCTACTTTCTTCCAAAATGATGTTTATTTATGGATAAAGGGACTCTGTGCGTTAAACAGGAAGGCAAATTAAACATTTGAATAACTTAACTTCTTGATTGTGTTGAAGATTTGTTTGGAATCTTTGCTTTGTAACATGTAATCACGGTAATGAATAAACATGCCGCGGAACCGTTAATTCCGCTTGGTAATAAAGACGTGGATTTCATATCAATTGCTGAATCAGCTCTGAGGGTCCCCCAATTATCTAATCAGCGATCTCTTATTAAGTGGGACATTTGCCGTCCTGTAATACTAAGGTGCGTTAAAACACGATGTGTAACTAAGTAACAAGAGCGCATCCTTAGGTGTAGATAACGATCGGCGATATGGAGAGGAGCTGGGCCGAGCTCGTCCCTCTAACACAGGCAGATCTAGAAGAAGGACGTATTTGGTGATTAATCTCGGTGGCCACGCCAAATAATAAGTTCTCTGGAACTTTAGGAAGGTCTTCGATGGAGTGTCGCATGGTTTGAGGTAGAAAGGGATTACAGTGAGGGCAGTGAAGCTTTGGAAGGCACCACCATGGGAAGTGGAGATGATGGAATGGGAGAAGCGGAGCTGAGGAGCGGGAGCGGGAGAAGGGGGTTGTCGGAGAAGGTAGGGAGAGATTGAGTGATAGAAGTAAGAGAAAGAAACAACAAATCTTAAACAAAAATTCTGAGTGTTCTCCCTTATTTTTGTTAAAATTAAAATTTCCAATGTGAAAACCATGGTCCAATTTTCAATACTAATGTTAGCCATTATTTTTGTGCTATTTTCAGAAGGAAATTTTTGGATATTTAGTGTTCGAGATAAATTATTCAATTATGGACCACTAAGGATGGGATAGATTCACCATGAAATTTGCTGAAGTTTGTTTGCAAAACATGTTTTACTTCAGTTATTTAACGACAAATTGAGACAAATCTAGACACCTCTTCGAAGTACCCGCCAGTATATAGCGACTTGTCAATGACAATTAACTGAACAGTCATTTGTCGTTATTTAGATCTGTAGAACCGATAATGGGATTTAGTTGTTCTGGACACTGGATCCAGCTCAGGCGCCAATATAATTGAATTCACTGGCAGGTCCTGGTCAAACCGAGGGTATGGAAAACCTTCCCTTCAGATATCCGAATAGAAAACCCCTGTGTGTTTCTTTAGATCACCGAGATCTAGATCACCTGGTTCTATTTACTTTACTGAGAGGGTGGTAGATAAGTGGAACAGCCCCCCAGCAGAAGTGGTAGAGGGTAATACAGGGTATTAAACATGCATGGGACCAACGACTGATTAAGGTTTGAATCTTTACAGCAGGAGAAACGGGCGACTAGACGGGGGCCGGATGGGTCTCATCTTCTGTCAGTACTATGTTATGGTTGCCTGAGCTTGCCATCTTGTGCTAATTCACTCCCGAGCTCTTCGCATGCTTAGAGTGATCCAAGGAGCTTAACATTGAGTAGCTCGTCTTGAAGAAAACTGTCCACCATTGCCATTTCTGAAGGGTAAAGTTTCTGTAGTCAAAGGCATGCCACCTGGACACCTCTAGGACTTCTAGATTAGTGAATACTCCAAATATATATGGAATGCAAGCCTTACCATGACCAATGCATCACCGCTCATTGACTGTTATTCCCACATATTTGCCACGTATTTAAAAGATTATTTTCTATTTAATTGTTCTAATATATATATATATACACCATATATACACACACTAGGGTTCTGATGCTGTGAAAACATCACTACATTTGTTCTTTTTGTCATTAAGAATATCATTTATTTATTTGGTATTATTTTACTGAAGGGAACATTGTCCTGACATTTAAAAACATACACTCATTAGTAACGTAATCCAACTTCGCCTGGAGCCCAACAATTAGACGCGCAGTGTCTTATAATTTTAATACCAATTTCGAGCTTAATATCATTTTACTTTGTGATGGTTTAGGAACTTACATCAGTTCAACAACAAACAAAAAAAAAAAGAAAAGAAAGAAAATCGTTTTTCTACTTTATTCCAGAGGAATTTACATAAATATCTGAAATAAGCGGGAAGATTTCTTGAAATGAACCTGACCAGGATAATATGGTATCAGCATTAATTTATAATCTAAAATACTGTGGCTTTTACCAATCTTTTTAACTCTTTTGTTACTGGACAGTATTGTAACACATTAAGTGACATTTATTAAGATGGGGTAAGTACTTTGCCCCCAAAATAGGTTTATATATATATATAATATATATATCTATAATAAGAAATATGTTATTACATAGAAACATAGAATTTAGATTCAGGAGCCATATGCTTATCCCATGCATGTTTAAATTCCCTCGCTGTATTAAACTCTACCACATCTGCTGGGAGTCTGTTCCACCCTCTCAGTAAACATAGCTATCATAAGATAACAGAAATTTAATGAAGGCAGAATACTTGATTGCATTTTCCATTATTTCAATAATTTGTATTAAGCGCTGTGTAAACTGTTGGCGCTATATAAATAAAAGATAATAATAATAATAATAATAATAATAATAAATAGTATTATTATTTTATAAAATAACATTGTAATATTGATACAATTATTAACATAATCCTTTATTTATAAGCAGACATGCTATAGAGTATAACTCAAGAGACATATTATGTTATAATATATATACATATATTTCAAAACACATTGTTACAAAGTAGCACTTGTTATAGACGCAATGGGGTTATGGAAATCCCACTGCTGACACCAAGTTGCATTGTAAGACATAATTTATGTTGGCAGCCAGGTAGATTATCTGCAGGTCGTATCTGTATTGATTCAAAAATTTATGATAGATCCTTTAAAAAAGGTGGAATTATCCTTCTTCTGTTGACAGTATTTAGTTCCATAGAATCCTAGGGAGCAGACATTTCACAGTCTCATTTGTCAGTTCAGTAATACACAAATCTTAACCTCTGTATTCAGATACTTAGTATCTCACTAAGTACATTTTTTTCCCATGAAAAGAGTGCTAAATTATTATTATCATGAAAATATTATTATAAACAGGCAATTATAACTAGTTTGACATCATTTCTGGAAGCTGAAAAATTGCCCATCCTTCATGAATAAAGCCCTTTGGTTCAAAAATAGCAAACACAATTAAGAACAGAAAACAAAGCTATGGATCCATTCTTCGTGGAATGAAGACATTTTCCAATAAATATTCTTAATATATGAACTTCCCTGGTTGTTAATGATTGCTACATATCTCAAGGCACATCGCAAATCATTTCAAAGAAATGTAGACACTCATTAGCAGGAACACATTACATATGATCTTCATGTAAAAATAATAATATAAAATAATGGTATAAACTAAATGATAAATGTAATATATGAAATATAGAAAAATCTGAATAACATATAAGAGTCTTTTTCCAGAATTGCCTAAATGTGCCTATATTTTTGGGGATAAGAAATGCTGAGACTAATGTGTTTGATTATTATTATAACATGAACTATAAAAGTCTTAAAAGCATTCAGTGACTTAATGAAAGGGTGTACAGAAATCAAGGCCAAGTAGATGTTGTTTGAAGACTGCTTTAATCAGCATTACTTCTAAAGAATGGGTTGCAGTACCACAAACCGCCACTAGGCGGAGTGCAAGAGTCATACTGTATAAAGCAAAACCCAAAGTAGAAGCTAATGTATCCTGTATGTTCTCAGACTATTACAGAATGTTATAGCCAATAATAAATCAATTATTGTGCTAATAAAATAAAAATCAATTATTGTGGTATAGTTGGTAATGAAGGATGCCAAATAATTTTATAACAAAACACACAAGCAGTTTTTGCACAGTGGAATAGAGCATGTTAAAATAGCAGTTAAGGAGTAGAATGAAATTAACGCATGTCCTGCTGGAAGATGTGGAGTCTCTGTGGACTTTATGTAAGAAATTCTGTATTTCTTTCCCTGCTCAGAAAGTGTCCTTGGTTTCAAGGTTCCGTAAAACTGAATTCGTCAGATTAGATTTTACTATTGAATTTCATCTTTTCATTTGATTTTTGCTATAAACCTGAATAGTTGTGTGGTATTGAAAGAAAATGCATATGTAAAGTTTACATAATTGCATTTAATATGGGTTGTGATGTATTTGAAATTCTTGAATTTTAGAAATTGTTTGCGTCTCATTTGAAAAAAATATGTTGAAAGCCAAAAGGGTGAATCTGGACTTAACACCTTGAATGCCAGAAGGATGTACTGAGTTATCCTCCTATCTTGTATTGAAAATAAGAATAAGTACAAGAGACAGTAGATACGCATTAACCTTGGGCCTTAAATGCATATAATGAATGGATATATGAGTCTTTATTTTATTGGTCACTACATTTAGAGGAATAAGTTATGTTTTTCTTCTATTTGCGCCCGAATTAAGTCCTTTTTTTAACAAAAGTTACCTTTTTTTTGCCTTGACATGTAAACAGCAAATAAATAAGTCCCTATATGGCTCTAACTACAGTCAACAATTCCCCAAATAGTTAAAACAGGTAAAAAAAAAAAAAAGTGCGTGCCCGCTAACACATATATGTCAACTGGCAGATGCCGCACATTAGAAATCAGGTTTCTTAATGTGAGAGTGATGTGGAGTGTGAGACGGATGACATGGGATGTGGCAATTACAATCAGCGCAGCTGTCACATCGGGCTGGAGAGGGGGACACTGACTTCTGGGTAACCTTGTCAGCAGCACGCAGGCACAGTGTAACCCTTCAACAGCTAGAGCAGCTGTGTAACTGTGTGTTGTTGCCTCTGGGTATGGAAAGGGTTAACGTCTGTAATCACAGCTTTGTAATGTTGAACTCTTTTGTGTCTCTGCCCGGAATTTGATCACCCTGATTCAGTCCGTCTGAAACGTGGAAGAGTACACAGGGTCGATCTCCATTCTATTGTCCATCTCCTCTTTCTGAGGGTTAAAAAATACCGCTGGAATGGCGATAAAGTGAAAGCCCAATGGGAAGCATGAAAAGAAACATAGAATCTACCAGCAGATCAGCCCCATCTAGTCGCCAGTTTTTCCTGCTGTAAAACCTTAATCAGTCCTTGGTCTTGTCTTAGATTCAGGAGCCATATGGCTATTTCTTACTGTGTTAACCTCTTCTGCTGGGAGGCTGTTCCCTTTATCTACCACCAAATTGTTTAATTTTGTATATACATAATTATACCAGCTATTCACTGGTGTAAAGTATGCCATTAAATTTTATAAATTATATGGAAGATTTATTCTATAGTGAAGGATCTTGACAGCTGGATATAAATAAATACATCCTATGTAAGAGTGGGCTAAGGACACATGCGTCATCCAGGGTCCTCTTTACCTCTAGGATTTATTCTGCAGCATTGAGTGGCACAACAAGATATGGAAACTTTCCGGGGTATATAGTACTCAATTATTCACATTTGTTTACTATATGCCTAGATTGTAAGCTCCTCTGAGCAGAACCCTCCTCACCTGTTGTTCATTAAGTGTTATGTTATATACTTCTTGTTATGTCCTACCCATTGGCGCTATAGAAACAATAACTAATAATAATGGCATCCACTGAAAGGCTCTTCTAGAAACCTACTAATCTCATAGACCCTACACTAATGGAAGGACCAACCCAGTGGTCAGTAGGGGCCCAAAAATATTGAAAATCCACTTTATAAATAAAGAAGACCATTCCATGTCTTCACTTGGGCGTCTGTTTTTTTTACATGAATCATAATGCTAATGAGGAAAGGCTCTTTCCAATCCCCTACAGACTAGGATCTTCTCAAGAGGACATCTAAGTCCCCTCTTCTCAGTAGAGGGCCAATTGGAACTGTTCATCCTGTAATCTACAAAACTGCAATCAGCTTAGGAGCTGGCTCGCCATTTCTTTTAAATTATTGATTATTATTATTATTACTAATATTATATACTATAAGCCCAGGGTGTGAGCCCAGGACCACAATAAAATGCCTGAACCCAATCATTATCAATTCAACCATGGATACATTATAATTAGCCTCACGTTTAATGTATACACTTCATTAAGTAAGTCAATATCACAATAAACCCCAAGTGCAAATATAGATAAGTTCTTATTGGATTTGTATATTTAATTATCACGTGGGGTCTTTAAGTATTTTATCATTGCACTAGCATATAATCTTTGACTATACCATCTAGATAATAGAACTGTAATTGAAAATAATGGGTTATTGATTCTTACAGCTGCACGAATTCTTATTTTTTTTCAAATATAACCAACAGAAAAAAAGTCTGTATGAATGAGACCGAGAGAAACTCGTAAAAATATATATATATATATATACATTCATTTTTTAAAATTTACTTTCTTAAATAAAATATAACTAATACTGTTGTCAAACGTCTATGATTCTCGGTAACCCAGAGGCTGAGAGTTGTCGGAGTTGTAGTTCAAATATCCTCCATAGGGGGTTGGGCATCAATCCATATCCCAATAAAATATTGCGAAACCAGCCAAGGGACAAGGGTTAAAGCAACCATATCCGACAATCCAGATGCATAACCTACCACTTTTCAATGTTTAGGGAAATTTGCATATTACCTCATTTGGGGCTGTTTAAGGACAATTCAGTACATTTCTATGTAACATGTAGGCAAATGTTGGACCAACCATGTGACTGTGAGACCTCAATAAATAGAACGCTCACGCAAAAGTGTTCTGGTGAATGTTCATGTACAGCAGCTAAAACACTATGTGTCAACTAACAGAAACGAGCACCCAGGTGCAAATAATTATTTGTAATTATTGTAAAAGTCACTTGCGTCCGTAAACTAGAAATTACCGCTATACCAGTATTTCAATACAAAAAATAATAGATTGTTCATATTTCAAAAGCTACGCGACATAGCATAGACAGTACAAAGCTGAAAAATCTATTTAGGAATTTTGATCCATGCATTAAAAAAAGAGAAGTAACGTATAGGTGTAGAAGTCCCAATCAGCTGTCTTCTCATCGAAAAATACCCCCAAATCAGTTCAGTTCATTCATCCAAGCTCTTGTATTATAACCCCACCATTAACATGTCTCTGAAGTCACCTTCTGCTCCGTGAGAAGCTGAGTGTATGTTTCTAGGCATAATTTAAGGGGGGGAAAACTTATTTTCTAATCATATACACAAAATTGGACAAATAAATTATGTCTAAAATGTTAAGGGTCTAATTAGTCCTCAGCTCTCATAGGAAGCATTAGGAAAGTCTTCTAAGGTTCGAGGAATGGAAGGCATCTCCGATATGTTCTATGGCCAATAGCAACATACTATAACTCAATTATTAAGGGAATACTTATTTTTCCTGATAATTCAGTAGCGACACTTACTGCCAACATAGAAAAAATGTTGGAAAAGAGGGGTATTATACAGTTTTTTTTGGTAAATTTGGGTAAATGTTTCTTTGGTATTTCTTAATTTTATGTGATTGACGTTTAGCGTTAATCTCACTGAGGACCAGAATTGGTAGGGATTCTCAGGGTTAAATCAGTAGATTTATTAATCAGATACAATGTTCATTGGTTTATTAATGAGAGGTCCCACTAAGTCTATCAAGTCTGACCCCATATCAGCCCTGGTTAAGCATCTCAGCAAAAAAGGGGCCCTTGGGTGTTCGAAGAATGGGGGTCTTCTGCACCTCTGACTTTCAGAGCTGTCCAAATCCAGATTTCAAGGGCCGACAAGACACCTGGTTTTCAGACTATGCGAGGGCAATGAGAGAATGTATTTTATTTTGGAAACATTTGATGGGATTTCCATATGGCTGATCATACAAAGGGTATAAAGTAACGTGACTTGATGATTTAACACAATGCTCGATATGAAATGTTGGCTCATCGGAGATTGGTTATTTGAGGTGAAATGTATCTGATGTTATCTGAAGCTATTTCTGTACGGAGCACGGCGCGTAACAGGGCTATTTGCTCGTACTTCCCATACACTTTCCAAATTCTAAGAGACAAAATTACATTTAAGCCGGTTTTACAGAGTCGGACACCCTGTAAACAAGAGGTGTTTCAGATAATAGAAGTATCGCTGGCTGAATTTCTAATGGATTATTTCTGTTCTTGTAATCACTGCTATAAATAAATCGTGTGCCTAAAATGTTCTGTACAATCGGTTTCTGCGTCCTCTGTCTAAAAGGAAATCTCATTCACTGGAAAGTAGAACTCATTTTAACCCTTTTTTTTGGAGATGAAAGGGCATACTAAGCAGCACACTGAAAAATCCAATACAATTTTAATTATCTACCACTGTGTAACATCAGCTGTAGAACATCCGAATATAGAATATAATTGATATAAACTCATTCCACTTCTAGATTAAATATTGAATTTGAAGACAAGCCATTTGTAGAGTTATCAGACTCTACAGAGAACATTTTTTATGGTAGCCTTTTCCCACCACTCTGACCTTCCAATAATTCCATATATTTTGGTAACAATGTTTCTCAACAATGAACTGAACATATTGGTGGAACCAACCACTTATTCTTATCTATGTAAGATCTAGAGTTGATCTAGAATGTTCTACCAGCAGAAGATGCAACAAGACCACAAGCGAGGATAAATGCCCTACAAATCATGTGTTAGAGAAGTAGGACTTCTTTGGATCTCCTTCTAACCATCGGTTCTTGGTCTTTGCTCTCCATCTCGAGATGAAATAACAATTATTCAAGCCAACTAGAAAGATACCAACATGACCTCTACAAGTGAGCACCCCAAAATCAAGAAGTGCGTGTAGACACCGAGTTTATCCAATCTCTACTTTTAACGTAGGTATGAGGAGCTTGGAAAAGAACAAAAGTATGAGCCAAAGACTTAAGTGAAGATGTTATTTTGCGGTCTTACAAGTCAATGTATTCCCGGTTGTTCCTTGTAGGCTATAAGTAGCCTTGAACCAAACAAATAAGAAAGAATGGTTCATTTTTCAGGCTGTCTTAGCACATCATTAATGCACCCTTTTCTCTTAGAGCGTTGGTCCAACAAGTAGAAATTCAAGGACGATGAGTTTATTCCTCATTGGTCCTTCCACCAAGAGTGGAACTGCATCAATCAGTGACTTATTTTTCTTCCCCGCAGCCAAACAAAACACATTCAAAGAGAATAGAATTCTATATATAAATTGCCCCACATTTGCAAAATGAATGTCATGCAAACCAGAGTACGAGCAAATTGGAAAATAGTCTGCTTTGACCTTTTCAGAGGCATTCCCACCACTAAAGCCAAGGAAAAAAAATACATATTTTCCTGTTAAGTGTTGCGTGACCAGCACAAAACACATACATGTCAATGTGACTTCCCATAATACATGTATGTTCAGAAATATCATACTAAAATCTATGGATTATATTGGCTCTTCCTAGAGAGCACATCAATCATCTCATCTCCAAGCAATTACATTAACGTTGTGTTTCTGCCTAAACATAAACAAAAAAACCCCCCCATTTTTAAATATTTAAAAATGCACGTTTTTTTTGGGTGGTGATTTTATTAAATGTATAGCATTGAGGGAAATCTGAAATTCTCCCATTATAATAAAAACCCAAGTTAAAAGAGAATCAATAAATGTAAACTTTCTATTTCAAGGAACAGACCCTCCTCTGTTTGCGAGTAGACCAAAAAAATATTATTAATTATGTGTAATCAGGCTGCTAATTGCAGTCATTAATCTATTATTACACCGATCTGATTCAATTATTAATTCCAGCAAGCTTAATTATGGGCTTATGATATCATTTGTCATCATCAATATTGTAAGTAAAATAGTGTGTGGATGGAACCTTTCCTTCCAGATAAAGTAGACCTAGGAACATATTAGACAGTGCTTAAAAGATTAGTGACATACAACAGTAACTTAAACTGTCTACTGAGTGCATGCTACACGGCTGGGTCCTATATTATCCTATAGATGTTATATAGATTATATATGTTTATGAAATCTCATGTTCTTGTGGTTGACATATTGAGATGGAAGTGAACTATCTGCTGATAGAAGGACTTCTTATACATGTTGTCCCTATCAGTCTTATGGCTTCTATGACATGATACAAAGAAGTGTTGTCCTTGAGAGAGGTTCCTAGTTGAAGGGGTTTCAGGAGGTGTAGATCGGGGGGTTCAGCACTGGACAGCGACCTGACCCTGCCACCAGACCCTGCCACCAGACCCTGCCACCAGACCCTGCCACCAGACTCTCAGCCACCCCGAACCATCAAACATCAGCACCGGTTACAATGTAACATGTGGTGGAAACTCTACAGCAAGAACAAAGCAGGTTTCCCCTGGACAGACCTAATTCATTTTTATTTCACCGTTTGTTTAAAGGAAGAGTCATGGTGAGCCCACCTCGCACGGTTAGTGGGGAGATCTATGGTGGAATTTACTAACCTATTTCAGAAGCAGAAAAGAGGAACCCTGGGTGAAGGACAGGAGGGAGAGAACTCCAAATCAGAGAGCAAGAGAGACAAGAGGGAGACGGATGGGGAGGAATACAAGATAGATAGATATATAGATAGATAGATAGATAGATAGATAGATAGATA
>VKOC01000004.1:36177685-36200646 GCA_009364415.1 Spea multiplicata
AAAGGGTTTGGGAATATGTAAGAAATATCGGGAAACATGCGTGGTAGTTTTTTTCTCCTTGATTACGGTGAAAAATATATGTTTTGTTGCTTTATTTTTTCAGTCAAACATTTTTTTTGCACAATATCCAAAGCATTTCATAAAATCCACAGTCTGGTGCCATCGAGAAGCCATCACTCCTAGTTATGAGAATGCAAAATCATTTGACATTGTTCAGTGTAGCTGAAAGTTTATCTAAGAATTCCTCATTCTAATAACAGCTGGAAATATTATCTGTGTCCACATTCATTCGCAGAGGGACATTCGTATTCATTCGCAGAGGCAGGAGTATGAGACATTTGGGATAGTAAAGAGAACAGAGGATTTTTTTAAACAAAAGGGTTCATTTCCACCACAAACCTGCAGTAATACTGTATCTTAGGAGGCTTTGCAAGCCATGTGCTATATACAGTAATAACCCCCCAGCACTGTGTACAGTAACAACCCCCCAGTGCCGTATACCGCATTAACCCCCCAGCTCTGTATACAGTATTAACCCCCCAGCGCTGTATACTGTAATTATAATTACCCCCCAGCACTGTATACAATAATGTCCATCAGTATTGACAAAAACAAAAAAAAAATGTCAGTCGTGTGATATTTTGGGTGACTTTCCCGGCTCAAACACAACGCTGAGCTGATGCTTTATGACAATGCTAATGAAGTCCGTTCCTCCATAGACTTTCGTTATTCAGAGAGTCAGAATGGTTGATATAAGGCAAATGAATGACTGATTAAGGTTTGAGTCCTTACAGCAGGAAAAACGGGCAGACTAGATGGGGCCGGATGGGGCCGATCTGCCGGCAAATTCTGTTTCTGTTGATTATAAGACACGGTATAATCAATATATTTAAAGATTCAGGTTCACTTTAAAATCAAGTTGACGAAAGTTCAGAACAAACACAAAAACTGGCCATTCATCAGCCAGCTCTCACCTAACAGAAAAAATTAACTGCATCAACTCATGACTGTTCTGACTAACGGAACCGAAAGACGGTGAAGAAATAAGCGTGAAAGGTGTAAAAACAAGTTATCACACGCTGTCACTGATTCAGGTATAAGCTATTCAAGAATTGAGTTTTGGGTAAAAAAAATGTTTTAATTTTTCTTCACTAAATATACCGGGACGTGTGAATCTTTGGCATTTTGGATGATGACTCTCAAGACACCCAGCAAAAGCCTCTGCTGGTTTTAGACAAGACCCTAGTCAATACATTGTGCCACTGAGACAATGCTATGGAATACAACCCTCATTATGCTCAGCCACTCAATTAACCCCAGGGATTGCAGAGATAGGGCTTGAGGAATTAGCCCCCCCACCACCATTTTAAAGTAAGATTGATGTGAGTAGTAGTCCATAAGCAGTCACGGGACTGTAACTGGCCAGCGAATGCGTATATGTATTTGTAAATCTGAAATAAATGGACACTGAGTATCGCGCATGGTGTATTAATGAGGTATCTGAAGAGTGAAATAAAACGATGACCTTCAAAGCTCCGTGGAATCAGCTGGCTCTGCAGACATGAATCATGTAGCACGGTAATACACTCTATCCTTTGGTGAGAGGTCACATCCATATGGAGATTGGAGTCTCCTGGAGTATGTAGTCTAGGTGACCCGAGATCAGATAGAAGCAACGAGACATTGCCACGGAAGAAAGCATTGAATGCGAGCGGTCGATAAATCAAAACACAATGACAGCGGAAAGGTGCCATAAACACTGAAAAGAGCGCTCAAGATTCTAAAAAATAGGACTGAAAAGGGTCTGTGTTCTTTTATGATCAGAAGGAATTGGCCACCCCATTAAGGAGGCAGTCCGAGATCACTTCTTGGTTTACTCGTTGGACCAGACATGGACTGACCATCTGGGACACCTGGCAAATACCAGGTGGGTCGTTGGCCGACAGTGCCACACACTCACCCGATCTGCTACTCCAGCGTGAGATCAAGTGCTGGAACATGTGGCCAGTGGCTGGATACTCCCGGCTTCCCTCTATGTGAGTATAAAAACAGGGTGTGCGGCCACTCATATCCAGCCGTAGGTCACAGATGTCTTCAGGTGGCCACTGGCCTTAAAGTGCCAGGGCAGCCCCGTCATCGCCAATCCTCCCATGATTGGAACAACAGACATCTGTGCAACAAAGGCAAGAGGGCCCCTCTAATTCCACCCCTAGAACTCTAACCCAGTGAATCTGTGGGGCAATTTGAAGAGAGATGAAGGCAATAAGGGGACATTTTAAAATTAAAGTCCAAGAACAGCAAACAAAAAAAAAATAGAAAAAAATCCCAAATAGTTAAAAAAATACCCCAAATGTGAGTGTTAATATCTATTGAATTTAGATGAACTTATTTATTATATATAGTTGAATTTTACATCTGACTATATATTGTCCTGGACACAACTATTTAGACCCAAAGCAGGACATGTACATGAAGAGGGGGACCCCCACATTTACACCTTGCAAGGGGACCCCAGAATTTTGAGTTAAGCCATCGCATAGGGCAGTAGGGCTATCCGTGGGTTATGTGTATGAATGACAAGCGGCAGAAAGGATGCGGTGGTCTCCCCGCCGCCAGCCGCGCGCGGGAAATAATTATCGGGCTTATCTGTCATTTGTACACAGAAATATAATGCTGGGGGTTTGTCCTTTATGACTGCGATATGCCAAAATGTTATTATCAAATCTACAATGGACTCTTAATATCTGTAATGAAATCTGTAGAGGAGAATATTAAAGTTCATTCAATATGCCGAGAGAGAAAAAAAAATAATATATATCAGAGCTAATATTTCTTTTCGTATGGCTCACCCGGGCACTTCTAAAGACCCATCACGACCATGCCATTTATTGCTGAGCACACACTTGAAACATCATGAAACATTATTTTATTGGTTTATGACATACTGTGAACATTAGTTCAGCTTCTGGCACTTCTCTGAACTGTCTGGTGGAATTACTGCGGTCCTGCCTTATAGATACCATCTAAATGCTCAGTGGCACGGAGGCGATTTCTTTTTCGTATAGATCAAGCTACCTGTGTTTGGTGGAAAAGAACGTATTATATACTCATTTAACCCTGGTGATTATATGCACATGGCCGACGTATATCGACAAGAACAAACTTCCCTTTCTCTGTGTTACATTTTTGTCTATGGTTTTCCGCTCTGCCCGCAATATTTTGTTTTAATTTTACTACAAAAATAGAATATTAGAATTCTACGGACATTTTCATTGGAACCCAAAGACAATACCTACCATAGGTGACTGTCTCCACCCCATGAAATAATAAATATGATATATTTTAATGAAGATGGCCTTATTTACATGAGTGGGTAATATTTCCTCACAGATAGATCCACGGAGAAGCGAAGAAACTCTCTTTTTTTCTCCTAGGATCCGTCTGCATTATTCTGGCCTCTTGGAGGAACTTGCGCAACACGGAAGAGGCTGGGATAATGCAGGGAAGAGCCGGGAGCAGCAGAGAGCTGGGAAAAGAAGAAGGAGAAGAACAAGAAGAGGGAGAAGAACAAGTAGAGGAGCTATAGAGAAGGAGACAAAGAAGAAGCAGTCGGAGAAGATAGGGAGACATTGAGAATGAAGGAATGAGTAGAGGGTGTGAGCGAGTGAATGAGAGTGAGTGACATTAAATTTCATCTCTGAGTCTAAAAGTAGACTAGAATAGAATACAAAATGAAAAATGAAAAATTTCCCCCGAAGAGTTTCTGGTCCATGTGCACAAGTCTTTTTTCCCCAAGTACCTGCTGCATTTTCGGGTTACGTTCTTCTAAAAGTGCTACTTGTGAATTTAATTTAATTCTGTTTATTTAATATGTTTTTTTTTTACACCAAATTCATAGTCGATCTTCGAATGAATAAATTAAGAGCAAAGTCCCCATCAACTTTCATTTTTTTGTATGAAATCTACAAAAAAAAACCCTTGGAGCTCTAACACATTAACCCTTTGACAGTTTAACTTAGGTTAGCATTTTTTTTTTTTTTTTTTTTTTTACTTTTTCACATTCTCACATTTTCACGCTAGGAATAAAACTAATCACCGCTATTCGAATCTGGAGAAATGACAAGAAATAAACATGGTAAAGTATGTTTTGCTGTGATAAGCAAGACTGTGTTTAAGATTAATTTTTTCCTCTTCATTTCAGATCAGTGACAGATCAGCAGATGGCCCGAGGTGGTCATAAATATGTAAGAACCGAGAGTGGCTTTGGTTGAAATGCATCCAGGAGATGTCTGTTTTTTGAACGCGATCGTGGCCGTCAATGTTTCGTCTTTGCGCTATTCTTTGACGCGGCTTTAAATGCATATCGGGGTTTTTTTTTCAAAGCTAGACTTTATTTTTTGCAAAACTCTAATTTTTTAAATAAAATATTTCATCTCATCTAAAAAAAAATGATCACCCCAAACCTTCCATTCAGAAGAGGCAATTTGTTAAGCCAGTGGAGAACCGCAAAACTAATTTCCATCTAAGTAGCTTAGTTATGATTTTAATTAGGGCAATCAGCATAATGTGTTACCCTAGAAACCTGGCATATGTGTGTCCATCTAGACCGGATCAAGCAGAAACCCAATGCCAGAGATTACTGGAATTTGTAATTAATCTTAAAGGGGGGGGGGGATCGAAAAAATAAAAAAAATAAAAAGAAGTATATTGTGTCTATTTTTAATAATCAGTGTTACAGCCCGCAGTAATCATAAAGCGTGGTTATTTTATAATTTCGGAAATGTATTTGTGTTAAAATAATTGCTTTATCTGGTTCTCCTTGCCTACCGTATTATATTTTGTATCTAAAAAGTAGAATATTTTTGAGAGGAATCAACAAAGGTTGTACAGGGGGAGACGCTTTAATAATCAAAGCTCATTGTCTAATATTAGAATTACTTGAATTCTTGAAGAGCTTGAAGCTGGACATGGTCGATCAACATGGTATGGTTGTCTTCCCAAGCCGCCCAATGCCTTCTTGTATCATCCATGTGAATCCAGATTAAGTCTTGCAATTGAGAAGCAAACGATTTGCTACCATTGTTAAGGTCTGGGGTTACTCCTGGAGCAACCTATGTCTCGTAAGGAGACAAGAAAATGGAGAGTCATCTTATAGAAGACACAGGTCTCCATGGAACTCCGTTAAAAAACAGTAACTAAGATTCAACTTTGGGAAGCGGCTGGTGGGCCCACTTTTATGATACCCCATTAATGGGAATGAAGTAACTGGCCTTCTATGATATCCCAGTGGTTTATTGGGTGTTCCTAATGCCAATATGAACATGTCCAGGTCCAGTTGTGTGCATGATCTGACTCTTGCTCTGCCCTCTTTTTGCCAACTTCTTGTTACACAAGCATTACTTTTAGAGAATGGAGTTCTAGCAGTAGCCTTTGTCAAGCCATCCATTGATGGAATAAGGTTGGGTTCCGAGCAGAATCGATTTCCGTGCTGTCTCTTAGGCAATGGCTTACCCAACGTTAGAAAGCTTTGAGTAAACCTCTACAAGCAGTGAGACAAGTTGTCAGAAGCCATGTTCTCCAGGAATCCATCTTCATTAAAAGGGTAGCTACTGTTGTCTAGCAATAACGGGGAGACCCTGTCTGAACGTAGTCAACTGATTCCTTAATTTATGATCTGACACATGAACGGCTTATCATTTTTCACTTTCGTTATGATGCGTTGTTCTAGAAGAACCTTATATCTCTGAAGAGAAATGCAAGTCAATGAAATAAGGCCGTTGCCCCTTAATCTTCTTCTCTGAGTCACGAACATCATATTATTTCTCCGTAGTTTCACATTGAATGCTTCTCTTTTTTTCAAATGACAAGCAAATGACTTCTTAGAATCGAGATACTGAAATTAATAACTTTTCAAAGCACCTGTCACCATTCATCTGATCATTGTGTGAATTCCCCGACACCATCCCCTATCTGCTATTATCAGTCTGGGAAGGAAGGTAAGTGAAGATTAACCAAGTGAAAACAGCCTTGAAGCCTTATGGAGAATCATTAGTGAAGTGGCACAAAATACGTACCATATGGTATTTTATGAAAATGTGTGGTCTCGGACCGATGAAACCCTTTCGACGACCTATTAAATATTTACAGTCAACTTTATATTTATCATAACATAAATCTAATCTATACCAAGCTCCCACCGATGATACATTATCTATGGACGCAGCCACCCCACGGTCCTCGTTCAGTACAAAGATGGTCCTCTTTTATTCTTTGTTTTTGAAAAAGTATGGTTCTGGTCATTTTTATTGTTTATATTTTTAGAAACATATGTTAGGTTTAATTGGTAAAAAATAATTGTCCGACATAAGTTCTAGCTTACGGCTGGGCCTCTCGACTAGGTGGATATTTTGTTTTGCCCAAACTTTGACCTTTTATTAAGGCAATGTTTTTAGGGTCAAATTCACTTAATTTTACATGGAAGAAAGAAAATTAAAAATGCTGGGTTGGCTATAGCGGGGGGGGAGGGGGGTTAATGTTATTAAATTGATAATATAAAAATATTTCTCCCAAAACACACACTGTGACTTTATGATATATGATATACATACATACATATATACGATATACTCAGCTATCATTTTTGGTGAAGGAGGAGTTAAGCTCATGGAAATACTGTATATATACCCAAAATAAACTGATGCTACATCAATGTACACATTAGAGGTAATTTGTAGAATATATGACCGCGCACGGGTCAAATGAGGAGCCTCCAGACGTATCGGGTTATCAATATTTGCAAATGATCATTAGTGGATGATTTTCAGCCACATTTAACGTCGAAATTCTCCTTGGATCTGCAACTCAGTGGCGATCTGTAAATGATGAGCTAACTAGCTGACTCGTTATGCCGTATGGATTGTCCACGCACCCAAAAACACGAGCCATCATCAGGGCTTCGCCTTGGGCCCATCAGCATTAAAGACCTCCAAAAAAGGTGTATAAATTTTTTTTCTAGCATTAAATTAAGTCTTAAATTAGAAATCTTAGGTTTTAGCAAATGTTCTCCCCAACCTTTCATGTATACAACCAAGGATTCTGTGGCTGTGTACCAGCATTCTAAATTAGAACGTTAGAACTCACTGCAGCCAAAGAGAAAAAATATATTATTTTTCCAACTCTCATTGACTATGCCAGGCTGGTGGTAGCCCACAGCTCAGAGGACAAGCCCAGCCAATTGCCCCAGTGATATAATTATTCATTATTTCAGTCCTGCCCGGCATCAGTAATGGTGCCTGGGGTATTGAAATGGCCATGACACCCTAAAGCACAACGTTCCCTTTGCTACTCTTGATGATCTCCCCTTGACCTACACAATGTCCTTCTCAACCTTCACCCATAGCGGCAACGTTTCTGTTGCTTTTATAAAAGCTTCTTCTTCATCTGTGTGTCCCCTACACGCCAAACGCACACCAACACACTGACTCCAACACACGCATCAAAACTTACACACCTCAAAAGGGTCATACCAAAAAAAAAAGAAATTTCCATTACATCCTTTACATGGCAGGACCTGCCCTTTAATGACCTTTAAAAGCATTCCTAAAAACTGGAGGCTTTTTTTTTTTTTTTTTTTTTTTTTTTTAAACTTGATATTTTGTCTGTTTGTTCTGTAAACTGCCACTGCGTTTACGGCACCCAATATTTATAATATCGGACAGCTAAGTGTCCACAGACATCCGTGAGATTAGTTTATTTGAAGAAAATAACTTGTATGAAGACATAATTTTTCCAACATCTACACCTCCTCGCCCCGGGTCACTTTATTATGTCACCTACAAGCTTTGTGACATTCCACTTAATCAAGGCGGCCAAGAGGCGTCTGTACGTTGCTCATTTTTACTTAAATTGGATTCCATACGATTCCTCTCCGCAAGGTGCTGACTCCGGCAGTTTACCGGAACGTTTGCAAAAAGGGCAAGGGCATGCAGATAAAATGAAGTTACGGGTTAAGGTTCGACTTTGCACCGTAAGCTAGCGTAAGTGAGTGTTACAATAAGATTTATTTACTGTGTAATTAAATAAATAGGGTGTGAGTGCGCGCGATAGCGAAGCATATTAATCTAAACAAGCTACGATGAGCTTCAGTTTAAGGGGAAATCCATCATAATGATGTATGAGTGTTCGGGAAGTCTTAAAGGGACCATATATTGTATAAATGAATTAATTAATTTAAAAAGATCTCTTTTTTTATACCTAGGAATAAATCTCTGAGCCTCGGAAAATACCAGGACCTGAAGCAGGAACTCCCCAGGTCGCGGTCCCTGCCCTTGCTGTCCCGAGGACCGTCATATGACATCATAGCCTGGTGTCCTGTGTCACACGTCGTCATCGAACACATTCTATGGAGGCCGTGCCAACGGAAAAATAGAGGTGGCCCTTCGCATTAATTGCGGTGTTTAGGCGATCGATCACGACTCTATATTATTTTTTATCCCCCAGAATAAAACCGAATTAAATAAACATTTTGTTTATTTCAAGATGTGTACTTTTTTGACATCACAAAGAATTACCGGCGTTTTTTTTGTAAAGGAACTGGTAACTTGCAAGAAATGCTGAAAATAATCTTTAAGCTCAATGAATACAAAAAAAAAAAAAAAAAAGGTCGACTTTTAAGCAAGATTCAAAGTATCTCACAATAATATCTGTATTTTCCCAGGGAATTCATTTTTTTTATTATTATTTATACATTCTTTACAGTTTCTGGACGCGACTTTCGCCTGCTGCGGAGAAAGGATATTGATTCTTTAGATAAAAAAAATATAAAAAAATCAAGTTTCCGTTGGAACACAAACTAAAGTCCTTTAAATAAGGATGCTTTGGTCTTGTCTCGGTATGTCGCTTGCTTTAATTAGCTGAAACACGAAATGACATATCAAAATGCAACACACTGCCTGAGATCAATGCAAAGTTCGGCAAAGTCCCAAATGCAAAAAGAAATTGTGTGATTTCTCGACTAATTCTCCTGTTTTTCAATCTTCTTAGTAATCTCCAGGACGGCACACAGGAGACTAAGCAGGGAATGTCTCAAACAAAAAAGAGTCTCTTTGAAGAATTCTTTCTCCATATCAAATAAATGACAAGTGACATTTTTATTGGCCGATATCCTGTCCCAATTGACTGACATTTCGCAAAAAAAACCCACAATCCATAAAAAAAATAATAGCTGTTTTCTGCCTTAATATTTAATGTTTGTTGTCACTACCACTGGCACTCAAAAACGTTCATGGTCTTTCCCCCCCATGTTGAAGAGGAGCAAGACTCTCAGAGCTTGACACAAAGTCTTAAGATGAAACCCTACTTCCCGAGCCGGATACTTTTTCTCCGAAGATATTGTGGCCGCTCCCACTCTCCTCCCACTCCCCACCCACTAAATGCTATTTTGGAGTAGCCCCGCCTATATTTGCACCTTACCCGACCCATGCAAATGGTTAGCCCAACTTCCACGCATGGCTAACCCAACTCATTTGCTCAACCGGCCCTACCACCTTCAACAAAGGGGAGAGCACTGAGTAGCCTACCCTGAGCCGTTCTTAGATATGCCCATTAGCCAGAATGTGGTAGTTACAAAGTAATACAGGAAATGAATATCACAAAAGACAATGACTTCTCTTGGACAGCGACAAATATTTTATGGATGCTCGGGCATTGAAAGTCCTCCAAAAAATATAACATTTTTTATGCGTCTTTACAAATTTTAAAATTTTTCCAATATTTAGAATATTTTTTTTAAATATCAAATTTCCCTTTGTCAACAAGTTTTCCATGTACAAATTTCAGACATTGTGTTCGCGCTTCACACAGCTGGACTACAAGACATCACATCCAGCTCTTCACTCCACCGTCTCCTTTCTTGTAATTTAACATCCGAAAGGTGCCACGGCCTCGCTCAGAGTTCCGAAAAAAAAGCCGGGGCAGATGAAAGAGATTTTTTTTTCTCAAAGTATTTTTGACCCTTCCAGTCGCGTCCTTAAAACATAAAGTTCTGTCTCTTTGACACAAATGCAGCCGATTCAGAGACTGCGACTGTAAATTAACTTGGTTTCCTTTGCAGGGACCCACCAGTCAAACATAAGAAATAAAATATGAAGGTCGGATCGAGCTTTTCCAGCCAGTAATTATTCATGGGAAATGCAGGAGCCCAAGAAACAGCTCACTATGTCAGTCCAACCATCATATGAAAGAATTTAACAACACCTATTGGCGTTTAAATTGGGGCATACCAATAAATTTGATGCAATATTATATTTTTTATTAAAAAAAATAAAAAAACATACATCTTATAAGATATTTTATTAAATACAGTGATGTATTTATGCCAGGGTTCCCTAACAGCTACCTCCACAGTCACCGACGAAGCGAGGGAATATGACATCATAGCCTGGCGTTCAGCTCAGACACGTGTCACAGTTCCCTCTGTGAATGGTTTATTGAGCAGCGTCACGTCGGGGATCCTGATGGCCCAATGGTGGCTGCTGTCCTCGAGACCCTTCATCCTAATCCAGAATACATTACTGACTAAATAACTGTGGAATTATAAATATAATATTCAGTTATAATAGTCAGGGACTCCATTTTTTATTTTATTATGTTTTTATGTATTTTTTTTTGTTTAGGTGTAAATTGGGGGATGTATAAGGTCTACTTGACCTTTGGTGAATAGAGGCAAACATATTCTGCCCATAAATTAATTGAATTTAAGCATTCTTGGATACACATTGATTTTAACTAAAAAAAAATGTTATTGATTGTTGTTAGTCTTTGGCACACACAAAAAAAATGTCTTGTTATAGGAGAAACCCCGCATTTATGAATGAACTTGTCTCGGCTTCCATGTATAGACGAACCCAATTAAAAGCCTTTGCGATGTCTAAGAGCCAGAACTAGAACAACGTAACGGTTTGTTATTATGTTGATTTATGTTCACAGCTAAAACCGGAGAGAGAATTCATTACATACCTCTCTTCATACATAAACATTAATCTATATATACAGTTACTAACATTATTTTTTAACCGTATAATTCTGACATATTGAAAATCAAAGCCCATTCATCAAGCACGTTGTTAAAACTTTGAATAGGTTTTTATTTTGGTCTCTACATTTCTCATGCTCTCGATTTCAAAAATATCCGTTGCTCAAATTGTCCCATATAGAGCTTATTATATATCCACCTTTTATTAATTGTGACCATCAGGAGAAGACAGCCATTATACAAGGAGGTCATTGTCCACGACACGGCTGGAGCATGATGTGAAAGGTTGACCACTCAACATGCCCCTCGTTCCATGAGATGGTTGAACTGCTCATGATTTTACCATTACTAAAAGTCAAACGAGCCAAAATACTTGTTTTTCAGTAGCTCATTTTGTAAAAATGCTCAGATGAGGTTGATCTAAGAATGTGTACCGTCCAATGGGATAATGGGATTTATTTAAAAAGGTCAAGATGGAGGCATGAGATAGCAGATGGTGGATTGAAAATCACCATGAATGATCCAGGGGCAAGTTGACTTCACACAGTTGGGTTGAAAACCACCATGGATGATCAAGGGCCATACACGGCTGGGTTGGAAATCTCAATGAATGATCCAGGACCAGATTAACCTTATAAAGCTGGGTAGACAATGGCCACGTCTGACCCAGGGTTACCATGATTGCTTCATGGAAACCATGACTGATCCAGGGTCAACCTCAAACAGCTGAGTTGAAAACAACCGTAAATGACTGTGGGCCAGGTTAATATCACATAGCTTGAATGAAAGAAACATCATGAATGATAACCAGAAACCCTAAAGCTTTACCCAAGACCTGGTGGAGAAATAGGGTACACGGGGCTCTCCAAGTACAGCCTACAATGGCGGCAGTCTTGAGCTGTTGTCCATAAGTCATGGTCAATAATTTCCAAATAACCCCTTGTAGTAACGTATTCTAGGGTTAACTATTTTATTCCCATAGTGATGTGACAAAGCATCCCAAAGCATTGTTTCCCTTAGAACTCTAGGGTTTCAAAACAGCATCAAATTACATTTAATTAAACATAAAAAAGATAGATAATAATCATATAAAGACAGTTGGATATTCCAGTTGCTCGAGTGTCTCCAACCCAGCAGACGTGGACAATCATGTAAACAATTACTAAATTTAATTACCATAAAAAGTCTCATTACCAAGTCAAAATGACATAAAATTCAGGCAGCGGTGTCAGTAGATTTTCGTTATTACTAAAGTAATACCGTAATGTTGTTTGTATAATTTGATTTTGTAATAAAGATGAGAACGGCACAAAGTCGTTAATGATGATATAAATTGTGGTCGTGCGTACGGCGCACAACAAAGACCATCTTTCAAAATGAACATTAGCGCTCTGATTTTTGACTATGTCCTTTGGAAATTCATTACTCCACAAAACAAGTTTTTTGGGGTTTTTTTTGTTCCTTGGTCATAACGAAAATAACCTCACCAATAGTATTTATTGTATAACAGAACTCATTCAACGAGGTTTCCGTCACGTTGTGTAATGAAGTGTGGTAGAAGCACGTGTATAGAGCGCCATTTCTTTTGGCCGAGTTAGTTAATGGACCGGAGGTTTATGGAATAATAGAAATTATTTAGGCACCGAACCTTGGGGACCATTCTTCAGAAGTGAATTTATAACGAACTAGAGTGAGTAACCAACACAACCTAATCAGGGAGTTGCGACATGGATATTAATCCAAGGTGTTTGGCTCCCAGCGGAATTCTTTTTCGTAGCGTTGTTTTTTAACAGAATTTGGTTAAATTTTTTTAAAAATTTACATAAAAAAAAAAAAAAAACGAATTAGCATGTGAATTACGAAGCGTCCCTCCATTGGTCCGATGCAGGAATGAGTAGAAATAAGTATTCTTTGCCGGCAGTGAGATTTTTGTTCTAAATTTTAATCCATTTTTTTCCTTTTCCTACAAGAATTTGATCAGTGAGAAAATATGAAAATTTAATTTTCTTATATGTAAAAAAATATATATTATATTTTAGATCTGTATAAGAACAGAAATGGTTAGGATGTTAACGCCAACTGCTCAAGTTTTAAATTCCCAAGTTAAAATTAAAATTTTAAAATTATTTCAAAATAAGTTTTTTCTTTTTCTAAGTAAAGGAATTTATACGTACGTTTCGTGGATAGCGTTCTCTTATCTGAACTTTCTAGAGGTGTAACTACATCTTCTAGTCCTTGGTCTGTTTTATATATTTTGACTAAACCTAAACCTGTAGAAAGCCACCCGAGAATATATTGAAATTCCCCTCTCATTTTTTTCTTGAATTTTTCACAAATTCAAAAAAGTAAATTTGAATTTTATGGTTTTTTACTTTCGGAATTTGCAGATCTCATTGCTGGATCTTGGGTTGACTTTGGACGTGTTTGTTTATCGCTTTGCGCCTCGGGGTTAGAAGAAAAATAGATTGGACGGGGACTTTTTGACTTTATGGCTCTATTAAGCATTTCAAAGCATTATTGTTATTGGGTAGAAAGGCCAAGCTGTGAAAAGGCTGCCCTGACATCCGTGATTTGTCATTCGATGCCCTGGTGAATTGCGTTGTCTGTGTAGACTTTCCAGAAACAGATACATTTTCTACTAAAGCTCTAAAAGAAAAGAAAAACATTTGAATAACTTGATTCTTATTTACAATCAGGCATGTAGGGACCTAATACTTGTATCGTATCAAGAATTTTAAATATATTAATGATATAGAAAGAAATGTCTAAGAATTGTTACATTTAAACATTGCTTCCTTATGTACTGAGCCTCAAAGGGTAACTCTGTATTATCACATTTATGTTTCATTACAAGAAAGCAAACAATAATACAAAAAACACCCCATATAAAGCACGGACCCACACAGAGGCTCATACAGCCAGAGAGACACAAAAATCCCATAATTACACACAAAAGCCCTGGGTATATGATGTGTATCAAGTATATATATATATACACTACCAGCTACAATGACTATTGTAGCTAGAAATATGGAATCTCTTCATAGGTGTACAGAGGCCCTTTATCACTCCCATCATCCTGTGTCCCACATGGTCCCCTTTATCACTCCCATCACACCCGTTATTACCAATGGCCCTATCACTTCCACACTCTGTTTCCAATGCCTTTATCATCTCCATCACCACCCGTTTCCAATGGCCCTTTGATCATCTCACCATCACTCCCGTTCCAATGGCCCTCTAATCACTCCCACACTCCTGTGCCCAATGCCCTTTCACTCCCATCACACCGTTCCAAATGGCCCTGAGTCACTCCCATTCACTCCTGTGTTCCAATGCCCCTTTATCACCTCCCATCACACCCGTTTCAATGCCCTTATCATCTCCCATCACTCCTGTTCCAATGGCCCCTTTATCACTCCCACACTCCTGTGTTCCAATGGCCCCGTTTATCATCCCATCACATCCTGTTTCATGGCACTTGGTGTTCGCTTATCCACATATTTAAGTTTCAAAAAGTATAATATCTTTACTTGCCGGTTAGAAAACCAGTTTGCAATTATTGTTACGGCCAGATAATGTCCTTGCTTTTCTATGAAAACAGCTCCCTAGTGACCCCAAACTTTTTAACAGTAGTGTGTATATATATATATAGATATAGATATAGATATAGATATACGGTATATAATTTACAAATGTCAATTGTTACCTAGGGCTAGGGATCTTCCCTTTTGACGATGTTTACAGCAATTCCATCTGCGGCCACAAGGGGCGCCTGTATTCTTGCCCAGGCGAGTAGAAATCCATTAACTGCTTTATAACAATTGCAGGAGCATGTAGAATGATTTCGAGACCCTGAGCATCCTAGTTGCATATGTATATCTGGTCCACCCCCCCCAAAAAAAAAAACCCAAACCCACAACAATACAGCCCTCATTACAGAAAAAAATATATATATGTCTCCTTCTCTTGGGGTGATTTTTCAATGTGACATTTATTCATCATTTAAACTTCATTCCGTATCTGAACAGCGCGACACCTTTCCTCGTAAGATATTAAGCAATAAAAAAAAAAAAAGAAACGTATACTCCGGGGTCCTTGGCTAATAATTCTTTTACCCTTGTCAGTTTTTGTAAAGATTACAGCTATAAAAGGGGAGAAAAAATGGGGAATTTGTACTTCCATTCCCGGTACTGATACATCATTTACAGTCTGATGAGAGAGAGATTGTCATGTGAACGCCGACGAGACATCCTTAATCTCCTCATTTAGAATTCAAAGACCCGTTTGGCTGTCACTTTTTTGAACGGCTATTAGATAACCGCGGCGTATGACGACAGGAGAGGCATTCTGTTCAGTTGTTATGGATCATATTTTAATTGCTCGCACCCTCGAAGATTTATGTCGGGCGACAGGACCGTCTTATGGGGATCGTCTCTTTTTTTTTGTCCGCTATACCCTAGAAAGCGAGAATAAGTCATACCGGAGAAGACCGAGATCTTTATCGTCATGTCGCTGGTTGACTGAGTTTTACAAGAAAGGAATTAGTTATCCCGAAAACATCTAGCAGGCATTTATAAACATCTTACACCAGCTTTTTTGGCTTAGGCAAAACATTATTAAATGGATTCAACTGGGATCTATCAATATTTTTTTAACATTACACAGCGTTGTAAAAATAAAATGATTTGTGCGTTGGGGAGAAAACAGCTAACGGCCGGAATTTTCCAACACGAGGAGAGCTGTTCGTCATTTTCCAAACCAGCTCGCCAGTAAATACGAAGTCTTGTTGGAAGAGTATCGCAGGTCTTGTAAAAAAAGCTTCAACGGCGGAATGATGGAAGGAACCGGAGGACAGGTAGAGCTGAAGCTTTCCCCACGGGGCAAGGGAAGGACTGGCAATCGCGAGGCGGTCCTGGCCCTTTAAGGCCAGAGGCCACCTAATGACGGCTGGATGTGCCCATGTAGTGAGCGTCATAAGACGGTGGGGGTGATTCTGCCTTCTTGCCATTCCTTGGTCTTAATGGATTAGGGCCCTGAGGTTTGACCTTCGACATCCACATGAAGAAGCCATAGACCTCCTCCATTAGATCACCGGGTATTAGGGACTCGTTCCCTTTCCCTCTGGACAGGTATAGTAATTGGGACAGAATAAAAAAAATATAGAGTGGGAGACGCACGTGACCAAACCATGGGAATTAGATTTAATCGCATAGTCGGACAGCATCTATCTAACCCTTTCATCGATTCCGACAGGGCCAGAGCTTCCATCGAGCACGGAGAATCTGCCCTAGGCTTGGCAAGGTGAACCGAATGCCCTTGTGCCTCCTCCTGATTCCCGAAGCAGATGTGACGTCAGCACAAGGCATGACCTCCGATCCGGCCCCAGGTGCCAAGAGCAGAAAGCGGCCCGATACAAATTCCCCCGCTAATGACCTGGCCGGTGGCATTTCAAAAGCACACCCAACCGCATAATCCCACCATCGTATTTAACAAACCCAAAACAGCGATAAAAGTTTCTTTCTTCTAAGTCTCCCTCAATATCACACTTAGCAGCTGAAACGATCCTCCGACCTATCTTTTTTATTATTTTGTATTCTTCATAAATATAGATTCATGGATATTTGTGCTCCTGTGCCTGTTCCAAATTCAGAGAGCATTTGCCGTTCGGCGATAGAGCCTAATGAAGCAGGGAGGGTTTTGCTATCACAAGCTGTATTATAGTCTCTTTTCAACCGAATGGGTTTTGCGGCATTATGTTTAAAAGATGCTATACACCGAAAAGCGCAGGTTTTTATATTATTTCTTGTCAAGGTTATAATACGTATTCAGTGCAAGAGTTTGGTAACAGACTCGATGCAAAAAAAGAATGTACTTTGCTATTGACCTCATACGCATCCAAGGTCTCTGCGGGGCTTCATAGCAGAATGAAGGTCAGGGAAGTTTCCACTGGGATGGCGAAACGGTCAAATGGGAAATTCAAATGGGATTTGGGGGGAAAAAAAGAAGAGATTTAGTATATTTCAACTAAAAAAATACCTTTTCTGGAACAGATAACGGATTCAGAAATAAATGATGCTGTCTATTTAACTCAATTGTTAGGAACCTGACATTTCTTCCATTGCGTCTGGAAAGGGTCACCTTGCTATTGAGAAGTAAAGTGTAGATTTCTTACTTTCTGTTACAGAGATTAATAGAACCCTAGTACATATTAAACAAATTCCACATCTCGGAATGGCAGTCGGTACTGCGGCCGCAGAACAATGCCTTCATTTATAATCATTTTTCAGAAATCAATGGCATGAATAAGCTTAATGTATCAATGACTTTATTCTTTCTTCTACAATATGTAAAAAAAAAAAATGAATAATGATAAATGCTGGGAAATAGTTACAGTGTACAAGATGCAACAATATCTTAGAATTGAGCAAGTCCGAAAGTTCTTAGATCTTTGGTGAGTATGCTTACTTTTAGGGTCTCTGGCGCAAAGAGCTTGCAATCTGAATGCCGTAGGTATACTTGACTTGATTACAGCTATAGGGGGATTATATGAGAAGTACCCTAAGTGCTGGTACTGTGAGAGTAGGGCTCCTACCGCAGGCCAAAGTAGGCATTACAATTCCGAGCATAAAATGTGCTCAGATTTAAGGGGGTCCTACGCACAATAATTGCACATATCTCACAATGTATTGGGGTCAAAGTAAAGATAGCCTTCTTAATACGGCTTGTGTGATCCAATAACAACCTCTCTTTTTTTGCCTACGGCATTAGACCTCAACTTAAATCATCTTCTGATACCCAGCCCCATGGAATTGGCCAAATACCACTAAAGATTGGCACTGCAAATATAATTGGGAGGGAATAAAATAGGAAAGCGTTATACAATGCAATGTATCAGAATGTATTTCCTTTCTTCAGCCCAATCTAAAACTGTATTACCTTCTTATTATTAGCTGGACCTATTGTTTTCACACCTAATGCCTTTCTTTTCTTCTTCTTTTGTGGAACTGAACTCACTGAAATATTATATGAATTAAAACATTTCAACCAAGAATAAAAAGAACCCAGCGATAAAGCACATTGTGCTTCCTAACATTACAAATGAGTCACAATTTTAATTAGCAGAAGCAGAATTAAGAACCCAGCGATTAAAATTGTCTGAAACATCCCGAATCTGGCATTTTTTGCACTGTAGAGCCCTCTAGTGGAGCAATGGGGTATTACAAGTAGAAATAATAAGAAAGGAATATTTACAGCCATCTGTACCTAGATACATTGTATCCGATACACACAAAACTTGGAAAAATATAAATAAATCTTAATTTTAATCAGTTCCATGAACGCATATTTCCAGTTCCGTATTTTTAAACACACCTTGTAAAATGTAAACATTTTAAATACAGTAAAGCACCAACTCCAAGCCACCGAAACTCATATAAGATCTCTTCTCTAGCTAGAAGCCCCAGCATGATGGGGCGGTGTGTGAATATTTATTTTATCTCTGTAGGATGCGGAATTTAATTGAGTTATAATCCTCATATCTGTAAATGTGTTTAAAACTTTAAATCCTTCTGGTCTCAATCCTCCTACTCCGTATACTTTATCAGTAGTGGCCAAGTTAAGCTATATGAAAACCGAGCAGATCCATTTCTGTTCGTAATCAAAAACATATGTTCAGAAAATACAAAATGCCTGACTTAATTAGGAACCGCCGGTATTTGCCAGAGCGTTGCAATACCGAGAGATAAGATGAACAGACGGGAACTACCTCCTATACAAAGAGCTAAGTATGGCATATTGACATTCTGAGGGCCAAACTACCCCTGCAATAAGTATAAGGGCCGGTTATCCGGGTATTTGGAGACAGTGGAGTTGTTACATGGCACTGTTATCCGAAAAGGCCGATGATGTATCAATCATTTTATTGTGGGTTAGTTGTCCCTGGGCATAGAACTTGAAGGCAGACAAGAGCCCTTTGACCCACCTCAAATTGCACTTGTTTTTTGCCATGATAAGGTCAGGACTATTAAATATCACAAAAAGGGCTGCAAAATGTGCTTGCATGGATGAAATGCTATAATACCCACTGCGCCGGCCCAGATGTTGTATGTAAACTGCTTATAAGTACAGCTGGCCGACAAGCCACCAGAAGAAGCCCTGCTCATTTTTCTTTACTGATAATTGCTAAGTAGAACAGCTTCCCAGCAGAAGTGGTAGAGGGTAATACAGTGAGGGTAATAAACATGCATGGGATAGACATCCGGCTCCTGAATCTAAGACGAGACCAACGACTGATTAAGGTTGGAGTCTTTACAGCAGGAGAAACGGGCGACTACAGGGGCTTAATGGCTCCCACCTTCACCCACCAACTGAAGATATAAGTTTCTCTGGCACAGACCCCCCATGGTTTGTTGCCTTGGTGTGTTGTACGATGATCCATTGTCGTATTGTGGTGGAAGCCTCCAAGTCATTAAATCCATGCTTGAAGAGAAGAAATCCATGCTCCCACCGTTATCCACTAGCCAAATTCTACATGACAATGTAACAAAGAGCAGGAGGTCATTGTGTTGGTGTCCCCAGAGTGGTCTCCGCGGACAGTAGGACCTGCAATACATTTATGGCTGATCAAGAGTCTTGATCAATCGGCCCTTTAGTCTAACCGTGCCACCACTTCTGATGCCCTCTATTTTCATGCAGTTGGGTTTTTTTACCGGTGTCAATGAGCACGCAATGCATTGGATGGCCAGACCCAATCTTTCTTGTTTCCTACTTAAAACGTTTCCGTCCCCCGTCTCGCTAGCAGAGGAACAATCCTCGTGGTGGCATCCTCTACAAATCAGGCGCTCCGGATCTCGCTTGCAATCCCTAAACACATTTGTTAAGCCTCAATGTAAACGTCCATTATCCTTAATATCCTTCATATCCTACACCCAAAAATGCGAATAAATATTCATCCAACATTAATCAGAGACGCCTAGTAACGTGTTATAAAAAGACACTGAATCGGTTAATGAGTGATCTTAAAGAAACGTATTTTCAAAAAATAATAAAAAACACAAAAAAACAAAATGTACTGTATTTCTGCATTGTGTTTTAGAGACATAACACCGGAAAAAAAAACTAGGCTACATTTAATACCGCTGTCCTTTCCAGCGGCGCGCATGCATTATGCTAAACCTTTTCCCATCTGGGAGCGCAGCCTTGTACAGTATGTAGCTGAGATCATTATACTGAAAGAAATTATACTAAATAATTCAGATTCGGAATTCATTTTACAACAGCAACAGAGTTTCGGCATCAAAAGGAAAGCTAAATAAACAGGTAACAGCCGACAAACAGTTTTGTAAAAAGAACAAGGGATATGTGTGGTTTTTTACATCTCTTGGGGGGGGGGAGGAAAAAAAGAAAGCAGTCCCAAAAAATTTACTTAATGTAAAAAAATAATTCACAAAGGCGTCACGGTGTGGAAAAAACAAAAACTGATGAGGAAAAACACAGAGAAAAAAAGCCAAATGTTAAATCTCAAATCAGATGGAGAGCTGTGATAATCATCGAAGAACGTCGTCAACAACTTCATCAATTATCGGTGGCTAAAAGCTGGACTTTGCGGTTGTGTGAGTTTTATTAATTGGTCTCGGTAGTAAATAATGAGTTTAAAGCTCTTACCTGTTTGCCCTCGGGACTGAGGGCTGGAGGCAGACAATAATTTGCAGCAAACCATTAGCACGTAAGCCAGAACGAGCCAGTGAGACAGGACCATCGATTTGGCATGGAATCTCATCCTGCAGACACAAAATAGGAAGCCGATGAATAAAACCGACGGGGGTTCTCTGGATCACCCAAGTTTGATGTTCGCTTCTTGTGTTTGTTCGGAACGGATCTTTAAGTAGATGGCATTGGTAACAACTGTGTCACCGGACGCCCGGAACGCGCCAAACAAAGCCGAGCAACAAAACGTCTTGAGTTGGGCCAAAAGTCGGAAATAAAAAGAATCAACGGTAGAATCTTTACTTTTTTTTTTTTATCTCCTTCAGGGTAATCCCACAAAGGGCAAAGACAAGGGCTAAACGGGGCAAAAGCTGCCAGTTCTTCAACCAATGACATCACGACGAGTGGCCAAAAATGTCAAAATGTTTTTTAGGCAAAAACCGCTGAAAAAGTAATTTTTTACCGGGCAGAAAATGCAACCCCCAACATTATTTAACAAGATCACTGCCCCCAGCACCCCTCCCCGGTGCAAACCCCCGATCTGCAGCTCCACAGTGTGTGGCGCTAATATCCAGCGTTAGTAATAAAATCAATTTAGTCCTACAAGACAAATTTCAATAAATTCTAAATAATAAGGAGCCATAAAAAAAGATGATTGCACCAAAATTAAATTTCCACCACATTCTTTTTTGTGAAACCCCAATTTTTCTGCCATTTTTTTGACCCGCTGCATGCATTACATTGATAGAGCTCCGGCGTATTCCTTTGCACTTTTACAATAAGTCATTCCAAGTGTTGGACTGGAATCTCAGGTTAATGACATCTTCCCGACGTTGAGTATTTGATAGACGGAGTGCCAATGAACTCCATCTGAGCAGTCAGGATTTCTTTTTAAGTGAAAATGCAACCAGAAATGGAATTATTTTTAAAAAATTCTGTAAAATGATTCCGCTAAATCCTAAAAGTGGAACGAGATGCTGAAAATCGCGACCCAATCCCACTGAATAAATCATGGCGCCATTACCTCTACTACGAGGTGTCTATTGACCCGACTGATTCAGAAAGTAACTTTTACGGCCTTTGCAGATAATTCACTTTTTCGATCAGTTCAAAAAACACCATTTATTAATGAAATCACAGAGTCTTTGGCCAACATGGAAAAGCTGGACGGTCACCATATGGATTCCTTGAAGACTTCTTAATATTTAACATTATTGGGGTTTTCTGCACTAAAGAAAACTTTAGATGAGAATACATTTGATCAATAAATAAGTACAATGTATCCGTCATGTCCGTTCTTCTAGATATCTACGCCTCTCCTTCTCGGCTGCTATAAGAAAAGTTTTCCTTACCTTGGAGACTTTGCGAGAAGTTTGTTCAAGTCAAACACAATTATTTTAGTATCTGCTTCGACGTTACTCCAAAATCCCATTTGCAAGAGCAGGTAACGGGTTCTGCTTTTCATAAAAACCTCTTTTTCCCCAACTGGGACCTAAAAAAAAAAGCCAAAGCAGAAGAGACAGCAATTAGAGATTTACGTTGTGATGTTCAGCGCGGTATCTCGCCCCAATTTAATTAGATTACAGAACTCGCACCGGTTTAAAACCAATAAATATATATATAAAAAATATAAAAAATGTGAACCGATCGAAAAAATACCAGAAGGGTCCATTGGGTGTTACTGCTACTTTTTTAATGAAACACAAAAAAAATTACTGCCATGATTGACGCTAAGTATATTCCTCCGAACATCTGAATGTCCATTGTTCTAAAGGTTAAGGTTCATTTAGAGGTCTGATCTGACCATGCACTTAATAAAGGGGAATTCATATCGAGGGATTCAAGGAAGGAAAGGAAGTGATTTTATATTTTTACTTTAAGAGGAAAGTCTGCATTGGTTTCGTAAAGGGATGGAAAAAGAAAAAGAAAAGAAGAGCAAAAAAGAAAAGGAAAATGGAATGGAAGTATTGGAAAGGAAAGGGGGTGGAAATTAAAGAAAAAGGAAATAGGAAAGGAAAAGGGAAATTAAAAGGGAAATTAAGGAAGAAAATAAAGAAAAGGAATAAGGAATTTGAAAAGGAAAGGAAGTGGATGGAAAGAAGAGGGAAATGGAAAAGGAAATGTAAGGAAAAGAAAGAAGGAAAAAGAAATGAAACAAAAGGAAATTGGAAAGGAAAGAGAAGGGAAGAGAGAAAGGGAAAGGGAGAAGAAATGAGAGGAA
>VKOC01000004.1:36210772-36244573 GCA_009364415.1 Spea multiplicata
GGTTATATTACTGTATACAGCGCTGGGGGTTATATTACTGTATACAGCACTGGGGGGTTTTAGTTATTAGTGGTTAATATTTTTTATGGGACTTAACCTTTAAAAAATGTGAAAATCATATTATATTATGCCTGTTACATATTAATGGAGTAAATGAGGGTCTGATTTATTATCGACGGACCTTTCCGGGCTCACAATCCGTCCCGTCAGCCCACGGCGTATGCTGTGTGCGGCAGCCTTTGTGGGGTCCTTCCATATTAATACACCACAGTCTTCTGCACTGCATTTGCTGTAGGTTAAAAACAAACAGTAAGTGAGAATAAAGTTAATTAAAAAATAATATAACATAAAACACAATAAGATGAATTCATGCCCCCCCCCCCGAGCTTTGCATAGTTTCAAAATATAAGCGTCACGAAAACAACTTTTAGAAATGTTTGTTTGTGGTTAGAATCTGAAACAATTATATATATATAAAGTGGTAATTCTGCTACAAACGTGGTATTATCACCATGGCAACCAATGGAATTGTCCAATCACATTCCTTTACTGGCTATGTTGATAATAGAGTGTCCGAATGTCGCGCCAAAAACACATCTGAAGCATTAAGAATGTTCGTGAAGATTTTCCTCCCAAAATAAGGATGGATTTTAGTTTTCAGTGATTACTAAAGGAATCCATTAATGGTCCTCAACCTCCCCCCCAACTGTTCGGCCCCCGGTGTCCCGATTCACAGGGGTTGAATTTGGGAGGTATGTGATAACCCAAAACATCAACAGGAAACGCATCATCACAAAACACCCCGCACTCCTGGCGGGACTTTACAGAAGAGGGATATAATATATAATATAATAAAATACAATGTATTTATCGATTTATATAGCGCCACCGTGTTCCGCAGCGATGTACAATGGGTTAACAGGACAGAACAAATAATGTACGACTTTCTGACTATAAAACACCTAGATCATTAATATTTAAACCTATAACATAACGAATAATGATTCAGATTTAAGATTGACCCCAGGATCCCAGCAATTCTAGCATCTGATAACCCCTATGTTTAACCCTTCATTCACCACTGGCCACAATCAGGGCACACCTGTGCTCAAGTAGGAGCCACCTTAAAAATCAGGCTTAAACGGCACATGCACAGCTTAATCGAAATGCAGGGTGCTTTCCCAGACGGACGTTTCGCGGGTTAATGTGGGAAGCATAGAAAATCTACAGGATAGAACCAACGTATGGAACAAAAGTATAACAAGAATACACTTAGGAGATAAAAGTACTACTAACCATATAGGGGCACACCTTGGATCCCGGCCCAAATATAAACTCACATTGCTTATTGACATCATATAAGACGCCAGGCAGCTGCTGGGGTAATGTGTATGTCCTGGATACCGGCTCGTCAAGCAGGCATTCGCCATATCCGGTACTAGAACAGAAAGATTCCAGAGTGAGTGTTTGATTGTCGGACATTCTATGACATCATCACACAGAACCAACGTAATGACCAACGAATAATTAGAGCTGTGATGTTGCATTATGTTCCATCCATATTACACAAAAGGTGCAGTGATGTCATTTGGTGCAGTGATGTCATAACACATGTCATATATGCTCCATTGGCAATCTGTTGGGGCATTGACCTAGAAATCAGGATGGTCCTAATCCAATCTGGCTCAATGGCAAGTGTCATTAGGCTGTTCATGCCGCGCATATCAACTAATATTGCGAGGTGTGCCTTGGAAATTATCTGTGGCCCCGTAGGGCCTGTGCCCACTGCTATTAATTAGATTAACAGCAGAAGACTTTCATTACGGTGCCACATTACTTACTAGAAAGAGTCCATTTATTTCGCGGCCGAGCTTTGCTTACACATAACGCTCACTCTTTTCTTTTAATCGCTAACACACGTATAGTATTATTAATTAGCTGGATTTATTGCATGAGTAATACTACTCAACGTGGATAAAAATTAACCTGGACTCACTATTTAGAAGCTAGCTCTGCTACATTAGAACAATAGGTGTAATACTTCCACATACTGAAACATTGTATCAGCTTGCAGTATAGGACCGTAGGGTACGCTGGGACGCGGTAAATAAATATAGTATGAACATTTTGTCTTCCGTACAAAGACTTAACTTTAAGGAAGACAGTCAAGACGGTGTACATTGGACTTCTATTCCCACAAATCCCTGGGAACTATTTCTTTGGATCTGAAGTTCACTAACTAGAGGACTGCCGATTAGCAAACAGTATGACGGGGGGGTGTTATACTTTAACCACAGGGCTCCTGCTACGCTCACCCTAAAATGTTCAATGACCGTTGGGAAGTCAGGTCCTCTCCCCTTTTAAAAACCCTTAAGTGAGAAGCACCACTTTGGGCAAGCATTTAAAGGGTTAACATAGAATGCTTATGCAATTACATCCCCTGTATGGGGTGCTAAATTTCCTAAGTAGCCAAAATTTACGTTTCCGTCTCATCAATAATACGTTCTGCGTTTGCGCAAAACATTGAAACGATTCCGTACGTCGGAGGAGGCCTGAGTTCGTCACAGGTCCAGGTATCCGCTCGTCATACAGTACAGAATGTCCAAAAATCGGAGGCCAGCGTGAGACTGCTGGTCTCCATGGTAACCCTGTTTTACGGACAAGGAATGCTAAGGGGGAAAAAAAAGAAGGCGCCAAGAGCCAAAGATTACCTTTTTTTATTAGCGAAACCAGTGTGTGTGTAACAGTCTGTTTGTTCAAGAGGATTGTCTACGTGCATAAAACTCAAAGACATCTAGGGAGCCCACCGTAGTTGGTCGAATATCCTGGTCACTCAAAATGAATGTCACGATGGAGATTAATTATTAACATCACAGATGTTTGTACATTTCTAAAGAGTCCAAACTTTTTTTTACATGGGCTACACTGAAGAAGAAAAAAAAACACTTGACAATGGGGGTTTTAAGGTTTAAAAGGTTTTGCTATGAGAGAAGTCACATTCGTTGGACGTATAAACCAAATACTAACCACCTTCCTAATATTATTACTATTTTAAATGGAACCACTGTGTTACATTGTTTCTCCTTTCTTTGTCTCCCTAGTTGACCTTTTACACATCTGAATATATTTTTCCATCCAACCCTTTATCTTCACATCTGTCTCCCCTTCTCACCATACTGTTCTCCAACATCTGACCTTCTTTCTTCTGCCTCTTGAATGCTATTTGCCTTTCTCTCCTCATACATCTCCCTGCCTGGCCCATACCATTCTCTCTTCTCCATCCAACCTCCGTTGTCCTCTCAACATCTATCCTCCAGCCTGTCCCTTGTCCTTCTTTCCTCTCCATCCTGCCTTCTCTCTGGATACATTCTCCAACGTGTCCCAGTCTATCTCTCCCCTCCATCTTTGCTCTTCTCCCTGTTCTTCTCTGTATATACGTCCTCCAACCATCCCTGATACATTTCCACACAACCTCCTCCCTCTGCCTTCCCTACCTAAATATTTAGCCCCCTCCTTGCAATCCCCTAAACTCCTTTTTGTGCCCGTCTTTCTTCCATCCTGCTGCGTAAGCTATCCATGGAACTAGGCAAATACTTTATAGCATTGTTGCTCTGGAGACATCTTGTATATGAGTTTGGCAACAGAACGCGTATTGGATCCAAGTTAAATAATGATGTTTGCTTGATTTACCGTGGACTCTTTAATATACCATGTACAACATATCTTTCTAGAGATAAGGGAGACTATTCCCTCAGAAGTCTGTCCAAAACAGCGCTGGCTGCAGCTCCCATTAGAGTAATTTATTCCAAATCAGCGCTCATTCCAGGTCTTAAGCAAAACCTTAACCCTTGAAGTAAGTCAGAGTAAAAATAATAGAAGTAAAAAACGCACTCACTCTAAAAACTGTGTGATGTATTTCTGGCTGCATTTTGACCACATCCATGGGTTGGTATAAAAATTCAACGTTGGGGCCATAACGTTCTGTTGATTCTTGGACCCCTCTTCTCTACACTTGTTACTGTCGTCATGGGGCATGTTGAATCTAAGAACAGACAAAAAAAAATACGTTATATTTGTAATTATAATAATTGAAACATTCTCAGAGTGTTTAAATTATCAGAAAGAATAACCTCAGCAACAAAGGAGAAAGGTCCTATCGTGAACACGGGAGAGAAGATGGAGACATTGGTGATGGTCTCATAAATAAGAAAGGACCCCTGTGTGAGGGTCTTGAGATAACCCTCTCTGAATATTATATCCCCTAAAAGGTATCACCAACCTCTACTAACAAGACAAGACCCAGTATTTTCTAATCACACAGCAAAGTTCTGTAGATGTCTCCCAATTTTTAAAGCAAGGGCTGTTCAACTCCGTGGAGCACCAATGTTTGGACTGTTTAACCTGTGATCCATTGCCAACCTTTTGGAGTTGATATACAAAAAATTTGAGATTTTAACAGTAGTTGGGGGGGGGGGGCATTGACAGATATCTGTCCAGCTGTCTCTTTGGTTGATGTCTGCTGTCTAAAAGCATTCAGAAAATCACGAGCCAAGAGGTTCTGTAACACCGGTGAACTTGGCCATCCCATCTGTTAAATAGATTGGGTGCACTACTCCTTATAGCCACCCAGTTTTGAGGGGGCGCTATTCTGTGCGGTACACAATAGACCCTCGGAGCCATCAATGCATTATAGAGTATCGCAGCAGCTATGGGGACTCTCTTTGAAGTGTGATTAGGAGCAAACTGAAAGAGCTGTGCTGTGATCACAAAACACATTAAATAAATGCTTGGGTACTTTAGAGAACACAACGGGTACACCATTCAGCTGTAATCAGAGCGATCGATGAAGTTTATTTCTAAGACAAGAATATTTACATGAAACATACACGTGTCCAAGCTCATGTGCTATAGTGAAAGCCGTGCTCAGTCCATTGTCTTCGCTGATGGAGCAGCTCCGATACGGATCGCACACGGTGCCAAGTTCAGCCAACCCTGCAAAAGGCAGAGTACAAAGCGAAGAACTATTAGAGTATTCAAACCCACGGACGATTTACTCCGGCGCGCTGGAAACTGGAGAGAAGCTGATCTTTTAGGAGGCGACAAAAAGCGTCTCTCTGGGGGGGGCTTCGTCAAAACAGAAACATACTTAAACATTTTTCCTTGAGTCTCAAGAGCAATTTACATTACAGATACACGGCAGAAGCATAACAGACTTAACAGGCATGAGATCTTTTTTTTTTTTTTTTTTTTTTGGATGCTGTCACTCAATAACACGTCAACTCTGATTGTGTCCAGACTTTGGTCTCCCATTAACAAAGTAAAGATGCGTGCCAAGCTGCCAGGCCTGAAAACTAAACATATTTTACTGTCTATAGATTGTATTTTTTTTTTTTTTAAGAAAACGGTTCAGCAGTTTTTAAGAGATTTTTAAATATTTGTGAGCCGACGATCGTAGCTGGAGACAAACCTCACGGCCTCAAAGGTCGCTCGTCCAAAGGTATCACTAATATTTACATACTTCTTTCTTTATGGGACCAACAACATGATATCCTTTTTTTGCGTTCAACATATTTCTAAAAGCGCATTTCCATTACCCCCATAATATCATATGTTCTCCATTAAGTTACAGGAACAGTTTTGCTACAGATGACCTAAAAAACGCTGTTATGGCATTAGAAATAAACGTGCGGAGGACCTAAAGGCGTTTGGAGGACGGATAAATCCACGCTGACAGTCCTAAGAACCTCGTCACATGCACCTTTACTCTCAATGGCAGCCGTGAGCGCATGGATGTTGACCAAGAGCCTTATGGCGTCCGTTTTTTATGCATTAATGGGAAAATGTTAAGAAATGCTATGAAAACACAAAGTTTCCTTAATGTGTTTTCTTACCGCAGCACAGCTCTTCACATTTTGTCCAACCGCGCTTAACGCTGTATGGTTCTAATCGCCTTGCTACATGGAATCTAAGTGCCTTTACTCTCCTCCCCAGTTTCTTAGTCTCCCTCTATTGAGCGCACTCTCCCCTATCCATGATGGACAGCCATTGTTTCTCATTATTCAGTCTTCTGTTCCCCTCTGAGTCTCGCACCCCTAATCTTCTGTCTCCACTTCTAAGTCTCTGTTTGTAAATCTCTGTCTCTCTTGCTCTCCCCCACAACCTTCTCCAGTCTTCTCCGTCTCTCGCCGTCGGTGGAATTTGATGAGGTCACACACAGAAGCCAAAATGCGGACAGACACAAGGTTTACTCTTTATTCTAGATTTTAAACTCTTTAAACAGCTGTAGAATGAATTAGCCAATGCATTGTCAGCTCAGTAGCGCTCATGATGTATATGCACTTAGCACCAAATGTTTATTAAACTATATTTTCTACCGGTATACGGCTAAGACGGCAGGGCGGTGTGTAACTCACCTAGTGTATCACATTTCTCCTGGGCTCTACATATATCCTGTCTGAAAAGAAAACCAGGGTGTTTTTAGCCAATGAAGAAGCGTCCGACTCAAATAAAACCAACAGATTTGTTTCCACTTTGTTTTTTTGCGAACGTAGCGTTCCAAGCGGACATTTTAAATGCTAAATCATTCCGTTTCTGGAATGCAGACATATAATATATTACAATGCTTTCTGTTTTCCTCATTTACAGAAAAAAAAAGCAGTTGACCAGATGGTTTCTCCAGTGAATACAATAGTGACAAGGTATAGGTTTTGTTGAGTAGACTATTTTAACAGACGCACACACACGCACACACACGCGCACACGTACACACACGCGCACACACACACATACTATTATATCCCTAAATCAGATTTCTTATTTAAGATAACATTAAATTAGCCTGATATAAGATGCAAATAATGATGACTCCAGGATAGTTTCAAGAACGAGGCGCCTTGAAGAAATTCTTTTTCTGTATCCTGTGGAACTAAACTCCTGCCGCTAACTCGTTACAGTAACGCAGTTGGCATCGCCAGAAACTGAAATTCCAATTCTCAACCCAACTGCTCGAAGGACTATGAAGACATAATGACGACTTTAGCATACTTCAATAGATCAATGTAACACAACTCATACATACTTAAGAACCAAAACATCCAAGGCAAATGAAGAGTTACAAAGGACGCACCTTGTGATAAGTACGGCGGTATCGTGGTGCGAGTGATGGCTGTCATCGGGGGTGTTCTGCGACTGTTGCCATATGCAGAAGTTTTTTAAGGTATTCTGGGCATTAAATGAAATGGCTGGTCCTTCCTAATTAAACAAAACACATAAGTAAGAGAAAGAAAGGAAGAAAGAAAGAAAGTAAGAAAGAAAGAGAAAAAACAAAGAGGAAGAAAAGATAGAGAGGGGAAGAAAGAAGAAAGAAAGAAAAAGGAAAGAGGAAGAAAAGAGAGAGAGAGTGAGAGAGAGAGAGAGAGAGAAAGAGAGAGAAAGAAATATCGAACTGCACCATACCTGTTCGTTGTGAATGACGGCTAATTTCACTATGGCAATATTAATTAAATTTCCAATACTTGGGTCCTTATAAATAGAGGCTACCTGCGTGAAAAGAGAGAAAATGATGCCACACGTCTGACATTTTATAGATAACGGTCCTCTCTCACCACGACATCTTCTAACAAACATATAATTCTATACAGACCTAATACCAGACAGTAACTCATAACATTACGCGTAGAGTAGACTATGTTCTAGATGATCTATGTAGACACCAATTTCCAAATATTACAAAAAAAATAAAAAAGTCCTAAAACTGATAAAATTCATAATGTTTTCCAAACATTAGGCGTCTGTGTACAGGTTCGACTGCGTACTTACGATGGACATGAGCGTTAGAACGTAATGTTGTAGATTCGCCCCGTGATACTGAACCATCCTGCTGTCGGCTACCACCATCACCTCCACATACCGAGGGTAGGACAGAAAGCGTTTTGTTCTTCGGTGTGTTTCTGTTTCATTGATTTTATCGGCATTGTTTATATCTACGGGATCCTGGCTTCCTAAAAGTCCTTTTCTTAAAATCTCCACATCTGACGATATTCTACTTTTCAAGTGTCGGCTTCCCCTTTTCTTGTTTTTTTGTTGATTTTTTTGCCCTGTAAAAACATCAAAAGAAGGGACATTTACTCTTTCGTTATTTAGAATATCAGTACCATTTGTATGAATTCTCCCTCTGTTACCTGAACTCCAATCTACTAGACAAACACCCCAACTCCTTATCATACTGCCTGTGGGAAACAATAGAATGGCTCAGTCTTAATCCCCAGCAGGACTCTATGACTAATGAAAGTCTAAAAAGGAACGGACTTCATTAGAATCAACTCAGTGTGGTGTTGGAGCAGGGAAGGTCACCCAACTTATCACAAGACTGGCAAAAATGGAATAAAACCAGGTTAACATAAAAACATGGATTTTATACTCAAGGGGAAATAAAAGCAAATAATCAATATATTAAAAATTAGATTAATCTTAAATAATTCTGTATGATATCACTATATTTAACTTGAAAATGTGGTTTTATGAGGTTTCTATTATAAACAAGTTTATTCTAAATATTATACCTAAATCTAATAAAATCTGAAAATATTCAAAAAATGTATATTTACCTCACCGGGCGATATTAATGGAAGATGCTATAACACAAAGAAACATCACTTTTCTAATTTTAGTTCACTATTTATCGTCTGGCTCCAGTGCGATATTCGTATCTACGTAAAAAATCTGCTCATGACAATATCTGCCTATTTTTAGCTTTCTTTTCGGGACTAATTAGGATTTGGAACAGTTTCCTCTATTTGCGATTCTTGGACCCTTTTTGCTCCTTCTAGTCATAACTCTCAAAAATCCAAAGGGCAATTAGCTCTGAAGCCTTCTAAAAATAATGAGGTTAAAAGCGTAATACATGCCGGTCGCCGGTCGCTGGTCGCCGGTCGCCGGTTACGTGTGTAGACAATGGTAGCAGTTTTGTGGAGGAAAAATATCCAATCTCTTGTCTTACAAGAGTTGAGTGTCGTATGTATAGATTTAAAGATTTTAACTCTATAGTCCCATTACCAAGTCATGCCGAATTTGACCATGGCTGTTAGACTGGAGATGACAAGGCGAACCTGGCACTTTAAGGCCGGTGGCCGCCATTGGCGTTAGTGTGGCTGAAGGCTGAGTATGAGAGGCCGCGTGTTTTTCATGCTCACGCGGCGTATTCAGCCGGTAGCCGCACATCGCAGCAGATGTGAGGAGCCAGACGTCGGCCGGGACATTTGTCCGGTGTCCCAGATGGCCAGGCCTGGCTGTCTCTTAAAAAAGCAACAGTAAATTTATGGCTAAGAAGGCTCTCCGGCTTCCAGAAGCTGACCAGGTTCCTACAGATCAACAGAACATCCAAAAACTATTCATGTGTCAGATGGTTAGTTTATGATTACCGTAATCACCTTTCAAGATGCTCTTAATATATTTCTGAAAAATAATACTTTCAGGAACACAAATGTCCATTCTTTTATACCAAACATGCCTTATGGACATGGCACGCAGATGACATACAGAAGCTTCCCTGTGCTGCACGTGTAGACATGTAGAGCGCAGAGTTTGCTTGCACGATTCAAACTGGTGGATATTACGCCTAAAACCCCCAGAATCCCCCGGTAAGAGTTCCATCGATGATCATTCTAATAGACGTCACATATGCTAATGTTCCCGACATTCTGAACCAATTATAAAACGCGGACATTGATACTTTTACTGAGGTGGAGTGAACGCTGGTAATTATTACAGAAGCTGCCTTATGAAACACATCTTCCGAACAGATAAAGCTTTTATGAAAAGTACATTTTTTCTATATTCTTGTTTTTTGGATCATATGCTCCATTTAACTTAACTCACAACTGTTTAAAGATCTTTCTCCGCGCCGTCCCCACTATAAATAATTGTTGACGTCTTGATTTATCCACCAAAAATGAAACAAAAGAAATAAAGGATGATAGCGCTTCCCCCACCGGCGTTACCGACGTAAATATCCCACCAGCGAAACAAATAAAAATGGCCACATCGATCATAGAACGTTCAGTGTAACTTCTGTTGGATGCTGAAGGGCGCAAACTAACCTTTTGGCCTTGGATAGAAATCGTGAGAAAGGCCCTGAGCGTTCCCTAATCCAGGTCGTATAACCGATGCTTCCTGAAGCCATCAGGTGGCTGGAAGGTTTGAGTGAGGATCAACTCAAGTCTCAACGGAACTGGCTCATCCGTCACTTTCACACCATTAGTCCCACTATCCCCATATTTAAAGCAGCTGTTGCTGATCTTGACCCCATCAGAGGAGATAACAAGCAGAGTCCTGGCGTTGGGGACTAAACGTTTAGGAGGGAGAGGAGCTGAACTGACAGAGCAACATGGAATCTGACAGCCTACAGTCCATCTACAGTCCAGCTGTAACGACTCAAACCTTAATCAGTCGTTGGTCCCGTCTTAAGGAGCCGTATGTCTATCCCATGCATGTTTAAATCCCCTATTAACCTATACCACTTCTGCTGGGAGGCTCTGCAACTCATCTACCACCTAAAGTAAAACATCCTTCCATTACATCTAAGCGCCTGAACCTCTGCGCTTTCGATTACAACCTCTTGTTCTAACATTTCTCCTCCTTGTAAAAGATTTTTTTTAAAAAACATTAAAATCTAACCACGTACCATGCACCAGGCAACAAGCATGTTAAAAAATACATACAATATTGAATGAATCAAAATATATTCAGCGGAATAAAAAAAAAAACCAATAAATAATAATCTCGGGTGACCATAGCGAGTTAATGCTCGGTCGAAAAGTTAATTATTGAGCAGTTATCTGAAGTTTATTGTGTTGCTAACTCGAAATTTAACCCCGTCAGCTTGTAAGGAGTCGAGTCGGAGTCCTAAATCAATGCGTTGAAGGTCCACCCGAGAAGGAAGGGCTCTGCTAACCACGGGTGACCTTTAGTAAAAGGTCCATTGCAGGACCAAAAGGGAACACTGATATTGCGACGTGCCATGTACAGTACACGGGGATAGAATTATGTTTTCCAACAAAATCAAAAAATAAGTGGCTTTCAATAACAATCAAATTCCCTAAATAAGATCATTGTGTGACTGCGACCTCCAAGGAGATGACAGGAAGCAGAGGCTGTTCCTCCAACACGCCATTAACAATATGTTCTGGGCCGCGGTCTATAAATATAACGCACAACGTGGCGAACATGTGTACGTTTCTGGATGAAAATATATAAAACAGATCTTCAACGGAAAAGTTTAAACCAGTAGTAGACCCGCTGACGATTTCATGCTATTCAATCAACCCCGGACTTTTTCTTTTCTTTTTTCGGCACGTGAGGAAAGACAGATCTTTATTTGCTCGGCGAGAGTCTCTCCCAGCGCCTTATAATGATAGCAGAAGTTGACAGCTTTGAAAAGAGACAGAACAAAGAGATTCGAGAAGCAGCCAGGAGATCCTTGGCCTTCGCTCTACGGATAGTTTCACGTGCTTTCTGCGTAGATTAAAAGTTTGTTTATACAAAAGATCCAAGAAGTGTCCTTCATCGCGAGCCAAGTTGAACCGCATTAGTTACCTGACAAAACTGAGCCTTAATCTCGAGGGCAACAGTAGCCGTTGGGTAGGTCACGCTGGGTGAAGACCAATCCGTATCTCCTGTTGAACTTCCATGATGGATAATTTATAGCGTTTCTTGTAAGGTAACAATGAATCACCTCCTCGGATATTAACCAACGTACTGTGACTTCATCTTGCATTCCCATCCTGGCGATACCAGCTGGGTGGTTGGAACCTTTAACTAACGTTTGGGTTTTAGATAGATAGACAACACAGAACGTTGGGACAGAAATCCTCGTAACGTAATGTATATAAAATACGATGGGCCTTCTACCTGCTGTAAGAGCCAAAACCTTATTCCGGAGCCTTGTGTTTATCCCAGGCATGTTTAAATTCCCTCACTGAATTAACCTCAACCACTTCTGATGGGAGGCTCTGTTTATACGTTTAAACCGCTAATAATATATTCTAGCCGGTGCCACACAATTAAAAGTAACCCGTCATCAGCATTTTGTAAATTCAGGGGTTTACAAACAGTCCTGATTAAGCCGTTACATAGGTAGCAATTTGCATAAATTACACGTTTTATTTTTGGTAGAAGCTTCTCCGCGTGAAGTTCCGAGACACAAGCGTTTTGCGTGTGTTTTTAAGTAATTAGAAAGTCGCGAGTGGCCGTGTGAGAAGCACGAGTTCCCACAATGCACCATGATGTCAGATCTTTTACATCATGTCACGTATAAGATGCATGGATCGTGGACTCAATTTATCTTCTTCACCCTCTGAGCTGCTTGATTATTACTGATCCGCCAGTCAATAAGTGTGACTGCTAAAGCGAGGAAAGAATTCCTAATAAGATAAAATGATGTCATCGTTGGGTATTCGGTTCCTTATGTACCTGCAGCCCTGTTTAACCGAAATGCAACATTGCTTTGCACGTGTGGTTTTTTTATAACACGGATCCACTAAATGGTATTCCTGGGGCTTCATCTGCAATTTGAGAAACTTGGTTTAATTCGGTGCCGGCGACTCACCCGGAAACAATGTAACAGAGCGTAAAGTTACCGTTTCCACGAAGGGCTACAATTTGGGGCTGGCCAGAGAGACCACTTAGATGATCAGCAAAACTAAACATATACAGTAAAGGGGGGGCTACATCACTTCTCGATTTATATTTAAGAAAGCAGGTAATGATTTTCACAGTCATCCTTTTTTATGATATGATCTCAATGTTTTTGTCATATACGCGGGAATTACGCTTCCTGTTTCCTGTCTTAAGTCCGTCTAACTTCCTGGAGATGTGTTGTTTCCAATGTACTTAACAGTTCTGGGTTCCAAGGTAGATTTGTTATTCCCAACAGCTAATGCCACGTTCAGGCACCTTGGATAAGTAATATCCAAGCTGTTATTACCATTTGGTAGACTAATCTGCCATTCACTGGGTATTCCAATTTCCTGCCATGGGGCAGAAAGAAGCGCAAAGCCAGCAAGACGCAGCTCCGCCATTGGCTATGTGCCTCCATGTTCCCCATGAATCATAAGTTTCCTTAAACTTGTTCATATTTTTCAGTACCCTCAAATTTAAAAATTTTGTATTTGCATTATTCTAAAAAAAAAGTGCATAGAATTTCTGCTGTCATTGGTTTTCATAAGTTACAGCATATCCTAAAATTACAATAGAGTCATTCTCCCTCATTTATTTTGGCAGGGTTGACCAATGCTTAATGCTTTTACCATATGACATGGGCGGTCGCTTTATGATTATGATGGAATGAGGACAGAAGGCCACGGAAACATTTCTACGTTTTCCAGGTTACTTGTTATTACTATTTGAGCCTAAATGACTCGACAGTTGTCAATAATAGCCAACTACCTTTGGAATCCTGGGACTCATCAGATAGACCTCTGCCGGTTACGGATGGTTTATCCGCGGGATCCACCACTAAAGACAAGGACTGGGAAACTCATTGAAAGATAATGGCCTCATCCGATCAAACCAGTGAAAAGGGCACGTTGAACAAGGTATGGATACCCAGGACGTACAAAGAAGGAATGGGAAAGAGTGAGCTTGGAGCTTGTGTAGGAACTGGCATTGTAAAGAGCGACGGAGTGTGATATAAATCAATAAGTAATAATGAGTGGGAGGGCTTGAAATGATAAGTTGGAAGGGATCATGGTGAGAAGAAGATTCATGTAGGAAGAGAACACAGATCCAGGTGTGATGTGATCTCATGGAGGATATCATGTTATTAATAGGATGGTATCGCCTACAGTAGGGTGAGGATCATCAGGAGATCACAATATGAATGGGATGGAGATCATTGGGAGATCACAATATGAATGGGATGGAGATCATTGGGAGATCACAGTATGAGTGGGATGGAGATCACTGGGAGATCACAATATGAATGGGATGGAGATCATTGAGATGTCACAGTGTGAGTGGAATGTAGATCATTGGGAGATCACAATGTGAGTGGGATTTGGATCACAGCAAGATCATTGAGTGAGTGGGGATCAGATGGAGGAAGTTTATAGCTTAACAGATAACAGATCAAGATGAAAAGATCTGCTGGCAGGACCATGATAATTGTAATTCACCAAAAGCTGGTGAGCTGCGCCTTCCCAACACTTGGCTGAAATGAAAAACTTTTTTAGATTTTGGGGGTAAGTAATAAACTCCAAAAGGGCCCTATTTACATTCATACCACGCTCCCTACTTTATCCGTAAGTGGTTTGTTATTTCAGTGGGGCACGGATCTCAACCAAACTCGGCAATGTTTAACACAATAGAAATGAAGGCTGGTTTAATGATTTCTTGATTTTACCTGCGGTCTCGCATGTCCGCTTCTGCCTGAATGTGCTTTTCTGAGGTACGTTGTGCCGGTACACGACATGGGGCTTATTGTGATCCTCATCGAATTCACTACCGTTGGTGGAGAGTAGAGGTTCTACAAAGTAGTCCCCGTCGTTAGACTTAAATGTGCCAAACTGTGGGGAAACAAACAAAAACATCAGTGTGATATTCTACGAGAGGAAGATACAATGTAAATAAAATGCTCCGTAGCGTTAAGGTCTCTAAGTAATACTCGTGCCTTATAGTAGATCATTCCTACACATGTGTGACTTGTTTAAACTTAAATGGGTATATGATCAAGTAGAACAACCAGAAGAAGAAGTCATAAAACCAGATTAGAGTCAAGCTGTAATATGTGATAAGAAAGTAATTCAACAATAAGAGGGTGTGCGAGAAGCGAAGTCCCAGGGCTTTTGCTCCAGTCTCTGGGTTTTAGGGTGAATGGGCCGGTTCTGTTCGGATTTAACGATATTTGAGCATCCCAATTTGTACTTCTCTCACTGCTATATCACAGCTAGAAAGCCTGCTTGAATACAGGTCATGGCTGCGCTGGCACTTTAAGGACAGCGGCCGATGACGTCAGTGTAATTACATGGCGTGTGGCCAGGCACATCCAGCCAGTGGCTCCGTGCCGCGGCACACTACATCGTGAGAAGTGTGTGGGGCTGTAAACCAGCGACCCATTGGGCATTTGCCCCATGTGCCAGATGGCCAGTCCAGGCCTGATGCAGGTGACTTCGAATAATGATCGTTATTAGAACTTTTTGGGTGCCACCATTGCGACTGCAACAGAATCTCTTCAATGGGTCATTTAAAGGTTATTCTACAGGGAGCCTTAGGGTCAGCTAATGTATAGCTTCTACAGGTCCGATTATGGAGATCCCTGTAGATAGGAGAAAGCAGACGGACAATAGATAGGACCGTGTGCAATACGACTTTTCTTTTCTAATTTCTAGAATTACATTAATTAACTTAAAAAATGTAAGCCATACCCCGTGGGTCATTAGACTATCGAATGAACCTTCTTGAATGCAGATACTAGGTATGTTGGCCTAGCTGTGCCATGCCCAAGGGGTTGATCTAGAATTACCACCTAGTTGAACGTTTGACCCTGGGTGTAACAGATAGTATAAGGCTGTAACAAAGTAGCCACCGCATGCCGGCTAGGTGGCAATCGGGTCTGATGATATCCAGAAGATAAACCGGCAACAAGGACCTTCCTGTTATGCTGAACCTTTGGAAGTATACACAACTTCAAAGCCCTGTTTACTGCAAGAATAACAGGATGCACACACATGAATTAATAAACATACATGTAATCAAAGCATTGCGTCTATAATGGGTTAAATATACTTTTCAACAATTTATGGGGAAATGGAAATATCAAATATTTACGCATTATGAGACCTTGCTACAATTTTGGTTAAACTCTGTTCTATGTTCACTCTGTTCACTTGTGCTGGAAACATACTATATCCCAGCATGCATTGGGATTTCAGCTTCCTGATTGGCCTGCTCACGTAATATCTTTTTTTTTTTTTTTTTTTTTTTAATGCCCCGCTATAATTTATTTTAAAGCAGTGCAGAAACATTTTGGAAATAAGGAGTTAGGGAGTAGATGATTTGTGTCCTAAATACCCCGAACCTCGACCTCAGGGAGAGTTTCATAAAACTTGGAGGCTGTGATTTATTACTAAAAAAAAAAAAAGAAAAATACCTTAAAACTGCTGAACCGTTTTTTAAGTGGTTTGACACACAAAAAAAATCCCTTTTATTTATACACCTGCAAACCCCGGCCCTCGTTGGCAAAAAGGTTTCTACACCTGTAATCCCCTTATTGGGTTACGATGCAATAATCGTTCAACTAGCCAGGTGTGTGAGGCTCAATTACAAAAATATATTCTTATATATATATATATATAGATATATATATATATATACAGCTGAACTTAATTTATTGGTTGGCTGAGAACTAATCGGGAATCGTGAAAGCAATGGACAAGCTTAGAATCTGTGAAGTATCTCCTTCTTTTTATGGACATTATTGGTGAATAGGCGCCAATAATTTCCCCAAGTCTTGGCTTGAATAATGGTGTTCATTTATGTGGGGCTATCCCCACGGAATCCAAAGGAATGGTCCTCAAAAGGTTAGAATTTAACCCTATAGTTGATCTTTACACCCATGGTCATAGTCCACGAGTATCTACTCACATGATGTCATACATTAAAGGTTCTTACAAGCCAGAAAAACGGAAAAGCTACAAAGATTTTGTAAATTAAGAATTTGTGTGCTGGAACACCAGAAAATGAGGGTTCTAGCTTTGTAATCCATATGAAAAATCATGATCGTCCCGAGGAGAGCAGTCACAGCACGCAGTGGTTTTTAGTCTTCGGAAAGTGCTTGTCTGTGCTTGAGTTTGAGCTACAGATGATTCATGGAGCAGGACCTTTGACCCACATCTCCTTGTTACAGTTCTGTCATTTTTCAACATTTTTCTTTGGCTGAAGTCTTGGAAGGTTCCGTTTTAGAAGCAAAGATCCATGCGCGCTCGTGTGGGTACGCTAGGCTGTGGACGCCTCCTGCTTTCCAGCTGTTTAGGAAATACCATTGCTATGATGCCAAAGGCTGGCAGACGATGCCACATACCCGCCATACCTTCTACGTAATGATAAGTGCATTAATAGCAACTCTCGCTGTTTGAGTGCTCTCTCAACCCACAGGTTTTCTCAAAAGAGCCAAATTCTGTTAAGATGTCCACTACTTGTAGGGTTCCATTTTTTTGAGAAGGGATAAAAAGACTCTAAGACCGGTTCTTCCCATTTTCCTAGCGTGTGCAAGCAAGGGTAATGTGTTTGGTCCAAACGAATGGACATTGCCAACATTTCTGAAGCTCCACATGTATGAACAGGTTTTGTCAGTGACTTTCCATTCAATGAGCCCCTGGTATAAGCGAGGGGCAGGAGGAACTTCCAAATTTACACTTTGGTGCTACCAAAGTATAGCTTCTTTAACCACTCATGACATCAAATGGTGAGCCGAAGGTTTTGGGGTTTCTGGAGCAAACATGATGATTATTATTACATTTTTAACTTCAGATTCCACGGAGCTTTTGAGGACACGCAAAGCAAGATATTTTAAGATCATGTTGTTACATTCAAATATTAATTTCTGGTTTCCAAGCATGGTCCCTTCTTCTAGCCATGCTAAGGACTTGACGTATGCCTTAATCTAAACCATTTTCACATGTTTTAAGGAATTTTGAACTCTGGTCCTCAGTGCTCCCAACAGTTCAGTGTTCTAGGGTATCTTCACACAACCACGTCACCAGAGATTATACAACGAAATCGTAAAGATCACAACTGTTGGGCGACCTTCAAGACAACAGTTGGGAGCGTTCATCTTACAATCATTCAGCTATAAACATTCTCTCTCTGGCCAGCTATAGTAAATGTTTCTTAATTCCGAAGATCATACGACTACCCTGATATGTTCCTATATAAACCATGTTTCCAAACCAGGATTAGATTTTCTTGGAAAACTAAATACTCTTATTTTTCGCGCCAAGGATTAAACCACAGTTAATTGAGAAAATAAACATTGTTTTGGTCTTAGGAGAGCCAACCTACCCCATTGGGGGATTTAAGGTGGAACGTCGAAGAAACATCACTTTGTTTTAAATTACTTATAATCAAAACACAAACACGTAGTTTCTTTGGTTTACGCTCTTCTATTTTCGAACACCTATTCCACAGCGTCAAGACGACTGAATATTTTAATTATTTTTTTTTGAAGCTTTTCTTGACTCAGTATTTTCCCGGTCCTTAAATCTGGTTTTTATTATTCCTTAGGCCCCGCCTGTTTGAAGAATGAAAACAAGTTTTTGCCCCAGACTGGATTGTGTGCTGCGTAGCTCTTTGTAACAAGAGACGGAACGCTGGCTTCCATGGAAAAACCTTACATTTTAAGAAAATTATTGGTTTGTTTCTGTACGATGGATCTTCTTCAGGCTACAAAGACTTCCTGTATATATTTACTTCCCCAAAGTAATCATGGACAGATTTCTTAAAGGAACCACAGACAGTTAACTCCTGCTGGGTGAGTAGATCTGAAATACTAAATCTATCTCACAAGATAATGTATTCCTTAGCAGCTGACTTTATTACTAATAATTTATTATCAATATTTATTCTTTACGTTTCCTCTACCCAACAGTAGATCATATCTGGGTTATCAAAACCAAGTTGTCCCAAGCCAACAAAAATAGATTTATAGAGGAGAAAGATGTAAAGTAAACATATGATTATACTGTATCCAAGGAAGAGACCTCTGAGGTTCTGAAGGCGTTTTTTCCAATAAAAGGCATTGACTGAATACTCTGAGGGACCCCCTAGGTAGGGGTTAAAATGGTACGTCAGCCATTAAATGTTTGTAAATTTTTTAATTTATTTTTTAAAGGCTCGCCTGGCACTCACAGGGTTAAATACAGCAATGTTCAGGGTTTTGCTACAATGTTATTATTACAAAAAATAAACATATTATAGTTCTCTGGCAGGATCCTGGGTGAAGGGGGGGGGGATGTCTCTCCACCACCCCACCTAAATTCAGGATTAGCTGCATGTCAGCAAGCTCTGCCCTGATCTTCCCAAATCCATTCCCACCCTCGGCCCCCCCCCAGTCCAGCCCAAAGCTACCTCCCCTGTAACTAATGTCAGCATCACGTCAGCCCCTGAATATTATGCCTGTGTGAGGGCACTGTGTGAAAGTACATACCCCTAGTGACACCACTGCAGAAAGACCCCCCAACCACCTCCTTTAACTCCTTGTCTGCCAGAAGGGGGGGGGGGATGAGAAACACATTCCAATGTCTTACCCCTGTACAATGTAAAGGGTTAATGATCCTCTGAATAAAGAAGGCATCAGGACTTGTACTAAACTTGCTAGTATGGTATATATGTTTTCTTTTTTTTTCTTTATTATTGTTAAGTTTTTTTTATCTTTTTTAAGTTGTTTTGTTTTATTTTGTATTTTTTTATTATTTGCCTTTTTCACCGTAATGTGCCAATTCTGATTTGATCCTCACTTGCATAGTCAGGTACAAAATATAATTGCATGCAGAAACCAATTAGCTCACACGAGAACAAATTAATAATAATAATAATAATAATAATAATAAAAAAACATTTTTTTAGCAGGTATTGTAAAAATATTAAAAAGTGTTGAGTTGGCTATTCCCACCAAAGGCAGTTAGTGCCTGTCTTTTGCCCAGATAAAAACTTTAATGCAGAACTCAGTAAACTGCTGGTTATTAGGTGCTGTGAAAAGAATGACATTTTTATATAAGCTTTTAGCAGAAAAGTGCGAAACCAGGGGATTAAAGCAGACTTACCATCCCTGAGCAGAGGCTGATGACTGCAGTGTGTTCTGTTCTGGTGTTGACATGTCCAGTGTAGAAGCAGTGATCAATGTCAGTATCTTGGTTATAAAGGTTCTTCTGGTCCTCACTGGGTTTTCCATAAACACTGACAGTAAAAACAGGGGCAATAAATCCAGAATTGGCTGTTAGGTTGAATAAAAACTGCTGGCCAAAAGCTGTAAGTCTGTAGTGGGTCCTTGAGGAGGTCCAGGGGTCAGTCTCAGGATTAGGGGAGACACTTCTTTTTTTCCTCTTGAAATGCATATTACTGGGAAAAGCTTCTCCAAACTGGTTAACCCTGGTGGGAGTCACTATCTCATATTCTCCTAATCTCTCCAGGAGGTTGGCTGCAACAGTAAAACATAAAAAAAATTGTACAGTTATCTGAATGCAATACACTGTCATTTCACCCCAAATTTAGAAAGCAAGCATTTCTTTCTTTAAAAAAAAAACCCTTTGTGCACCTGAACTGGATACCCTCATAATACTAAAAAAAAAGTTCTGCAAGTAGTCTAGAACACTTTGATCTGCACTTAACACCAAGTGATTCTTAATGTCATTTGTCACTTTGATGCTGGCCACACAGGTGAAGATGTCAAAAACCTTTATTTGGTTTTGTTTCTGGGGAAAAGAGGGTTAAAATAGTTTTGTGGGGTTTTTTTTAAATGAAAAGAAACCTTTTACCTTGTCTTGGGTGCAGTTTGATCTGTCTCTCTTCTGTTGCTACATTCAAGATGTCTTGAAGAATTATAACTAATCCCAGTAGCCAAAAGGCAAGAGGCATGTTGGTCTGTAAGAAAAATAAAACAGTCTTTTTGCTGGTCTCCCCCCCCCTCTTTGCACTGCACAGATATTCCCAGAAATTCCCAGAGCCTTAAACTTTGCAATCCAAATGTCTTGAGTCTGCTCTACCATTCATCCTAGAAGGAAGGGTCCTCAGTAAGTGCCCAGGTCCTATCAGGCAAACCAGCATAGTGTACTGGGAGGGAGAGGCTGCGAAAGCAGAAGTGCTGGGTGATGATCTCTCTATTTTCCCCTTTGCCTAAGTGGGAGCCTGACTATTGAAGAAGAAGGGAGTGGGAATATCTTGAGACCACACCAGTAGGAGGAGCAGCACTGGTGCAGCTACATTGTAGCACTTTGTATCCGACCAAACTGCTCTTGTTTTCTCAATGAACACCATCCCAGTCTATCCCAGTCTATCCCAGTGCACAGATCTCAATGGTTGCTCACGCCGTTATCCCTAAGAACATGTGCAATGTATCCACTGGCATGCAACTCAATCCAGCCATGAACTTATAGAATGTTATTAGAACGTTGTTTATTGTTTATTGTTTATAAACAATCCTTAGAATGTTGTGCAAGTGCATGGATATATTTTGCTACGTTAACATTCTTATTAATCACCCCCCCCCTTGCCTTTTTGTTTTTATTTTTGCATTCTGTGTGTTTGTTTTTAAACATTTTGTGTACGCGTAAACAAAGCAACCCTTTTAGCTGTGGTTTGTGGCACAAGGTGGCAGAACTAGGATATTAGGTATTTTCCTGCCCCCGAAGCTCTCCTTTTCACCTCTGCTGCCGTTACAGAGGCAGATAAAGCAGCAAGTAGTTTAGGGAGAGCAGAAGTAATGGGGAGGAATAACAGGAAAATGATGATGGCCGCAGATATGGCGAGCTTTAATGCGGCATATGATGGCGCTAAATAAATTAAGAAATAATAATAATAACTCCCAGTGAACCAAGTCAGACAGCAGCAGAAAGAGACCTTTGCATGGCGGCTGAGTCCTGGGTATGTTCTCTGTCGGTGACTGTTCCTTGCATGTACAATAACATTGAAACAAAGTTGTGTCATTAATTATACCCCAATTTAACATCGATTTAAGCTTCATATGTATTTAGGACCTTCATTTTAATACGGATGTAAAAAGAAATGTTGGCATACCTCCCAACAAGGTTTTTTTCACTGTCCCGGGTAGCTGCCCACTGTCTCGGTTTTTCAGGCAGGTGGGGAGCATGGGCCAGCTGGGGCCATCCCCATAATATGCAGGGTTAGGAGAAAGGTGCCAGGGTTTGCCCTTCAATGCTGACACATTATAAATAAAAATTATAAAAGTACCAAACCACTGAACCCCTTTTTTCTCCCCAGATGCCCCTCTATCCTCCCCCTGTGCTCGGCTTTCCCCCCTGATGCCCTCTTTCCTACTGTGATACCCCTCTTTTCTAGGAGGTCAGGATGTTTTCTGGGTATGAGGGGATCGCAGGGTTCTACAGCCCTAAAAGCCCCGATAATGTGTATAGAAACAGCAGAAAGTAGTTTTATAACGTAAATGTCTTCTAAACGCCTCACTTGGTTACAGGGTGGGCTGACCTGGCGGACATTGGGGCTTTGGGGCCAGCTTCATTAAACGGGACTGGCCTTGATTGGGGCGACTGCTGTAGGAGACGAGAGGACAGTGGACAACACGTTATTGTGATTTTTGCCGTCCTTGGGTGATACATTTTCAGCATTTTACAGAATACCAGGTCTTTGTTAAACACAACGCAAAATGTATTCTGATAGAACTGTAGAAATACATAAAAATAATAATAATTTAAAAAGAAATGATTTAATTAAAAAATAAATATTGTACAATTTAAATCATTTATTTCATTGCTCAAAAAACGCGAACTTCAACGCTAAGAAAAAACAAATCAATATGTCTTTAGGAGGTTCAATAATTATGTGGTATATTATTTTCATTCTATAATTTTGTCCTTTTATATATATATAAGTTGCTTCCGTTGTCAATAATATTACTTTTTCAGTTGGCCGTGGAAATGGTGGAAGTTCAAGGACCTTTCATCAGAGGTTTGCCCCAGACGTTCTTAGTTATTCCGCGCTGTATTATAAGGGTCAACAGTGACTGGTAAAGGAAATGTCATTTGTACTCCTTGGGGATTCTTAGACCCTTTGAACCAAACCCAGTATTCAGGTCGCTCGGGGGGTTAAATGCTTGATCTTTACTTCTGCTTGGGAAAGGTCCCATCTCTCCTTAGCAAGTTTTCCTGACAGAAGGGATTAATCACTTTGCTTCAGACTTCAGGGAACTGGTTAATCTCTTTTCTTCACGATGGCCGGTCGCAAGAAGACATTCTAGAAAAGATATAAAAGGATAAGGGAAAAAAAGCATAAACGCACGAGAAGGCAGAGAAAGAGAAAATATATAGTTCAAAATAATCGAATTCCGGAGGACGAACCCAACGAAAGCTTGAATTTGGCTTCGGAAGTCGTTTGGAATACTTTGTGATTTATTGATATAAACCCAGGAACCTCAGACACAAAAAGAAAATATCTTTTGTGTTTTGTCTTTTAAAATTCAATATGAAAAAGGAATTCAAAATATAGTTATACGAGATAAGAAGGTTTTTAGGACTTTCGCAAGAATTGGCGCTTGGGTCTTGGGAATCCAACTGGGTTCTGTGTTGTGCTTTTGGTCTTAAATATGGGAAAATACAAAAGTGGCAGCTACACGACAAAGTGTGATTTGAATAGTTTTAAATTTGAATAGTTTTGATATTGAATTTACGGACTGTAGGAAATGCTGCGGGAATAAATGGCGCCATAGAAATAAAAAATAACAATAATAATTTAAATATATTTATTTAGATCAAAGCGCAAAATAATATAGGCACTTAATTCATTTTCAGTTACTTGGTGAAGTATTAGTGTTACGATAGAACCGATTCCGAAGGTTCTACCAAATGAAAATGACATCACCTTCTCATCCACTTCCTGTCAACCTGAACTTCCTGTCTGCTCGACAAATCCAACAAGTACATACCGAGTCGTTGACTGTTATTTTTTCGATTACACGCAGGTGTGAGATTCCGTTAGTCAAATAAGAAGGCTTGACCGGCTCTAGAAGTGTCATGGCTGCATGTAACGACACCAAGCATCGTGAATATATCTGTCAATATTAAGATTGGAATCCACGTAAAATAAACGTAAGAGGTTTATCTTCTTAGAATGTTCAAAAGATTCCGTATTCTAAAGAATCGGCCCAGCTGGTATCCCGGGTTAAAAAGAAACAACTGCTGTCGGATCAAAGAGACAACGTCTCACGTTATGAACCGACGACGGCTTCCTGATATTTGAGAGGGGCGTAGTTTGCCATCTAGTGGACGTAAAGAGAAATGATCGTTTATTATGAAAAAACTGAATTAATATTTCCTTTTCTCTTAAAAAAAGGCCAAGGACCAAAATGTTAGTAAAAATTTTTGAGGTTTTGGGGGTAATTTCTCCGACGGCTTCTTGGACTTGCAGTGACGCTATTTGTAAATTCCTTCCGAAAGTCTAAAGATCTCCCTAGTACAATAGATCAAATACTACCATAAAGGAGAACGGCACGTCAGAGGCGCACCCTATGCCTTGTACCAGCTTTTTGTAATGAATAAAAGAAAATTGTATATTTTTTACTTTGCTCAAATTTTTTGTATTTATGATCGATAGGCCTTCTGCATTGTGGTGGCTTCTGTGGCAAACTTTTAAGTTGAATGTTCCGAGATCACCTGCTACTTTCTCCTAAATCCTTTTTCAAGCTGCCAGAACATATTAGTTTCCATCAAAGGGGTAGAGTAAATTATTAGAGGGCACCGAAGGTCAAGATGAATGCTTCCTGTGACTTGAGGCTTTGAGAAGGTGGCAGATTAACTTCCATGGTGGATCTCCCAGCCGTGTTTAGTACTCATTCTATCCAGCTGGGAAACATCAATTACATTTTACTCCATGATTAGTCATAGACTTTTAAATAAAACTAAGTAAATATGTCCCAAATAATTGTCGTTCCTTGCAAATTATTATTTGTTATCTTGAAGGCTGATTTTTGCCAGGATCACACCAGTTTGTTGACTGTTTCTTTAAGAAAACATCACTGTCTTTCTAAGAGTGCTTGTCCCATCTTCTGTGTACATGGGACACCAATGACATCATAAGTGCACTTACTGCATAATAAAGCAAATGGGGAATGGAAACCACCCCCCACCACCACTGAGCGAGAATCAAGTGAACCGTTACTTCTTTATCATTTTTATTTTATAAATTTTATTATTATTTTTTTAATTTCGAAATCACCTTTATTAATTTAGAAGGCACATGGTTTTTGGAAATACCTCTCAATATCATATCATTCTGTTCAAAAAGCAGTGGAATTATTATTTTTATTTGATGGACACATTTGTTTATTAAATAAAAAAAAACAACAAGTTAACTCTAAATGTTTAACCCGAAACAAGTTTTCTCGACCATTTTTATGTATATTTTCTGAATTATTACATTTTAATTATATTATTCTGCAGTTAATATTAACTTACTAACTTTTAAAAACTATATTTTTTTCTACTACAATTTACAAACTCAATATGAATATGAAAATACCCTATTTCTGGTTCCCATTTTTAGAGAAATCTTGTCCATTTCATTATATCTTTTCTGTTTCCCAGTAATTACCTGTATCCACTTTCCTTCTGATTAAATGCGGGCTTTGATGAATCGTGTTGAGGTCTGATCTTTTCTGCAAACACAGAGGAATGAGTCTGCTTTGTCCTGTCTTTCGTGCTTAAGCGTTTCCCCGCAGCTGATAAATGGCTTACAATCAGCCACGTCAAAGATCCCTAAGATAAGTTTTGGATTTTTGAAACGCTACCCACCTTTTCAGCGGACCAAAGAAAGGAGCCAGCCTGGCTGCAGTCCTCCACAACGATCACTGGAGTCCTCTACATTTGTCAACTCAAGAAGAATGCAGAGGTCTCCTTATAACGTTACAGCTGATTTATGTCCTGACTGTAGGGGATTGTTCTGAAAAGGGAAATAAATTACTTTAAGGACATTGAGCTTTGTGGTTGGTAAATTCTCACAGGGCACGGAAACATGTAGGAAAATAAAGACTACCAATATATCTGGTATTAGATTAAGCCAAGACTGGGTCTCGGATTTTTATGTTTATTTCTGTTTAGAAAACATTTTTATTATTTTTACGATGACGCATTGGTTGAAAACCATGGATAGAGTTGAGTTTCTATTGCGCAATAAATGGGGGTATCCGGGGACCTCTATCCCATGGTGGAAACGAGATGGAATCTCCATACCTGTAGCAGCAAAGACCTCTCCTCTACTGCTCATTCACTGGTCGATGTTTTCCGGGGACTAGAAACGGAAAAATACTTTGATGGAATTTACCAAGGAAACCTCGGCAGCTTCTACGGTAACTTCTATCAGAGCACGAAGAGCAAAACCAGACAGAAAATACAAGTATCAAGAAGTATCTGGTGTGTTGTGTTGCCACAAGTGGTCGTGTGATGCTACTGTCCACCATGCTTAGATATGCCCGGTGGGCAACGACCACGACCTAGCTAAATACGCAATTGATCTGCCACTCCAGAGTGCAGCCATCAACTGGATATGGCCTTCAAGTGCCAGAGCCGCCATGTTTTCCCAGTCTGGCTCTGCTTTCCACCATCTTTCAGAGGTGGTCTTCTAGGACCACGCTATATTATTCCTCCGTGCCCAGTAACAACCTACTGTCGTATAATAAAATATGTTGAAAACTGGAAAAATCAACTGCATTGGTAATTCAATTAAGACTCATGAATTTTAAGTAACTTTTAGCCAAATGCGCCAGACCTAAAATGATATTAACGCTACTGAAGGCCGTATTCCAATATAAATCTGATTGAGGGGTATAACTTTGTGATGATCAATGCCCTTACTACACGAGGCAAATGAATACCAGGTATAAATTATTTCCGTGTATCGTCTCCGCTCAGCCCTCATCCGCAAGCATTTCTCATACGCGCCCGATATCGAAGGGGAAATTTGACCGCACTAATTATGATGTATTTTACCCTAATCTAGTGCGGTACCAATAAAAAAAACATATTAAATATGAATTTCCTACAGTTCTGAGCCTATATTGGCAAAAGCAAAGCTTGTAATGTTCTGACAGCTGCAGTTCATATACTTTATTAATGTACAAAATAAATTGGATTCCAGGTTCCAGATGGATGGTTATAAATCTCGGAATTTCCCACAACAGACTTGGAATATTTTTCTTCCAATACCCGTGGTAGCAATCGCTAAGAGTATTTATTATTTATTTATTGTTCTTTTTTTTTAACGTTTCCTCCTTATATTTTTTCTATATACACCTACATGCAAGTACTCAGCTGTGTAGGTAGTTATTATTATTCTTTTGTGGCCATTTAAAAAGTATATAATTAAATTAAAAATAGCACTTTTAAGTGGTGCTATACTCAACGAGCTTGGACTCATGATTTAGAGCCCATGGTGTAAAATGGGGCCCATAGGGGCTCCCTAAAGTAATCTTGTATTTGAGTAAGAGGCACTAATTTAACCCACAGCGCTGTATACGGTAATGTCGTTCGGTGACAATAACCTGTTTTTTTTTCTCATTTTGTTCCAATAAACTCCCTTTATCTGCAGACCTGAAGCCACCGCTGTCAGTCATGGGATATTTTGGATGGCTTTCCCGGCTCAAACGCCACACTGAGCTAATGCTTTATGGCAAAGCTAATGAAGTCCGTTCCTCCATAGACTTGAATTAGTCAGAGGGTCTGGCTGGGTAATTAAGACTGAGCCATTCTATTTACTCCAACAGGCAGTATGAGCAGGAGTCTGGGTATTTAGTAGATTGGGGCTCAGATAACAGAGCAAGAACTCATACAAGGGCTAATATCCAGCTGCCTGAAAACTGGAGCAGAAACAATTCTTTTCTTTTTAAGTTTCTTTTTAAGTTTAGCTTCGTTATTTTTCATTGGGATTCCTCTTCTCATGCCGGCCCTATCAGGGGTTAATTGCATTATATATTTTTTGTACTACGAGAATTTATACTCTTGTCGTCCGGTGTAAGGATGCCAAAACAACCCAAAATAAATAAATAATTATAAATAATGTATGAAATGCTACATAAATCCCTTATTTTATCCTTATCGCCATTCCTTTCTCCTATTTGTGTAGCAACCTAACCAAACACCCCCCCCCTCCATCCCGTGGCCTCTGATCTAACGGAGGAATATGATCAATGTATTTGGGAGGTACTTTCACATTCCAGTGGGGTCTTTAACATGGGTTCAAGTATGTCTTCATCAGCATGCGCGGGGAGTATTTTAATGGTAAGTGGGAGTTTCACATTTGTTTCGAGTTACAGGAATATTTTCTCCCAGTTACATGATTGCCCGGCCGAAAGTTAAACGATCGGGCCGATCGTGTTATTCCAGGTTCAATTGTTACATGCTGTTTGGTAATAATGAAGATGTCGGATGGACACGTCGGCTCCTAGGGTTGGCCAAACAACACTCGGAAAGTTTCCTCGTCCATTAATGGATGTCAGATGGGTTGAAGTCTTAAGGAAACACTCCCCGACTGATTCTACAACGAGATACAAACTATCCATGCGTTCCCGACCTGACCTCATCTCGAGTTTCAGCAGTTCCTGGTGATGATGTCATTTTCAATAACGGCCATTTTACTTTTTATCAGTCAATTATTCTATAATCAAGAGGATTGTGTACATTCGTGCCACCCGCGATTAAATTACTACAACGATCGCAGACACGGCAGGAAACAATGTCATCCAAGTACTCGGTTTTGTGAAATAGTTTGTTTGTTGGATGTTGTGTATATCCCAAAAATAAATATTTGGGTGAAAATTTTAACAAAGAAAACAATGTCATATTAGCAGAATGAGCAATAAGATTGGAGATAGTTTTTTTTTTTGTTAGGTTTTTCTCCTCTCTCTCCCCTGGAAGTTTTCAAGCTCCAAAGAGTTTATGTTAAAGATAACTCGTTCATTAATGATGCTATTATTCTGCCTTCTTGTTCTCTGTTTGTTCTTAGCAGGGGCTGCCAGCACCTGGACGGTCAAGAGGGAAAAGACTGAGCCGGCCAGCTGGGAAATAATGCTCATTTAGCCACACGGTATCAGTTGCAGTTAATTAGATGGCCCAGCTCATTATACTCACTTAATCACAAAGGACAGGGGTACTACAGGTAGTGGATATTCGGACTACGAGTGTCCTGGGAGTATTCGAGCTTTGGCCGGGGGTCGATTTATACCCAAGGTTAGTCTGATTCTAAAAGAAAACATTAGCTAAAGTGCATGTTTGTGTGGATAAACCCCTATCTCTTAAAGGGGCACTGCTATGTCCCACGGAGCCCCCTAAACAAATGCAGCTACAGACCTGCAGCTTCTCGCCCCCTTTGTAGTCTGAAGAGTCTTGCCAATGGTTGCCTGCTTTAAGCAGCCAATAACTAGCATTAAAGTGTTTCCAAGAAAATAAATTATACCGTTCTCCAAGCAAGCGCATGGGGGTCCCAGTAGACCCTGTCCACGGCATTCACTGAGCCAGCGCTGACTGATGACAGGGCTGGACTGGTGATGATAACGCCTGATGCCTGATGACGTAAGTGTGGCTACTATGTTTTTACGCTCACATAGCGCATGGCCGGGCATATCCAGCTACACGCTGGGCGCCATCTTCCCGGTGTGCCAGTTGTCCTCACTGGTGGTAAATATATCATGTAAAAAGCGAGGGGCTGCTCACTCTAAATTGATCAGAGAAGCCACACACAAAGACGTTTCCATGGCAGGGTGACCTGAATTTTTATAATCATTCATCTGTGACCTTTTCACACGTGAACATTTTAACATTTACTCTTCATTTGGAGGGCCACTTTAAAATGCTTTAAAGGAGGCTTCTTAGAACTGCTGATCCCTTTGATGTTAAGGAAAACGAGCTCATTCTGGAACTATCCCTTTTTTTTTTTGGAATCACGTGATGATGATGAGGTCAGAGGCAACCATGGTGCACCACGGATTCAGCAGAACCGGCATGGCTGATTCACGAAGACTAGAAAAGACGTTTGGCTCTTTTCATCCCCATATCTCTTAATCCTCTCCCTCTTGTTCTCTCTCGTTGCTCATCATTAGCAATAAAGGGGTCAAGCCTGTAGCGCTATTCAAAATGTGGTTTCATGTGGAACATCAACAATTAATAAACTTGTATCTTTTCTGTTATCGATGTCAGACTTACAGGTCCGTATTTTCAAGGTTTAGATCGCGTTCTTTAATGAGTAACAGTGCTGTGAATTTGCAATAGAAGACTTTGTAGAACATCTTTGGTGATCGATGGCTTTTCTTAAACGGTCTCTTTGAAAACCTTAAAGGACCGAGTAAACTTGTTTTTTTCTTTTTCTTTCGTAAACAAAAACACATGTTGACTTCCTGCTGACTCATTGCTTAATTAACCCCTTCAAACTCAAAGGTATTTGCAAGTATGGAAGAAGGATGACCTCATCTATCGATAGTAAAAGCCATATGAAGAAGGGAAGGTCAGCCGGCAGATGTCAGGTTGCTACATCAATGAAAATAAACCGTTGCATTATGTTGGGAAACACTTATAGACGGAGGTACAGAAACATGATGAAAATGGTTACAGTGTTTCCACCTCCCCCTTATCTGGATCCTCACATAGAATTAGTTGAAGTCCTGAGAAGATCTCTGGTGGAGTAGGGCAGGCTACTGGATGGTGTCAAAATGGTCTGGAGTAATAATGGAAATGCTCTGTTAATTTTCATGGAAGGTTTAGAACTTGACTCATGGAAGATGTTGAGGATGAGAGACATGTTCTTTTTTCACCAGGGCCAGGGTTGTTGAACTCCAGGCCTTGAGGGCCACAAACAGACCGGTATTTAGGTAAATCTTTGCTTTGCGATTTAATCAGTTCAAGCCGTTTTGATTGTGCTCATGCTTGGATGTCCAGAACATCTGTCCAGGTTCTGGCGCTCAAGGGTAAGGGTAAGCTTCGAACCGTTCAAGGAAAATCTAGTACCAGCAGAAGCCACAAGATCCGCAATCAAGAAGTAAAAAGGTGCTACAAAACAAGAAAAACAAGAAAAGGAACATTTGAGGTAGAGGAGAAACTGTAGCAGGAGAGAGTCAACTGGGAAGGTGAGGAGCCCACGGCATCTCCAATACATGGCGATACATTTCAAGAGTTCTAAGGTCTTCCAAACTTTAAGGCAGGGATCCCCAAACTCGGCCCTCCAGCTGCTGCAGGACTACATCTCCCATAATGCTCCTTCAGCTAAGGGGCTGGCTGAGGAGTATGGGAGATGTAGTCCTGCAGCAGCTGGAGGGCCGAGTTTGGAGATCCCTGCTTTAAGGTATCTTTTAAAGTCACGGCTTTCTAAGACGTGAAGTACCGGAGGTTCCTCCTGAGCTCCAATCATCTTTGATGAACGTTTTCTTCTGTTAAAAGTCATACCTCTGGGATATAAATGATCGCATTCCGTATTATTCTTTTTTGGCGCAGTGGTAGAATTTCGGTTATTATTGTAGAACGTGCTTTTTTTTATTGACTTTTTGTCAGCGTGTGCGTGGCGGAATATTAGGTACCGTTAAAATATTGCTTCTAGAACTAAGCAGGCGGGAGACGTATTGTATCGCAAATACTTCATTTTACCCCTTGCTTTTTTTTCGTCCGTAGGACGAGGTTAGCCGAGGACGTGCAATACCTAAAATTAATCTCAAGCGTGAAACGTTTCTTAAGGAGGCATTTAACATGAGACGATGGCATTTAAGTAGAGGCCGCTCGTACAATTTAATGTATGCGTTTTTGTCTCCGAGTAACCAGTGGTGTACCCTCGGAGATTTTATACGACCCCCCCCATGGGTTTACTTACTAAACAGAGCAGATCTAAGAGGCGATCAGATGGAAACCGACCAAAAATAATCTGCCATATTTAAGACAAGTCTGGCTGATGGACAGATTCTGGACCTGATGAAGTCCCTCAACACCTAGAACACCTAGAACACCTAGAACACTATTATTCTATTTGATTCTTTATTATTTGGCAAAAACTAGAAATATTCAGAAATCAACAACCAATGCTTCATTTTATCTCCGCTGATCTTGTTTATAAACAAATATAAAATATTAACCATTTGGTTGCCAGGTGTGTATCCGGCGTTATTAAACAGCTAATATATAAAATAAACATGTCTTGAGCTTTTCTTTTTTTTTTTTGTTGTATTTATTTGGTTTTCAGAAGGCACGCTCAAATATTACAGTTCATCCCATATGTTTATCGCGTTCCAGATACACAAGAAGTAGGATGTTATGTTATAGAACCGGATTAACAGGAAGCCGTATTTGCACAAGCGTGTATCTTTAACCTCTAGCAAAGTGCTTGATCCACTGAAAAGAAACAAAGTAGGTCACTTAATTGAAGTGGCAGTTATATACATTTAAAAATTCTAACCACTCAACTTATGTTTACCATATGTGTGATAAAAAAAAAAAAAATCAGCATTGGATTCAACACTTTCATTGCCTCTGAAACCGGAAAAAAATTACCGTGAAAAATGTTAATAATTTCCTTGCAATGGAAATAATTGCGGTGTTTGATTTCATACCAAGAAGACCGTTGAACAGTCGGGTTGATAGCCGAAGCGTGACCCTGGCTGCCAGCTAATTGGGGTTATGGATGCACCATTAGAAGAAGTGTTCGGGGGAGGGGTGCTCAACGATGTAGGGGTGATCAGACCATATGGAGTACGGCGTCTCAATTTGGTACATCTAATAGACATACCTGGGAACATCCAAAGGTTTGGGGGTCACTCAGCTGTTTTCATGGAAAACAAGGACATTTCTGGCTGTGACATAATTACAAAAGTGTTTTCTAACCATCAGTTATCCTTTTAAACTTAAACTTGGATCAGCGAACACAACGTGCCATTGGAAAACAGGAGTGATGGGGGGAACACAGGAGTGATGGGAGTGATAAAGGGCCATTGGAACACACAGATGGGAGTGATAAGGCCATTGAACACAGAGTAGGGAGGAAGGGCCATTGAACACAGAGTGATGGGAGTGATAAAGGGCCATTGGAACAGAGGAGTGATGGGAGTGATAAAAGAGTGATGCACGCTACAATAGTCATTTACAACATAAACCGCGTCTGCACTGGATTTCTGATTCATTTTATGATATTTTAATGAACAAAATCTGCTTTTCTTTGAAAAACAAGGACATTTCTAAGAGACCCCAAACTTTTGAATGGTAATGTGTCCCAGTTCACCCCCCCCTTCCCGAGGATAGGGAAAGAGGGTCTCCCGTTATCTTGAAATAGTGAATTATAAAGATATCCAAACTGATGTTTTGGTCAATTTATATTGATGACAGTAAAGAATATTTATTTCCTAAATATTTCTAATTTGTTAGGAATGTGACAGCAGAGAAATAGATACCGCCGGAGCGCCCCCCCCCCCCACGTAGGAACGATCTATAAATCTTATTAATGAAATGTCAGCATCTACAAGTTAAACTTTGTACATAGAGACGGTCTCTATGGATTTGAAGGAGCCTGGATAATGTAATCGGCATCACTTTACCAGCAGCTAAAGCTTACGTTTTGAATCAATTTATAAAAAATATATATTAACTAAACAAGATTCGGCTTTTAAATCTAAAACTTGTGGAATTACAGGGATAATAAGGCCAGTGTCTAACCTGTACTAACGCTGAATCATTAATTCAAGGACGTGAATATTTTATTTTACTTTACAGTTGTAAACTCTTGAGGGTCAGAAGCTTATATTTAGTGTAAAGAAATGTTACTTTACTGAGATGTGGTAGATAGGTGGAGCAGCCTCCCAGCAGAAGTGCTAGAAGCTGAAGCTATGGTGGTCCTAGTCATGCCAGTGTTTAGTTCCAGCTCTTCTCACTCTACGTGTCTAGAATAATATAGACATCAAACTAGACACTTCATAGAACTTTGTAAAATGATTGGTAAATTAACACCTTTTCCAACTTTTGGGGCTAAAACAAGTATTTCTAAAGAGTTTATTATTATTATTATTGTTATTGTTGTTATTATTATTATTGTTGTTATTATTATTGTTAC
>VKOC01000004.1:36244673-36254806 GCA_009364415.1 Spea multiplicata
CTAACATTTTGGTCCTTGGCCTTTTTTTAAGAGAAAAGGAAATATTAATTCAGTTTTTTCATAATAAACGATCATTTCTCTTTACGTCCACTAGATGGCAAACTACGCCCCTCTCAAATATCAGGAAGCCGTCGTCGGTTCATAACGTGAGACGTTGTCTCTTTGATCCGACAGCAGTTGTTTCTTTTTAACCCGGGATACCAGCTGGGCCGATTCTTTAGAATACGGAATCTTTTGAACATTCTAAGAAGATAAACCTCTTACGTTTATTTTACGTGGATTCCAATCTTAATATTGACAGATATATTCACGATGCTTGGTGTCGTTACATGCAGCCATGACACTTCTAGAGCCGGTCAAGCCTTCTTATTTGACTAACGGAATCTCACACCTGCGTGTAATCGAAAAAATAACAGTCAACGACTCGGTATGTACTTGTTGGATTTGTCGAGCAGACAGGAAGTTCAGGTTGACAGGAAGTGGATGAGAAGGTGATGTCATTTTCATTTGGTAGAACCTTCGGAATCGGTTCTATCGTAACACTAATACTTCACCAAGTAACTGAAAATGAATTAAGTGCCTATATTATTTTGCGCTTTGATCTAAATAAATATATTTAAATTATTATTGTTATTTTTTATTTCTATGGCGCCATTTATTCCCGCAGCATTTCCTACAGTCCGTAAATTCAATATCAAAACTATTCAAATTTAAAACTATTCAAATCACACTTTGTCGTGTAGCTGCCACTTTTGTATTTTCCCATATTTAAGACCAAAAGCACAACACAGAACCCAGTTGGATTCCCAAGACCCAAGCGCCAATTCTTGCGAAAGTCCTAAAAACCTTCTTATCTCGTATAACTATATTTTGAATTCCTTTTTCATATTGAATTTTAAAAGACAAAACACAAAAGATATTTTCTTTTTGTGTCTGAGGTTCCTGGGTTTATATCAATAAATCACAAAGTATTCCAAACGACTTCCGAAGCCAAATTCAAGCTTTCGTTGGGTTCGTCCTCCGGAATTCGATTATTTTGAACTATATATTTTCTCTTTCTCTGCCTTCTCGTGCGTTTATGCTTTTTTTCCCTTATCCTTTTATATCTTTTCTAGAATGTCTTCTTGCGACCGGCCATCGTGAAGAAAAGAGATTAACCAGTTCCCTGAAGTCTGAAGCAAAGTGATTAATCCCTTCTGTCAGGAAAACTTGCTAAGGAGAGATGGGACCTTTCCCAAGCAGAAGTAAAGATCAAGCATTTAACCCCCCGAGCGACCTGAATACTGGGTTTGGTTCAAAGGGTCTAAGAATCCCCAAGGAGTACAAATGACATTTCCTTTACCAGTCACTGTTGACCCTTATAATACAGCGCGGAATAACTAAGAACGTCTGGGGCAAACCTCTGATGAAAGGTCCTTGAACTTCCACCATTTCCACGGCCAACTGAAAAAGTAATATTATTGACAACGGAAGCAACTTAAATATATATATAAATAAAAGGGACAAAATTATAGAATAAAAATATATCCGTTACCATTTTTGAAAACCTCCACCTTTTTTCTTAGCGTGGAATCGAAGTTCGCTTTTTGTGAGCAATGAAATAAAATGAGATTAGGAAATTGAACTTGTACCATATTTATTTTTTAATTAAATCATTTCTTTTTAAATTATTATTATTTTTATGTATTTCTACAGTTCTATCAGAATACATTTTGCGTTGTGTTTAACAAAGACCTGGTATTCTGTAAAATGCTGAAAATGTATCACAGTAGGAAAGAGGGCATCAGGGGGGAAAGGAGCACAGGGGGAGGATAGAGGGGCATCTGGGGGCAAAATGGGGATTCTGGATCTTATGAACAAGCATTGTTTGCATTACGAAGGGCAAACCCTGGCACGTTTCTCCTAACCCTGCATATTATGGGGATGGCCCCAGCTGGCCCATGCTCCCCACCTGCCTGGAAAACCGAGACAGTGGGCAGCTACCCGGGACAGTGCCCGAAAACGAGGACTGTCCCGTGAAAAAAACCTTGTTGGGAGGTATGCCAACATTTCTTTTTACATCTGCATAAAAATGAAGGTCCTAAATACATATGAAGCTTAAATCGATGTGAAATTGGGGATATAATTAATGACACAACTTTGTTTCAATGTTGTTGTACATGGAAGGAACAGTCACCGACAGAGAACATACCCAGGACTCATCCGCCATGCAAAGGTCTCTTTCTGCTACTGTCTGACTTGGGCATTATTATTATTATTTCTTAATTTATTTAGCGCCATCATATTCCGCATTAATGCCCGCCATATGTGCGGCCATCATCATTTTCCTCTTATTCCTCCCCATTACTTCTGCCCTTCCTAAACTACTTGCTGCTTTATCTGCCTCTGTAAGGGCAGCAGAGGCGAAAAAGAAGAGCTTTGGGGCAGGAAAATACCTAATATGCTACTTCTTGTGCCACCTTGTGCCACAAATCACAGCTGAAAGGGTTGCTCTGTCTACGCGTACACAAAATGTTTAAAAACAAACACACAGAATGCAAAAATAAAAACAAAAAGGCAAGGGGGGGTGATTAATAAGAATGTTAATGTAGCAAAATATATCCATGCACTTGCACAACATTCTAAGGATTGTTTATAAACAATAAACAATAAACAACGCTATAATAACATTCTATAAGTTCATGGCTGGATTGAGTTGCATGCCAGCGGATACATTGCTCATGTTCTTAGGGATAATGGCGTGAGCAGCCATTGAGATCCGTGCACTGGGATAGACTGGGATAGACTGGGATGGTGTTCATTGAGAAAACAAGAGCAGTTTGGTCGGATACAAAGTGCTACAATGTAGCTGCACCAGTGCTGCTCCTCCTACTGGTGTGGTCTCAAGATATTCCCACTCCCTTCTTCTTCAATAGTCAGGCTCCCACTTAGGCAAAGGGGAAAATAGAGAGATCATCACCCAGCACTTCTGCTTTCGCAGCCTCTCCCTCCCAGTACACTATGCTGGTTTGCCTGATAGGACCTGGGCACTTACTGAGGACCCTTCCTTCTAGGATGAATGGTAGAGCAGACTCAAGACATTTGGATTGCAAAGTTTAAGGCTCTGGGAATTTCTGGGAATATCTGTGCAGTGCAAAGAGGGGGGGGGAGACCAGCAAAAAGACTGTTTTATTTTTCTTACAGACCAACATGCCTCTTGCCTTTTGGCTACTGGGATTAGTTATAATTCTTCAAGACATCTTGAATGTAGCAACAGAAGAGAGACAGATCAAACTGCACCCAAGACAAGGTAAAAGGTTTCTTTTCATTTAAAAAAAACCCCACAAAACTATTTTAACCCTCTTTTCCCCAGAAACAAAACCAAATAAAGGTTTTTGACATCTTCACCTGTGTGGCCAGCATCAAAGTGACAAATGACATTAAGAATCACTTGGTGTTAAGTGCAGATCAAAGTGTTCTAGACTACTTGCAGAACTTTTTTTTTAGTATTATGAGGGTATCCAGTTCAGGTGCACAAAGGGTTTTTTTTTTAAAGAAAGAAATGCTTGCTTTCTAAATTTGGGGTGAAATGACAGTGTATTGCATTCAGATAACTGTACAATTTTTTTTATGTTTTACTGTTGCAGCCAACCTCCTGGAGAGATTAGGAGAATATGAGATAGTGACTCCCACCAGGGTTAACCAGTTTGGAGAAGCTTTTCCCAGTAATATGCATTTCAAGAGGAAAAAAAGAAGTGTCTCCTCTAATCCTGAGACTGACCCCTGGACCTCCTCAAGGACCCACTACAGACTTACAGCTTTTGGCCAGCAGTTTTTATTCAACCTAACAGCCAATTCTGGATTTATTGCCCCTGTTTTTACTGTCAGTGTTTATGGAAAACCCAATGAGGACCAGAAAAACCTTTATAACCAAGATACTGACATTGATCACTGCTTCTACACTGGACATGTCAACACCAGAACAGAACACACTGCAGTCATCAGCCTCTGCTCAGGGATGGTAAGTCTGCTTTAATCCCCTGGTTTCGCACTTTTCTGCTAAAAGCTTATATAAAAATGTCATTCTTTTCACAGCACCTAATAACCAGCAGTTTACTGAGTTCTGCATTAAAGTTTTTATCTGGGCAAAAGACAGGCACTAACTGCCTTTGGTGGGAATAGCCAACTCAACACTTTTTAATATTTTTACAATACCTGCTAAAAAAATGTTTTTTTATTATTATTATTATTATTATTATTATTAATTTGTTCTCGTGTGAGCTAATTGGTTTCTGCATGCAATTATATTTTGTACCTGACTATGCAAGTGAGGATCAAATCAGAATTGGCACATTACGGTGAAAAAGGCAAATAATAAAAAAATACAAAATAAAACAAAACAACTTAAAAAAGATAAAAAAAACTTAACAATAATAAAGAAAAAAAAAGAAAACATATATACCATACTAGCAAGTTTAGTACAAGTCCTGATGCCTTCTTTATTCAGAGGATCATTAACCCTTTACATTGTACAGGGGTAAGACATTGGAATGTGTTTCTCATCCCCCCCCCCCTTCTGGCAGACAAGGAGTTAAAGGAGGTGGTTGGGGGGTCTTTCTGCAGTGGTGTCACTAGGGGTATGTACTTTCACACAGTGCCCTCACACAGGCATAATATTCAGGGGCTGACGTGATGCTGACATTAGTTACAGGGGAGGTAGCTTTGGGCTGGACTGGGGGGGGGCCGAGGGTGGGAATGGATTTGGGAAGATCAGGGCAGAGCTTGCTGACATGCAGCTAATCCTGATTTTAGGTGGGGTGGTGGAGAGACATCCCCCCCCCCTTCACCCAGGATCCTGCGCCAGAGAACTATAATATGTTTATTTTTTGTAATAATAACATTGTAGCAAACCCTGAACATTGCTGTATTTAACCCTGTGAGTGCCAGGCGAGCCTTTAAATTCTTTTTTTAAAAATTTACAAACATTTAATGGCTGACGTACCATTTTAACCCCTACCTAGGGGGTTCCTCAGAGTATTTAGTCAATGCCTCTTATTAGGCCGACATGGAAAAAAGCCTTCAAAACCTCAGAGGGCTCTTCCTTGGATACAGTATAATCATATGTTACTTTACATCTTTCTCTTCATTAAATCTATTTTTGTTGGCTTGGGACAACTTGGTTTTAATAACCCAGATATGATCTACTGTTGCGTAGAGGAAACGTAAAGAATAAATATTGATAATAAATTATTAGTAATAAACTAATCTTGTTAGGACCATATTTTGAGACTTAAATTGTTATCATCTCAAGAGGTTCTGCAGTAGCACTTGGGCAGGTAGGAGAGCCAAAAGGCATTAGAGCCACAAAACGACTGGGTAAAAAATATACCCCTGTACCCCTTTCCCTGCAACGCATGTCAACGTGGAAATAGATTTAGTAATTTTCAGATCAATCTACTCACCCAGCAGGAGTTAACTGTCTGAGGTTCCTTTAAGAAATCTGTCCATGATTACTTTGGGGAAGTAAATATATACAGGAAGTCTTTGTAGCCTGAAGAAGATCCATAGTACAGAAACAAACCAATAATTTTCTTAAAATGTAAGGTTTTTCCATGGAAGCCAGCGTTCCGTCTCTTGTTACAAAGAGCTACGCAGCACACAATCCAGTCTGGGGCAAAAACTTGTTTTCATTCTTCAAACAGGCGGGGCCTAAGGAATAATAAAAACCAGATTTAAGGACCGAGAAAATACTGAGTCAAGAAAAGCTTAAAAAAAATAATTAAAATATTCAGTCGTTTTGACGCTGTGGAATAGGTGTTCGAAAATAGAAGACCGTAAACAAAAGAAACTATATGTTTGTCTTTTGATTATAAGTTATTTAAAACAAAGTGAGGTTTCTTCGACGTTCCACCTTAAATCCCCCAATGGGGTAGGTTGGCTCCCCTAAGACCAAAAAAATGTTTATTTTCTCAATTAACTGTGGTTTAATCCTTGGCGCGAAAAATAAGAGTATTTAGTTTTCCAAGAAAATCTAATCCTGGATTGGAAACACGGTTTATATAGGAACATATCAGGGTAGTCGTATGATCTTCGGAATTAAGAAACATTTACTATAGCTGGCCAGAGAGAGAATGTTTATAGCTGAATGATTGTAAGATGAACGCTCCCAACTGTTGTCTTGAAGGTCGCCCAACAGTTGTGATCTTTACGATTTCGTTGTATAATCTCTGGTGACGTGGTTGTGTGAAGATACCCTAGAACACTGAACTGTTGGGAGCACTGAGGACCAGAGTTCAAAATTCCTTAAAACATGTGAAAATGGTTTAGATTAAGGCATACGTCAAGTCCTTAGCATGGCTCGAAGAAGGGACCATGCTTGGAAACCAGAAATTAATATTTGAATGTAACAACATGACCTTAAAATATCTTGCTTTGCATGTCCTCAAAAGCTCCATGGAATCTGTTGGCCCTCTTTAAGTTAAAAATGTAATAATAATCATCATGTTTGCTCCAGAAACCCCAAAACCTTCGGCTCACCATTTGATGTCATGAGTGGTTAAAGAAGCTATATTTTGGTAGCACCAAAGTGTAAATTTGGAATGTTGGTCAATGACTTCCCCAGTTCTGAAGTTCCTCCTGCCCCTCGCTTATACCAGGGGCTCATTGAATGGAAAGTCACTGACAAAACCTGTTCATACATGTGGAGCTTCAGAAATGTTGGCAATGTCCATTCGTTTGGACCAAACACATTACCCTTGCTTGCACACGCTAGGAAAATGGGAAGAACTGGTCTTAAAGTCTTTTTATCCCTTCGCAAAAAAATGGAACCCTACAAGTAGTGGACATCTTACCAGAATTTAGCTCTTTCGAGAAAACCTGTGGGTTGAGAGAGCACTCAAACAGCGAGAGTTGCTGTACTTATATCATTACGTAGAAGGCATGGCAGGTATGTGGCATCGTCTGCCAGCCTTTGGCATCATAGCAATGGTATTTCCTAAACAGCTGGAAAGCAGGAGGCGTCCACAGCCTAGCGTACCCACACGGGCGCGCATGGATCTTTGCTTCTAAAACGGAACCTTCCAAGACTTCAGCCAAAGAAAAATGTTGAAAAATGACAGAACTGTAACAAGGAGATGTAGGTCAAAGGTCCTGCTCCATGAATCATCTGTAGCTCAAACTCAAGCACAGACAAGCACTTTCTGAAGACTAAAAACCACTGCGTGCTGTGACTGCTCTCCTCGGGACAATCATGATTTTTCATATGGATTACAAAGCTAGAACCCTCATTTTCTGGTGTTCCAGCACACAAATTCTTAATTTACAAAATCTTTGTAGCTTTTCCGTTTTTCTGGCTTGTAAGAACCTTTAATGTATGACATCATGTGAGTAGATACTCGTGGACTATGACCATGGGTGTAAAGATCAACTATAGGGTTAAATTCTAACCTTTTGAGGACCATTCCTTTGGATTCCGTGGGGATAGCCCCACATAAATGAACACCATTATTCAAGCCAAGACTTGGGGAAATTATTGGCGCCTATTCACCAATAATGTCCATAAAAAGAAGGAGATACTTCACAGATTCTAAGCTTCTCCATTGCTTTCACGATTCCCGATAAGTTCTCAGCCAACCAATAAATTAAGTTCAGCTGTATATATATATATATAATATATATATAAGAATATATTTTTGTAATATATATATATAATAAGAATATTATTTTTTGTAATTGAGCCTCACACACCTGGCTAGTTGAACGATTATTGCATCGTAACCCAATAAGGGGATTACAGGTGTAGAAACCTTTTTGCCAACGAGGGCCGGGGTTTGCAGGTGTATAAATAAAAGGGATTTTTTTTGTGTGTCAAACCACTTAAAAAACGGTTCAGCAGTTTTAAGGTATTTTTCTTTTTTTTTTTTTAGTAATAAATCACAGCCTCCCAAGTTTTATGAAAACTCTCCCTGAGGTCGAGGTCGGCGTATTGTAGGACACAAATCTACTCCCTAACTCCTCATTTCCAAATGTTTTCTGCACCTGTTTTAAAATAAATTATAAATAAATTTAAAAAAATTAAAAAAAAAAAAGATATTACGCGAGCAGCCAATCAGGAAGCTGAAATCCCGATGCATGCTGGGAAATATTAGTTCCGCAAACGAGTGGGGGAAAGTAATAGAACAGAGTTTAACTAAATTGTAGCAAGGTCTCATAATGCGTAAATATTCGATATTTCCATTTCCCCATAAATTGTTGAAAGTATATTTAACCCATTACAGACGCAATGCTTTGATTACATGTATGTTTATTAATTCATGTGTGTGCATCCTGTTATTCTTGCAGTAAACGGTGCTTTGAAGTTGTATATACTTCCAAAAGTTCAGCATAACAGGAAGGTCCTTGTTGCCGGTTTATCTTCTGGATATCATCAGACCCGATTGCCACCTAGCCAGCATGCGGTGGCTACTTTGTTACAGCCTTATATTATCTGTTACACCCAGGGTCAAACGTTCAACTAGGTGGTAATTCTAGATCAAGCCCTTAGGCATGGCACAGCTAGGCCAACATACTTAGTACCTGCATTCAATAAGGTTCATTCGATAGTCTCATGACCCACGGGGTATGGCTTACGTTTTTTAAGTTAATTAATGTAATTCTAGAAATTAGAAAAGGAAAGTCGTATTGCACACGGTCCTATCTATTGTCCATCTGCTTTCTCCTATCTACAGGGATCTCCATAATCGGACCTGTAGAAGCTATACATTAGCTGACCCTAAGGCTCCCTGTAGAATAACCTTTAAATGACCCATCGAAGAGATTCTGTTGCAGTCGCAATGGTGGCACCCAAAAAGTTCTAATAACGATCATTATTCGAAGTCACCTGCATCAGGCCTGGACTGGCCACCTGGCACATGGGGCAAATGCCCAATGGGTCGCTGGTTTACAGCCCCAGATGTAGTGTGCCGCGGCACGGGAGCCACTGGCTGGATATGCCTGGCCACACGCCATGTAATTACACTGACGTCATCGGCCGCTGTCCTTAAAGTGCCAGCGCAGCCATGACCAGTATTCAAGCAGGCTTTCTAGCTGTGATATAGCAGTGAGAGAAGTACAAATTGGGATGCTCAAATATCGTTAAATCAGAACAGAACCGGCCCATTCACCCTAAAACCCAGAGACTGGAGTAAAAGCCCTGGGACTTGGGGGCAAACCCCAAGAATTCGCTTCTCGCACACCCTCTTATTGTTGAATGACTTTCTTATCACATATTACAGCTTGACTCTAATCTGGTTTTATGACTTCTTTTTCTGGTTGTTCTACTTGATCATATACCCATTTAAGTTTAAACAAGTCACACATGTGTAGGAATGGACTACTATAAGGCACGAGTATTACTTAGAGACCTTAACGCTACGGAGCATTTTATTTACATTGTATCTTCATCTCATGGAATATCACACTAATGTTTTTGTTTGTTTTTCCGCAGTTTGGCACATTTAAGTCTAACGACGGGGACTACTTTGTAGAACCTCTACTCTCCACCAACGGTAGTGAATTCGATGAGGATCACAATAAGCCACATGTCGTGTACCGGCACAACGTACCTCAGAAAAACACATCCAGGCAGAAGCGGACATGCGAGACCGCAGGTAAAATCAAGAAATCATTAAACCAGCCTTCATTTCCATTGTGTTAAACATTGCCGAGTTTGGTTGAGATCCGTGCCCCACTGAAATAACAAACCACTTATGGATAAAGTAGGGAGCGTGGTATGAATGTAAATAGGCCCTTTTGGAGTTTATTACTTACCCCAAAAATCTAAAAAAGTTTTTCATTTCAGCCAAGTGTTGGGAAGGCGCAGCTCACCAGCTTTTGGTGAATTACAATTATCATGGTCCTGCCAGCAGATCTTTTCATCTTGATCTGTTATCTGTTAAGCTATAAACTTCCTCCATCTGATCCCCACTCACTCAATGATCTTGCTGTGATCCAAATCCCACTCACATTGTGATCTCCCAATGATCTACATTCCACTCACACTGTGACATCTCAATGATCTCCATCCCATTCATATTGTGATCTCCCAGTGATCTCCATCCCACTCATACTGTGATCTCCCAATGATCTCCATCCCATTCATATTGTGATCTCCCAAT
>VKOC01000004.1:36256566-36279197 GCA_009364415.1 Spea multiplicata
TGAGAAAAAAAATCAGTGCAGAAATTGTATGCATTTCACATGCAGCAGCCGTAAAGGGAATAGGAGCTCGTAAAAGCTGTAGGAGTTTATCCAACGCTCGCTGGCATCGTAAGGGCTTTGATTTGCTCACTCATGGAAAAGCTATCCCTACCATGCACGCAATTTTAAGATCGCGCAGGTGCGCGGCGTATTTGGCGTTGGGCTCGGATTGTGCGCGCTGGCGGCCCCCCGTTTTGGTTATTGTGGTCGCCGTAACTGGGGAGCCGTGAAACACACAGTAGTTAAAGTTGGCAAGCGGGGTTATAACTTGGCAACAGGAATGCCATTTGGAGTCGATTAATAAAGAGATCACGCAAAGACCACCAAGAAAGAGTGGCGGGGGGACACAAAAAGAAAGATTAACCCTTCTATGCCCAATACAATATTCTCCAAACAAAAATATTTTTCCCTACTTATACTTAAATACTATTTTTGGGGGGGCTTGTTTTTATATGCTTTCTGTAAGAAAATATGCTTTCTGTAAGAAAACTTGTCTATAGAGAGGGTATTTTTTCTTTTTTTTATTTATACTAACTGAGCACAGCAACAACCCCCAAGGTAGCTACACCCTCTCTCTCCCAGGCAGAAATTTCAGGGGTTTCCAGATGTCCGGTCCAAGATGCAGCGGTGAGCCAAGGAAATGAAAGACACATCGTGCTTCTCTTCGCAATTGTAAGCTGTCCAGCGGTGCCATCCGCTCGGCACTGGCAGAAAACACTGAGACCCTGGTAACACCCATCTACTGCCTGGAGATCTGTGACCGGAAGGGGTCTTCATGGAAGACTTGCGGCCAAAAACCCAGTCCTCCGATATAGAACAATGCCAAACGACTGAACTATTCAGAAATATCGTCAACGTAACGAAGAACAAGGAGTCCTGGAAATGATGGTGTGGCCCCAAACTGGCCTGATAAAAATAAACAATTAACATGTCTATTTTTTTGAACATCCATACTTTACAGCATTTTTCATACCTGCCTAAAATGTTTGCACATACTATATATAAATATATATTACACAATACTAAATATAATTTATAGTTTATTTTAATAATCTTATATAAAATTGGTTGTTCTAGGTTAGGTTAATACTAAATTTTAAATATAATAAAAATATTTTTAATAGCTCAACGGCCAAGAATAATTATAATATACTACTTTAAAAAAAAAAAAAAAAACCCGGAAGCAAAAATATACTGGAATATGATATAGATATATAAATATTATTAAATACTCATGTGACCCGACGCCTTGCTGGTTTTGAATTAGAACGAGAGGGGTACCCTGAGGACATCTGCCCTCTTTAACCTTGACCAAGTTCAGTGGCGGTAACGGAGAAGCCGACATCTTTCTTTGTAGAGTTATTTTTCTTTTTCTATTCAGCGCTGATATCTGTAATCCGGCGGCTGATGGAGAAGCCTTTTGGAGGCGTTGGGTCGTGGCAGCCACCTCTTCATCTTGTCCAGCAGATCAAGAATGATTTGAGTGGAGGGGAGGAATTTCTCTCTGGCGTGACCTGCGGACATTCCGGGCAAAGCGGCAAATCCATTCTCCTCGCCCGGTGGATTAGACGATGCCACGAGAGTTCAGTAATTGTCGAGTACAATTATCCTCGTACTTTTTACTTTTACCGAGAGGGCGGTAGATAAACGGAACGTCATCTCAGCAGAAGTGGCAGAGGCTGATACGGCGAGGTCGTTGGAGATTTTAACTTTCAGGCTTGCGAAGAAACTCAGCCCAGTAGGTACCGGGACTGAAAGATTCCAGGATCCCCAGCAGTGAAAGGGTTAATCTTGCACCATTCGTTGCACCTGACTTTAAATGTAATTTGCTCGTTGTTCCTGGATACTCGATACCCACCGCTGCCCGTTTCTCCTGCTATAAAGAGCCAAGCCTTAAGCACCCGTGGGTCTCGTCTTAGATTCAGGAGCCGTATGCCCATCCCATCCGTGTTTAATACCCTCACTGTACTACCCTCTACCACCTCTGCTGGGAGGTTGTTCCACCTATCTACCACCTTCTCAGCAATTTACATTTCTGTGTTAAATGGGTAGCTACTCCTTACATTGATTGCAAAATCATAATTCTATAAAAACTTTTAAAAATGACGAGTTTCTTCCACCCTTTTATTTCCAGTCGCTGGGCATTACTGAGTAATGGCAGCAGAGGGCAGCATTTAATGGGCCACATGTCCTCGCCTTTCACTGCTATGTCGTTTATGTCAAATAGATGAAGATAATCTAGATTGTATATCTTATTTTACCTAAAATCACCTGAAGTTCACAGGTGTGGTGGATGAGTGGAACTGCCTTCCAGCATAAGTGGTAGAGGTTAATTTATAAGCCTGCATGGGGATAAGCATTAGGCACAAAATTATGGTTTTTAATGTTTTTTTTATTTTATTTATGTAGTAATGCAGCGAGCTGACCACAGGCTGTGACCTAGTAAATAAGTAGGGCGGTTTAATGCTTTTAATGAGATAGAGCCCCGTGGTACAATCTCTGATTTTGTGGATATCTGGGGTTCTCAGTAGCCATTTTTGAAATGCTGTGGACGGTTTTAGTCATTCCGGAGGGTTCTGCACGTTTTGTAGCCTTTTTTAAACCAGACCAGCGTTGCGCTCTATGTTACTGTGGGCCATCTTTCAGTACCTCTGATATCTCTGTAACAAAGTAACGGCGTGTCCTTGATGGACCTTGAGTTCCTTCATACATCTGTTGGTGACATCAAAGGATAGGACACTGTTGAGGTGGATTAGGAGAGTATCCTGGGGTTGGCAGTTGGAAGAGTCAGGTTTAATCAAAAAATAAAGGGGTTTTGGGCAATGTGTTGATATTTTATGAATGATGTCAAGGAGCCCCAGATGAGTCAACAACGTGCCTCCTACACTATGTTCCAGATCAGGCTTGCGTTATGGTCTTCGTGGATTGTGTCTTCCAGCACAGCCGGTTCTTTTAGGCTTTGAAAAACAACTAAACAACGCTGCTATTTTTCTCTTCGGCGGGAAGATGTCCTCCCAGGGTCGGCTGAACCCCTTGGCTTTTAGGAATAGATCTAAAGTCTCCGGTGCGGCAGAACTAGAGGCCATTCGATAGAAGCCTCGAACCGCCTGATAGTGAGGACGATGGAAATTGATTACGTGCGTATAAATATTCACCATGCGGCAATGTGCTGATCTCCGGCTACGTTTCCCGAGAGCTTTTTTTTTTTTTTTTTACGGCTTTACAGATGCCGAGACGGAATTCTTGTTGAATCATTTAATTTCTTTAGAATCCAACAAATATTCTGTGCAGACGAAGTTAAGTTATGTGGCTTGGCCGGAAGCCAACCCCGGGTTATATTATTCAGACGTGCCAAGTTTCTGCTCATTTAACACATCAGAGTTTTCATTCCGTCGGAATACGGACATGCGCGATGGAAGTACATGGCGATGGGCTGTTTTAGTTATATCTTTCATTCCACGCGAGACACTCTTCTGGTTCAAGCTGCCTAGTCGTTGCTGACTTTTGGCTACGTACTTTCTCCCGGTTACCTGAGTTCATTTTGATACTCCAAAATCACATTTTAAATTATTAATATATGAAGATTTAGATAATCTGATAAAAAATATAAATACATTTTTTTAATTTACGGTAAGTATCCAATCCAGATGTTCAGATTGTTCCACCTTAATAAAGCCTGGACCTTCAATCAGGTCAACTTTACAAGACGGGGTTTTCTTTTTTAGGACAACACGCGCATTCTAATTCTCGCTTTTGCCAATTTTTGCTCTTATTCTGAGATACTTCAGAGCTCACCCCATCTTGTCTTCCTGCCAAAAGTATCTGAGTTTAGCAAATTACAGCCTAAAACGATAATTCTGAATGATGAATCTCATTACCGACCAACGAGCGAGGTGGCTGGCTGATTCTTTCATGCGCCCGGAACGTATGAATTGCAATCATTCCGGCTCAAGATTTTCTCGAGTACTTGAGCTGACGATCGATACTCATTTGCATCAATCAGCCGCGTAGCTTAAAGTTCCGCAGTATTTTTCCGTCGGGCGTGCAATCAACCTTCTTACTGCCATGCTGATTGGTGCCCAATGTCAAATGAAGTACTCGTGTTGGCGTGTCCATTGTGCATAGAACATAGAACTCATAGAACAAATTTGCATTCTAAGGTTCAGAATATACACAAAAACCTAGACCACATCAAAAATAGTAAGCTTGTGACCGCAGTAGACTTAGATAAGGCTAGGGCCATACTGAGGCTGATGAGGTGGCCCTGGGACTTTAAGGCCCTAGGAAACCAATGAAGTAAGTATGGCCGACAGCTGAATGTAAGAGGGAGCACTTTAAGTTATGCTCAGGCGTTGTGTGGTTGGGCATATCTAGCTGGTGGCCACACTGGAGTGAATATGGAGCTATGCTGGGCCAGAGGCCCACGGACAGTCGCCCAATGTGCCATATGGCCAGTCCTGTCCTGAATGAGCTAATAATGAAGGTACTTCTCTGGCTTCCTTCATGAATGAAGTCCTTGAGGTTTGACATCATACGAGTGCATCACTGGAGCTGTGAAGAACATGTTTCATGGGATTTTAGCATCTCAAGGTTAGTCACCATTTGCGATGGAATGATGGATCCCGTCTAATTGTTCTGTTGAATTTGCTGCATCTAAATCTACATTAAATCCTAAACGTGGGAACAACAATTAGAATCTGCATTAAATACAAATTTGTCCTTTTTAGGAAAATTTTTTGAAAAATTGCAACTTTTCTCTTGACGTTCCTTCCAGAAGCTTCTTCTTGAGTAAGTCCTTGATCTTGGGAGCTGCTAATGTTTAAAGTCTACCTTATTATAGAAATTCTTGGAACCTGGTATATTCTTCCAATTATTTCTGCTGACGGTGGAGGCTACTGATACACCCCTCGGGACTGTCAAAGGAGATCAAAGAAATACTCAAAACTCAACAAGGTTGACTTCCAAAGTTCGTATTACAGTATATATATAAAGACCTACTGTTCAAGTTACATCTAGTACCCCGGGGACAGGAAAATAACCTTAGTTTAAATAAAATGGTTATTTTTAGTATATTAAATAACGATTGTGTCTTATTTGTTTTAATCTTCATTCCAACCAATGATTTACCACCAATATTCAAACTGTATTTAAAAAAATAAAAAAAATAATCATATATAATTCACAAAATAACTTCTTTTATCTGTTTATTATTTTTGCCCCTGGGAAGCATCACGAGAGCCATTGATAAGCCTAGGACCTTAATCTTATCTTCATCATCATCATCATCATAATAATAATAATAATAATTTCCATTGTACTCAAAGAGCATCAATAGTCAAATCCTCACTTCATTCTAATAAGTAGCAATGACATTGGCCTGTATTTCAGCTTCAATCGTTTATCCTGTTAATTTTAGGAGAAGTTCAGTAATTAAGAGGTGAGAGGTCGGCTAAAAAAAAATAAATAAAAAAAATAAAGAACTCGGAACCGGCAGAAGCTGTTGTTTTATGTTATATGGAAGGAGCGGCTTCCATGGCAACAGTGGGGGGAAAATGCCAGGTGTCTTCTAGTCTGATTATAGAGCCGCAAATTGAATATGTGAACATAACCTGCATGTGGGGGCGAGAAAAACGTGCAAAACCAACGTATCGGTCGTGCTGAGGAACACAATATGTGGCACGGCGATTGTTGGGTGTCCTTGTTTCTCAAATGGTAGCAAATCATCTCAGCTCTTAATAGCAGCAGCTGTGTGAGTGTCTCTGAAATGTATTTGTAAGATTCTTGTAACATTGTATATGTGCGTGTATCTATCGACATGTATGCTTTCATTCACGCGCACACACACACCCCACTAACTAATACTTTGCCTATGTGGTGTTGAAGCGAATGAATTGTACAGACTTGTGAGCGGGGCCTTCCTCACCTGTTGTTTCTGTAAGTCATCTTGTTATGTTGTATACTAATTGTCATGTCCTGTCTACCCTTTGTACAGCACTGTGGAATTAGATAGCCCGATAGACCGATTACCCCCCCCCTACGCACCCAGTCTGACGGTTTTGTGCATCCTTTTCCGCTTTCGAGATGAGTATGAAGGACACGGATGCGCCGGCTGATTTTAATTTAATCACTTTGACTTAGTCTCCCTTTTTTTTTTTGACCCTGGGGACAAAGTTTGGCTCTACACCTCAACAGTAAAAGCAAATATTACTTCAGAGGAATAAACGAGGAGGTTGCATTCATTCGTGATCCGCCCAACTGCCCCGGATTGTCACAGCAATAAAACGATGAAAGGTTTCTCTGCGGCAGCTTCACCTTTTCCGCCCGTCGGTCCGTTTTTTTTGCGGTGGGAGTTGCTAATGTGTCGGTGGCGTTAATGTAACTCCTCGTTGCTGTTCCCTATGGTAACGGCTTCCATGAAGCTCGCTGCTGTGACGAATATATTGAACAGTCTGATTCATTCACTCTCGGTTTTGATTGTCGAGGGTGACTCAGTTGAGACCGGCAAATTACTACCTTCGACTTGCTTTCTTTTGTCTTATTTGACAGTTCTGTATATTTCGTTTTCTAAATGAGGTGGGATATGATTTTCTTCTCGCCTTTTGTACGTTGGAATTATTTTGGTATCTGTTCTGCATGGTTCTTTATGTTTGTGGATTTAAGTTGGCCAAGAAAGCATCTCGGATGAATGAAAGGCTTTAAGTGTTTTGAATTGAGACGGTTTGGTGTCGGCGTGAGCGCTTCTAGATAATATAGCGGGTAGATAGAAATGCTTTTATTTTTAAGAGAGGAGAAGACGGTGATTGATGGAAGGAGAACCAGAACTGGATTGGGTCAGAGAGATCCCATAGTCAGAAATAATTTAAAAATTGGTAATAATCTGCAGTTATATCTCTAGTTACCTCCACCCATAGCTTCTAACTCTCCTGGCACCTGTACTGATGTCACTAAAGGTTCATGAATTGGGACCGCTTGTGGCTTAACAAGAATGCTCAGATTTAACGTGGCGTTGCATATGACATCACAGATGCTCCTGGAAAGATGATACATTTGACCACCTCTAGTTATCCTTCCAAAGGTCCTTCCAAGCTCATGGTGGCCAACAGCTATTGTAGACCTACAAACCCATGATGCTCACTTTAGTTCATGAAAAATACTGTATGTGGGTCAGTAAAAGCCTGGGCATAATGGGATTTGTAGATACTCGGTTACCGGAGAGGTGTCGTGTAGACATTGTTTTTCCGAGAGAAGAATGCTCCGGAACATCTAAGTACTTTGGAGGCCGTGTCTAATTACACGTCACAATGCAGCGCTAGGTGGGACTGCTCCTTTAATTGAATAACTATATCCTCTCGTCACCAGTTAAGCTGTCAGCTCTTGAGTAATGAGACAACGCAGCCTAAACCCCATATGGTATTTATTGAGGACGCACTCGGAGCAGCAGGGTTTCCACTTCTCCCAAACTTCTTAGCGAGCCTTTAAAAACCTCACCAAAAATATTAAAGTTGGCTCTTCTTCTGTAAATGGGATGGGAAATAAAACTTCGACCAGCTTTGAGCGGCGGTTTATCTGTTGGAGTCCAGATATCATGGGGTTAGAGGCTAATAAGATCAGCTCGGTGACGAGAACCAACGGAGTTTATTAAGTTCTAGAATGAAAGCGAAATAGTTGTGAACGATATGAGCCATAGAGTCGTCTAAGAGACTTTCCAGAAGCCGAAAGGAAAGTGAAATGTATCCCTACGGAAGGAAACGGGGGGGGCTAAAAGAAAGAAAGCAACCTGCAAAAATAATTGTATCTTTGGAGGACGAGGCAATGATTTGAGCAGACCTTTTAACGGCGTTCGCTTGGTTCCTGAGCCGAGTATCCAGACAGCTCTGGAACTCCAGGGTACGTTTACAGCTATGTATGAATATCGCATTTCATGTCAACATGAAAGCTTTCACTTCAATTCGGTAAAATCCTTGACACCAGTAATTGAAATCTGATTTCATGCTCATAATTCTCTATATTGGATGAATTAAATCCTTTTATTTTTTTTCTCCCCACGACGGGGTAAATCTGAAGCAGGCATTGGGAACCTGCAACGTTGCTGTTTTTTGACTGTGGAGCTCAATATATATATATATATGTGTTTTGTTTGGCACATCGGGGTGAGAAGACTTAACCGTGAGGGTAGTAGATAACTGAAACAGCCGCTCAGCAGAGGCGGTAGAGGGTAATACAGTGAGGGGATTAAACATGCATGGGATAGACATACGGCTCCTGAATCTAAGACGAGACCAACGACTGATTAAGATTTGAGTCTCTACAGCAGGAGAAACGGGCGACTTGATGGGTCAAATGTGGAAAATTTCCGACAGCTAAAACTGCTTATACGGTATTATCCACCAATCAGTGCCTTCCTATCGTTATACGTAGGAGCTTCTAAAGGTCTGGCAGATTTTAAGTTTTCTCCTCCAATTTCTTGGGGTAAATGATGAGGTTCTTGAGACAGCACGGTCTGCAGGGGGCTCCTGTATATTCTATGCTGATTTCAGGGCCGTTTCTAATACTGAACTCAAGGGGAAATGCAAGAGACTGAATTATGGATACGTATTTGTCATGACGCCAATGAGAGTCCCGTCCGGTGGGTTTCTGTCGGACCGAGACCTAACCCCCTACTTTTCATTCCTCTAAGTTGATCTATACAGATTGTCCGCCTGGGCAGCCCAACCCCTGCAGAGCCTTTAGATGTGGCGGCGTGCCGTTCATGTACCGGGTACGCGCCGGCCTTACGAAGATTCTCATTCCGCGGGTTACGCAGAATTCTGCCTCGAGCCGCTCACGTTCTAGAGCCGCTCACGTTCTAGAGCCTACGGCACCAAATTATCGACGGGGTTTCCCCGAGGTCAAGTGGGATGTAATTTAGAATTTCCATTTTCTTTAATCAGAGTGATTTCCTCCTCCAGCCCATCTCCGCAGGGAAGGCTGCCATGGGGAGGGCACGGGGGGCGCGCGTCTGGTTTCATAGTTTAAATTGCAAATGGTACTTGTGACTGATTGCGAAAACACCAAGCTCCTTTTGGTTTTGATCATCCGAGCCAACGATGAACCCCTGAACGCATACTCCGAATATCCTATACGCTTAATAGAATGCATTGAGATTTGCTGTCTCTAAGAATATATAATAAGGCATATCTTGAATATGTTTAATCCGTGTTGTTGCCATGGTTATTGCTCTGCTTTTTACCCCCTTGCATTTTATACGCTAAATGATTCCTAATGTCCAATCGGCTCTTTACGCTGGAGTGCGTCACCTTTCTGGCACTGAAAGTGTTACAAAGAATGCTACTTCTAGCCACTTGATACATTGTCACACAATTGTTTGTTGTTAAACTGTTCCCCTTATAAAAGGCAGGCGGATCCAGAACGTTGTTTTTTCGAAGTTCATCGCGAGTAACGTCGACATGACCGAAGTAACTATTTTTACCCCCGCGTAGGATACAGCGAAAGCTCTTTGTAACCGTGGAAACTACCGCTAATCCAAATGACAGGGATGTCGGCACATTGGATTTCAGGTTTAAAGCAAGCGTTCTGTCGCTGGCGTAAAATAAGGGAGGTTTAGCCACAGATCCGTCTTCGATTTCTTGCTTTCGTTGATGCGTTTGGCGACCCCCAAATTGATTTCACGCGGAGTTCTTCCTTTTTCGAGGACGCGGTGGTCTTGGAATAGCTTGGCAGCGGCGCGCCGTGGGTGTCACCGGCTAGAACGCCGCAGCTGACACCTGCTGCAGCGATGACGTCGGCGCTGCTCGCTCAGGGAATGGCGAAACCCACACAAGATCAGGCTGATCGCATGATTGTTACTAATTCAGTGCATAGAATACAAATTGCGTGCTGGCGACATTGTTTAAAAACAGAAACCAGCCCGGGATTGGAGCAACGATCGGTTCTACCGAGTCTACCCTTCTGTAATTACCTACAAGTCAGATATCCGGTATATTTCTCACACCATGTGTACCGATGTATTATAATGATCATGGCAGGTGGCTGTTATATCTTTTTTAAATATTATTGCTAATATTAGATTTAAAAAAAAAAAAAAGGTTCTCATAAATTATTAGGCTTCTTTTCTTTTGAGTTTTTCTTTGTCAAAACAGTTTCTAGTTTTTGCCCCCCATTAATTTAATTAATTCAGGCAGCTGCATATCAGCCATTTGTATGACTTCTCGCTCTGTTATCTGACCCCCAATCTACTAAACAAACCCCCAACTCCTTATCATACTGCCTGTGGGGAACAGTAGAATGGCTCAGTCTTAATCACCCAGCTGGACTGTCTGACTAATGGAAGTCTATGGAGGGACGGACTTCATTAGCATTGCCATAAAGCATTGCCATAAAGCATCGGCTCAGGATGGCGTTTGAGCCGGGAAAGTCACCCAAAATATCACATGACGCCAATGGCGGCCTCCAGGTCTGCAGATAAAGGGGGTTTATTGGGGCAATTAGATCACTTGAGTTATGCTCAAGGACAAAAAGGTTTTTCCATGACACTTATGAAACGGATAGAAGAATATATTCTGTTTTGAAGACCAGGTTTAGCTCCGCATTGGAAGCCGGGTCTCTGATTTTCATCGCTGAGAAGTGCTGGCAGCCTTTAAAACAAAATATAGTGACTATACCAGAAATCATATACTTTTATTTAGTGTTTCAATCAGACTCTGTCTCTACTACCTTGTAAATCTAAAGCAAAGTTTGTATTTGCCCCTCCCCCCCCATCATTCGATACAGAAGATCCATGTATCTTAACATCAGTTTTTCTTGTAACAATTAAGGAGCAGTCGGCGCGTAAAACGCTTTTATCCGCGTTCCAAAATAACAGCGAAGGGTCTGATTTCTGGAGTAGAGTTTGTGCAGCTGGGCGTCCGTCACAAGGGTGCAGAAAATTATCAGTTTTTCTTTTTTCTTTAGAAAACAAGCGATGTTTTTTATGTTAGGAAGGAGTAGGAGGAAAGATTGTGTATCTGTCCCGGGTCTCAAAGCGTGTTCTATCTCCTCGGATGTCCCCTTTAACTTCAAACGTTTAAAACAAAGCGTCCATTATGCGGAATTGATAATAATACGGCCCAGGACCCTGTATTTTGTTGGTTAAAGGGTAATATATTTCAGTCTAATGTAAGAACCCAAGCTGGTTCAGACATCGGGAGATGTCGTAATATCCAGGAGCAATTATCTGAAGCATTAGTATTTAGAAGTTAAATTCATTCCATTGTTCCATTAAAACAAGGGTTATCCGCCATATCTTTGGTTGCCTTTCCTTTCTGGCCTAGGGTTTTTCCGACCGATACCCGGACCACCAGCTTTAGGTTGAAAGATCTCCATGTATCGAGTCGCTTGTTCAAGTTGGGCTCAACCGACTAAGGCCTGTGATACTTGGTGAACGTAGAATTCAGAAAAAAACACTGAAAAACCTGAAATAGATGCCAACATCCTTGAGACGGTGGAACGTAATAGGTCACAAAGGATTTCAAAGGCCTTCTTCAGGCGTAAAATCTATAACTTAAAACTTACGATGGCTTGGAAACGGTTTTTCTTTGGGTGGCTTTTATGTCGTCGAAATACATTTTTACATATCGCCAAAAAAAAAGTTCAAAAAGCCAAACATTCTAGTATAATAAAGACCCAATAATGAAAAGTAGAACAAAAGGAGGAAAAAAAGGAGTGTTTTTGGGTGGTCATTGGGCCCTGTCCTTGGCCTGACTCAGGGCAGCGCCTCAGCCCACCGCCTACAGCCACGGTTGCCGTTGAGCTATGACATCATATTCCAGCGCAGTGCATTTGAAGGAAGCGGAGCACTGATTGTGCTGCTGTGGAGGCTGTTTTTTTTGTTTTTTTTTAAATTATTTCCAAAATGATTGTAATAATAACATTGTTTTCTGCTCTGGTGCTAAAATGGTTAATTGATACGCTGCTTCCAACATGACTATGAATCACAGTTTGGAGAAAAATAAGAATTTTAGTGGGTGTGCAGGCGGTATCAGATGATGCGCTTACATTTTAATTAATCTAAATTTGTCATTGTGCTTCCTGTTTTCAAGTGAAAATCTGTTTGGCCCTTTTCTCCAGCTGGTGTCAGAAAATTACATTTCAGAATATTTTTCATAAACACCCATTTTTTTGTACCTTTTCCCTATTAATTGTTATTGTAAATAATACATTAATTGTAAATTGTACTGTTTATTGATTTTTATGTTTTCTTAATATTTACCTATTGGTATGTTTGAGATTTTGTCTTAAATTATATATTTATTTGCTTGAATTACCTTTGCGGTAGCCAATAATCAGGGAGTTTTTATAACATGTCATTGTTGTCATTTTAAGTAATTTAAGGTCCTCCAGGACCATCCGTTTTACAGCTTTTAGCATAATTGAAATAATTTAAGAAGCGCTTCAGCCCTCTTTTCATGATAAATTCATATAGGAGATGATTTTTTCATGGCCTCTGGTGCATTTTACTGCATGCAAATCGGTAAAGGCATTCTTTAGTTAATTAAGTTAGAAAAATGAGACTTCAATGGGAGTGCTACTGAGCATGTGCAGGAAGTGTACTTATGAACACTTCCTGTTTTCGGCATAAGCAGCAGGGGGAGGAGTTAAAAAACACAGAAGTCTTATTTTCCGACTCCAATAACCGAAGAATGCCTGCACCGTAGGCCAGTCTACCGGCTCGATCTCATATAACGCCTGCTGGTTATTTAAATGCTCGGAGCCAAGAGAAATTGTAATTAACGAATCAAAACGCCTAGAACTAAGCTTTATTTAAGGAAACGTAGCCTTAACAGGGAGGATTTCCGGTGGAAATACACATCGTTGTGTCTCTGATGCCCTTTCCTACTGATGGGACAGATGTTGCGTGATTCCATTCTCTCTCTCCTTGGTCTTCATGTCCTATCTCTATCCACCTTTGAAGAGACATAAAAGTATGCATGGAAAGAGGTATAGATCAAAAACTGTGTGTTAATGGTAATTCTCTTATTTTTTCAGTAGCAGGTGCGCTTTAATCTTTGAGTTCCTGAATATTCATGAATTCATCTTTAGACCTTTTCAGGCTCAAAGATCTGTCCGGTGTGTTCTTTCTGCATCACAAACCCATCTGATTTCTGGAAGGACACTTTGATGTTCGCCCTGGATGAGTGAGACATTCCCATTCTCGTGCCGTTGACCTATTTTCCTGCGGTCGGTAATACATGCGGTGAATGCGTTTAAATCTGACAACCTTTCCCATATTTGTCTTCTGAAAGACGCATTGAGCTGTGTTTGGAAAACAGGTCTGACTGGCATTCGGTGCGTAGAGTTTTGGATAGTTAGTGAGGGGCGGATAGAAGGCAATGCTGTATGTATAATGGCACTAAGTGAAATTGCTGAATACCAATGGTTTTTCCTTAAATATAGAAGATGGATTATTTTTTCTAGATGGCCTTCATCAGATATAGACTTCAGTAAATTAAAAGGACCGTTTAATGAGCTGGGCAGCCTCGCCAAAGAAGAATGCATATTAAAGTACTTATATTAAAACTTCATTATATTATTAATATAAAAAAATACTTTAAGGTGAAGCTGCAGCTCCTTGCTTGCTCGATGATCCAATGATTCATACGATTGGTTGTTTGAAGCAACCAATCAGTGGCAGGAAATCAGTCGATCTCATTAGAACTACCACCCCTCCCTGAGGGACCACTCAGCCGTCATATGTATTGAAGTGCACATGATGACTGGAGTGTCCCTTTAAGTAATTCAAAACATGCATGACATCACTCATCTTATTCAGTAGCCTGAATGTTTGCCCTTTAAATCCACCCTAAATTACTCAATTGTTGAAGATTTCTTCCAATTTCTTTATCAAGCTTTAATTTCAGAGACAACAATCTCCTTTCTTTCTTTTTACCTATAAAGCCGCATTTTTAAATAGCGTTAAATGTCTTTTTAAAGAAATCCTTTGCCACCCCTTTTGCTAAGAGATCTTTTAATAGCAGTAATTCGTTCATCAGGCAAAAAGCTTTCATTTAGTTTCCTGGTAATTAAATGCAAAAATAGGGCTCTATTTTTAAAGTCTAATTTGCAAAATGTAGCAGAACGGCCCGATTACTTCCAGGATGAGTTTTGGATTGAAATCGTGGTTAATAGTGTTTTGAGGTTGACTAAAATATATATATATTTTTTTAAAGCTTTAGGAAATTACAAAGTGAAAAAAAAACTACACTTTCTTTTTGTTTGTCGTTATCCAGAATGTAGATATTATGGAAAAATGTCTCTGTTCAGGTACATTTCCCTAGAAGATTCTACAGCCTTGTTGTATTGACAGATGTCCACCAGGCACTTGACTTTTCTTGACATCTAAATGTACTTTTCATACCTGTTGTATTCAAATTAATATATTGGCTATGCCAAAAAAAAAACCTTCTGTGTTAGTGAATTTGAGCAAATGTTTCTTCTTAAATAAGGGCAGTAAAGTTCAGGAATCCACTGTCTGAGAAGGTTGTGGCAGTGAACCCCACAATTAATGATTACTAAATAAAAATTAAAATAAAGAGTATTAAAGATAAGAAATAAGAATAATGAATAAAGAAAACCAAATATTAATGGAGATAAGAAAATTAAATAAAGAAAAAGATTTGCAGTGAGGGCAGTAAAGTTCAGGAATCCACTGCCTGAGAAGGTTGTGGCAGTGAATCCCACAATGATTATTAAATAAAAATTAAAATAAAGAGTATGAAAGATAAGAAATAAGAGTAATTAATAAAGAAAACGAAATATTAACGGAGATAAGAAAATTAAATAGATTTACAGTGAGGGAATCCACTGCCTGAGAAGGTTGTGACAGTTAATCAACAGCTTTTATTTAATAAATAAAAATGAAAATAGAGTATAAAGATAAGAAATAAGAAAATGAAAAAAAGGAGCAGATTCTTTGCAGTGAGTCTGAAAAGGATGTGACGGTTAATTGAATTTTAATAATTAAAGAAAAAGATTAACAAAATATTAATAAACATACAGAAATAAGAAAATGAATAAAGAAACTGATTCTTTGCAGTGAGGGCAGTAAAGTTCTGGAATTTGCTGCTTGAGAAGGTTATGACACCTAATCCAGCAGTTAATGATTAATAAAGAAAAATGAAATTAAAGACAATTAAACATAAGAAATAAGGATATTAATAAAGAAACTGATTCTTTGCAGTGAGGGCAGTAAAGTTCAGGAATTCACTCCCTGAGAAGGTCATGACAGCTAATTCAACAGCAATAAAGAAATTGCTATATGTTTGGACAATGAAGAGTAAGCATGGAGGACACGGTATGTGGGATTAACCATCGCTAGTCGGTTCGCTTTCCTCTCTGAAGGAGCGATACACCAACAGCTGATGGAAGAAAAATGGAGGATCCCCGAGCTTGTACTCCGATAACAAGGAATCGAGCGTGAAGAAAGCACAGTTCTCCGAGTATGAGACGTATCAACTTAAACTCATGATTAGTCCTGTCAGTGTCGTCAACGGCCAAGGCTTTTTTTTTAGCTCCTTAAAATCCAAATAACCATCTGTGTGGTTGACGTTATTCAGCTGGTTTACACACCATGCGCGGTTCATACAGAGCCCCCATTATTTCTCCTCTTCAGGCTGCGCTGTGCCCATGAGATGTAATTCTCCTCTCCAGCGCTTCATGCTTAATTCTGTGAAGCTCCCAGGAGGGCTCTGGTGGTCTGCGTGTGATATAAAGTACATTTCTAATCAGGCTTTTAAGATTGTATACTTACTCAAAAGATTTAAGCTGTCGAATAAATAGTCTTTCCGCGGGCTTATGCTTAACGTTCAGACAAATTCCTTTTAACGATATCCAAATACAAAATCCGCGGGCGGCAGAACGGAGTAAGTTCGCAAAATAAAAAATTCGCTTATTAAACCCGCCAAAAAGCTTTTGATGAACCAATAAAAAAAAAATGATATATTAAAAAAAAAGGAAAAATAGAACACTATATTAAAACAATAATAGATATATAATATAAATAATAATTTAATTAATCTAATATATATTTTAATTAAATCACTGTTGGGTTTGATACTGTACACAAATTTATTTTACATTTTTCAAAATTATTTTTTTTTGAAGGGATAGAAAGACTAAAGAAGGCCTTTGTGAGATATAAGATATATCAATTTTTTTACCCAAATTAGTACATTGTGGGCACATATGTTCATTCATTATATGTATTGCTTTTATTTCTGGATTATATATACATTGAGACCGAAAAGAAATGCAAGAGTTACTTTAGGGTAAGAAGATAATTTGATTATAATGGATTTTATTCCAAATTTGAAATATCTCTTGTAATACAAAATGTAAATTAAAAATTTCCAAATGATGGTGGCTCAAAAGGCTCAATGTAGAGCGGATTCCGCAAAGCCACGGGAAAATATATTTGACATAAATCTTTTAGCGGATACTTTATGGATACTCGACAAAACCCGTCTGTTTTCCAATGTTTGAGGGGCGCTCCTGCCAGAAACTCTACTGGAAGGAATAAAATAAGCAAATTCTGCTCTTACTGAAAAGGCAGGAAAGCTACAATAAAGTATGAAATACATCTAACCAATTTATTCCGTATGAAAGTCGGTGAATAGATGTTTTTCCAGATTCATGCGAGAACAAATGTTAGAGAAAAAAAAATACTTGTTTTCATGAACCTTGGGTCAGATTGACCTTGTTTTGAGGATTTATTATTTAGTAACATTAGCGTGCGCTCTCATGGTGATTAACGTCTTTTATTTCCAAATATCTGCCCATTTTAGATTCACTTTTACTTGATTAAGCATTTATTCCATGTTTTTTTTACTAGATACGAGCGAAATGTTCCACTTTCCTGCCTGAGGAAGCTCCTGCAGTCCTGCAGAGTTTCCTCGCCCATTTGCACCACACGCGTCTCTAATTTTCCCCGCTACATTGTTACTCCAGAAAGGGTTAAAAATGTGAGTCAGAAGTAACTCTTACTGGAAATATTCTGACTCCCCCCCCCCTCTTATTATCAGCCCCCATCTTGCCTGCCTGTTTTTCCCGACTCAAACCTTAATCAGTCGTCGGTCTCGTCTTAGATTCAGGAGCCGGATGTCTATCCCGTGCATGTTTAATACCCTCACTGTATTACCCTCTACCACTTCTGCTGGAAGGCTGCTCCACTTATCTACCATCCTCTCAGTAAAGTAAAACTTCCTTCCATTCCATCTGAGCCTCAAGTTTTAGATTACGGCCTCTTCTTGTAACGTTTGTCCTCCTTTGAAATAAACGTCCCTCCTGTACTTTTGTTAAATCCCTTTATGTGTTTTAAATGTTTCTGTCGTCAATCACTTCTATAAAATTGGCAGCGCTGTGTATGTTCAGCGTTGGATTGTGCGTCTTCAAATTGGCCTCTTTAAAAGAAGAAAAAAAAAGATGATATGACGGCGTGATATCGCCAGATGGTAAGAATTAGTGCGCGATTGACTCATAGGCTGATCCAGTGTGGGTGAACGCTCGAGAATTTTGCACAAACTGTATTTAATCCTTTCCGCTCCTGAAAGTATTACTTACACCGAGCGTTCACGTCTGCCTATAAATACATTTATTATCATTAAAAGCTTCTGTTGCTGCCTTAATCTTTTATTTCAATGTATGTTTGATAATTAGTCGATTTCAAAATAGAAGCATTGATTTTGACATCCGCAGATCAGGGCCAAGCTGAGAGTTCTAGATTGTCCGTCCCCTCCGTAGCGATTTCACTTAACGTTAATTGGGTTCTGGACAAACTACTAATGGCGTCCCCCTGTGTGAGTAAAAAGTTGTTGTTGGCGGTAACAAGGCGAAGGACAATCTAACATTTCAATGATATGTTTTGTAGAAGACAGTATGGTCAGATGGTGCCGTGGACCTCATCGGCTGCTTTTGCCCAGAACGCACGCCAACCTGGTTGGAATGTCGCCAAACTTTGGATATTTGCTGCAAGGCCACTGTAAATGAGTCCGGTGTTAACCGGAGATGGCTTTTCTAGATATGATGTTAACCCAAACCATGAAAAGTAACCCCATAATTGGAGAACCAAAAATGAAACCTCAATAACGAGGAACGTGATAGGGCAGGACAATACTAACCCGGTTAAGGGAGATATTGAGAAGCTACGAGGCTCCTACAGATTCCAGTCTGCAGGTGCAGAAGATGATGGACCTCTTTGTACATAGTCTCCTACCTAGCTGGATCCAAGGAATTCCTCCTCCATGCTATGGTTCGTTCATCACTTCCATGTCGTTGTGTTCCAGGCTTGAGCCCTCCAGGTGTTGGATTTAGGGTGGCTTCACGACGAAGGTATATTCCAGCATCTGCTGCATCGGTGGAAACGGACCAGCCTTGTTACAGAAAGTAATACGTGAAAAGAAAGGTTTAGAATTTGGTGGCAAATTGGTTTTCCTTGTTGGATTTTCCAGCAACTGCTTGGGGTTCCAGCACAGAAAGCCGGGTGACGCGAGAACCGTCTGACAATTAACGGCCAAACGTCTTCAATCACCCAATAGATCAACCAAACATTTTTGGTTTGGTTGGTTTTAGGGTTTACGAGAACACTTTAACGTATATATTTTCATAGTTTGAGTATTTTCGGGGGTTACGTTCTCTATTAATAACTCGTCTAACGTGACAATACCATTTACTAAGACGAACTCCCTCCAGGATGAACCTTAACGCAAGGCTTAAAGAAAGGCATCAGGATCATGAAAGTCCCAAGTTCCTTCAGCCAAACCTTTTGTGTGCTCAGGCTTTCAGCCAACATATTTTCTGTTTAATCTGGATAGACAGTAACTATAAATATTAAAGAGTTTAATATTCTCGGGACTGCTTGGCTCAGCAAGTTTACTTTCAGATTCCTTGCAGTATTTTATCACGGAGGGATGTCATTTTCGGAGAATGTTTTGTCATGGAGAGATGATTTGTCTTTTTGCTACCAGATATTTCTTGACACATCGACTGCTTGCGATTTTCCTGGCTTTTGTTGACGGGCTTCTCGTCTGTTAGTCATTTTTTTTTTGTGGTCTTTGACTTATTGTACATATTGAGGAGTCGGGGTCGGATTCTTCGGAAAGGTCTCCCCTGGTACTCAGAACCAATGACTAATCGCGAGTACAGGCTCCTGGGTCATGGGAACTGTAGTCTTGTATCTCAGGTAGCCTGAAAATTAAATTGGTTATAGTTATATTATTTTTATTCCACGGAATTCCGTTTAAGAACTAATAGAAAAACATTATTTTGTAAAGTTTGACTTTATGCGGACAGATCTTCCAACTTTGAGAGGACCAGCGTTCACGAGATGGAGATCTTTCTTTTTTGGAGCTACTTAAATTATGGAAAAGTATTTAGGATGGAAAATATTTTCCTTGGTTGGCCGATCCTAAATTTGGGCTTAATGGATAATCCTGTGCAGCGTTCTTCAACAATTCTATAATTCTGTAAATTCACATTTGTTGTTTTTGGTCCAGATTATGGAGGACAATGTCCTATGATGTCAATGGTTGGGTGGTTGACACATCTCTGTAACAAGAGACATTCATGGAAGGTGACTAAAAGTTGATGTAGAAAAGATAGGAAGGAACGATGTTCAATCTCCAAATTAAAGTTGTTATACCTGGGAACTTTTCTAAATGAGCTGACTTCCAAGTATTAACCCTTTACTAGCCCATCACAGAGATTAGTGATTCGCTTATGGTGCCAGCCATGTAGTTCTAATGATGGCGCTTACGAAAGCCATGCTTTTTCTGGAGGTAACGCAATTCGGAATGAAGTCACCGGCGGTTCCAGCAGGGGATTCCAGCGAGAAAATTTCCATCTGGGGCGATCAGAGATAAATAAAGGGTAGACTGGGAAGAAGTCTTGGGACTCTTCTCGTCCATCCCCAAGGTTGGGGTAAAAACCTTGAGACTCGGAGGCAAACCCGAATGTTAAAAAAAAAGGGGGTAAAATCTGGACATGATTTTTGTAACAAAACAATGGATTTAGAAGACGCTGTTATTTGCAGAAAGCCTTTGCTAACAGCTGAATTAATTTGCGTCGGCACGCAGTCGGCACGGAGAATCGACGTGGAAATTGTTTCTCTCCGACGACGTGTTGCTAATGACTTGTACTTTCGGATGACTTTTCACGCTGTTTCAATTGCCAGGTTTTTTTTTTTTCTCCTCTCTATAAATATCCTTCCATGGCCTGTTCTGTTTTTTTTTTTCTTTATTTTTCTCCCTTTTTTTTTTGGTATCCTGGTAACCGCGTTGTGCAGATAAAACGCAGCAAATGACAAGCGCTTAATCGACTCGCGGGGATGAGACGCTCATCAGGAGCTATTCAAGCAGATGCAGGTAAAACAAACACGCGGCCCCGTAACCATTTTTTTTAACCCCTTCGTTGCCAGGAGAGAACCCATTAGTTTCCTATACCCTTCAAATGGCATCATTAAGTAAAAGTGAGTTTTGGGATGTTAGAGGAGCATTGATGTTACCCAGAAAAAAATAATGGACTTTCATCCAAAAATAGGTCTAAAATAGTCAAAAATAGGATACAACAGTGGGTAGACTAGGGGCAAATAATGCACGCTGTGTTAACCCTTAAATTAACCTCTCTCCCATTTTTGGAGCCGCTGCAGGTATTTGGCTCAGTCCTTCTCGCTGTTGATCATTTTTGGCTTAGTCCTATACAATAGCTTAAGCGAGAGAGAATGTTCCTTTGTGTTCTATCTCTCATATCACACACTGTGTGTTTCTGCGCAATAAATCACGTTGGTTCTAACTTCACACAAATGAGAGAATTAGTCTAAAATCGACATTTTTCATCTCCAATTTTTTACCAATCTGCTGATGTTTTGCCTGCATCTCCAAATAACAAATCTTCCCCGAGAATCCATAGGAAAAGATCCAATGACTTTTATCGTAACAATGTCCTCGGAGTATGACCTTTCTGTCCTATAAGTTAACTCTTCTCGCTCGTGGCTCTTCTCTTGCACTTCATCATTCTGAAAGGTCAGAGCGAATCATTTATATCTAGAGGGGCTCGGAGACAAATGTATCGGTCTATGTGGTCTTCACGACAGACCAATTACTTCTTATGATCTATACGAGGGTTCCGGAACCTCTTTGGCTGTTACATCCTTCGACCTGCCAGTTTAATGACTGCCCTCTATTCTGTCAGTGTCTTGCGCAGCGTCCTCATCATCTTCTTCATATCTCATCCATGTCTTCACCTTGTTATTGCCCCGTGGCCCTTAACAACTAACCTGGTGCTTGGCTGTCCATTGTTGGGAAGGAAAAGTACTTTTTCATGGTATATTTAGAATGTTTGCCTATATTTACCATAAGTAATAGTATCCCAACCCAATGCCGATATCCCTTGGGTCTCCGGACTGGCACGCTAGGCAAATGGTTCTACTTACCCTTACTGCTACTCGAGTGGCAGATCGGGTCCAGCTGGATACTGGAGTGTAACAATGTAACACACCATGCCGGCTAATAGTTCCGTCTAATATTTTCACAAATATATTGACTAAATTTCGTAAATCTCATGAATCTTTTGCCATTTGGGTTATACTTTTCTTGACCTTCCGAACGTGTTACAACACATGGACTCTATTAACTAGAATTTAACGATAACAAGTATTTTATATGCACAAAAGTTCCTTATTTAGAAATAAAGAATGATCTTAATTTTCGTTCGTTTTCCTGCGGTTCACCGAGAAGCGGAGGGACTTGGGTGGTAGGCAAAGCTAGTTAATTTATTTTATTATTTTTATTGTTTTCGATAATTTAGTCCATATTTGTAACTGGCTGTTCTCCCACCTGTAAAGGCAGACGCCCAGCAGAAGCCATAAAATATTATAAACATAGAGAAAAACATATATAATGTACCCATTGTACTGCGCTGCGGAATACGATGGCGCTATATAAATCATTTCATAAATAATGATAATGTAGGTCTGTTACGGGTACATATCAGGAAGTCCAGAGAGAACTTTAATTTTATTTTATTGATACATTATCTATTATTACCCGATTTATTGGCAGGATTTATATAAAGTGTATTATTTTTATAATGTTTTTTTGAAGATCGATTCGTTACTAGAGACCAGAATCTAACACTAGAGAGTCAGAGGCTGAGGTGGAATGGAAGGAAGTTTTACTTTACTGAGAGGGTGGTAGATACATGGAACGGCCTCCCAGCAGAAGTACAAACACATGGTGAAAGTCGTCCTTAAAGACAAATTCTACTTGCATTTCTATCAGTGGCGACTCTAGAAACAATATATAGGGGGGGCACACAAGATACCACAGTCAAACTGGGGGGGCATTCATAATTGCCAAAAGTAATGTGCTATGGAATTATACTTTTGCTATTGGGCTAAAATAATACTTGGTCATTCAACACGGGAAGCCTGAAGCCACAACTGAGTGCGACTAATCCTTGAAATAAATATTATAACAGAATAATAAACTTTTCCACTAAATGATTAGAGGGCCTTGAACGTTTTGTCCGTTTTTGAACGTTTTGTCCCCTGAAGTCACTAAACTTCA
>VKOC01000004.1:36285972-36297380 GCA_009364415.1 Spea multiplicata
TTACTTGCTTTTTTAGGTGAGTAAAAGACTTTTCAAATAAAAGTCATAACGTGTTTTTTTTCAATTTTTCACCATGTTTTTTTTATTTTTTTATAGTAAATAAGATGATCAAAATAATGGTATCTGAAGAAAGCCCATCTTGTCCTGAAAAAAACAATATATAACTTATGTGGGTACACTAAATGGGTGAGGAGAAAATTACAGCTGAACACAAGCACCACAAAAGTGTCAAAACAGCCTCGGTCCCACAGGGTACAAAATGAAAAATGAGCCCGGTCCTTAAGGGGTTAAAACTTAATCAGCTTAATTATAGTTATTCAATATACATTAATCTTGTTTTTTTATTTTTTTATTTTGTCTTAGCTTTCTATAATTGTCTTTGCATTTACTTCTCCATTTAGGTAACTTTTGAAGTCTTTACAGATGTAAAACACTCTACAATAGCCTTTGGATTGACCCTTTTAAGTTGGATGGTACTTTATCCAGGATCTAGAGCCATATTCTCTGCGCTGGATATGCCACTGATTTGTAAAAATTAAAACTGTGCATGATGGCTCCTTAAAAAAAAATCAAAGTTATTAACAAAGCTTATGCAGGGAAAAATATGTACATTTTCAAGAGTTTGCCTCAGCAAAATTGTTTTAATGATGTATTAGAACCTTGTAGCTGACCTGTCTGATACTTCATTCGCTTGGCATTTCCACAATTTTAATAGCATTTAGCTTGTTTTATCATATTTCCGGGAGAAACAATATTAGGTGGTTAATTAAAGTTAAAGGTTTTTCATGCCTGTTATTGATTTGTCATCACCCTGCTTGTGAAGCTGACTTGACACAGTAATGGCTTGTGAAATCTAATATGAACCTTGAAATGAATTGGCATAATATAATTCAGTCCTTATACATTGACTGAAAGAAAGGAGACCTTCTTCTTTTTAATGACCAGAGTGCTTGTGGGTAATATGTTTCATAGAATTGTAAAGATAGGTATGTGGTATTGATATCATCACTTGTTTTCTCAATGATACTCATGAACAAAACTATATGTGTGTATACAAATATATATATATATATATATATATATTGAATTATTGTATATGTTAAATAACATTTTTATAATTACCTATAACTGTGTCCATGCAGGCACACAAATACATAATACAAGCAACCGTATTGTATAAAAGCTGGCCACTCACAGAAGCTCAGCTGGCCTTTGTTGAAAGTCTAAAGGAAGTGGAGAAACAAGAATCTAAAGGTATGTTTGCATTTCTACTTTACGTAACCATGACACTGTTGAAGGTTATTTAATATCATTATCATATGGATATTAGAAGAATATACGTTTATAAAAGCGCTATCATGCAAACAGGAAAGGATTAGCCAAAATAAATAAAATGTTCAGTCCGGGTATTGGCCAGTCCACAGAATAGCATATCTTCCCACTGTCCCCTTACAGTGACTATTTTAGGCACTATCCTGCCGAGCTGTCCCACGTTTTTTGAGCACTGGGGATCATGGGCCAGTGAGGGAGATCTTCTAGATTGTAAGCTTGTTTGATCAGGGCCCTCCTCACCTGTTGTCTCTGTAAGTCAAATGGTTATGTTACATACTACCTGTTATGTCCTGTCTACCCATTGTACAGCGCTACAGAATTTGATGGCGCTATATAAAACAATAAATAATAATAATATGGCTCTGGGGGCTCAGTGGAGGTCATGTAGTTACCTTGTGACAGCTGAGAGCAGTGGAGTGGATTTAGCTGGGTGCTCATTGTGCCTAACAGGTCACAAGGTGGAGGCCCACAATAGGCTCGCTGAGCTCTTCTACTATTACTGTCAGTACAATATTTAGGATGTTCCTTATGCTATAGTGATTAACATAATGCTCATTCTTTGTGGTAAAGTCAGTGTAGCCGAAATACTCTGGGTGTAGATACATAAAAACAATGTTTTTTTTAAATCATTTGCCTTTTTTGAAATGAGCCCCCTTTATTGCACATACGTTTTGATTTATACACCGACTGATTGGATCTACATGCTTGTCACGGATCTGGTTAGTCCGACCGACTACCTCCGCTGTCTTGTGCTTCCTTAGCTCGGGACACACATACTTTCCCCGGTTTACCAGTCACTAGCCGAGTGTAGGGTATAACATTAAGAATGCTTTATTGTACACAGACACAGGTATATATATTCACATAATCACATCAACACACAGAATGAGAAGTCTGAGCAACATAACCGCCCCCTTTAGCTGGGGGATTCAGGTCTCCCAGGGGAGATAAAGGGATTAGCCTCTGATATCTTCCACCGTTAGTAAGGCTGGAGCCCTGGCTGGGCACCCTGTGGAGATAATCCTGTCTGGTACACATAGTGGGGCAGGAGGCTATTCTAGCCGCCCAGCAGTTCCAAAAGTAAAACCTGTATGTCCTGGTATTGGGCCTGGCGATGTGGGCGGCAGAGGGCAGCTTCTGGGTCGGGGCAATAGGAAAAAGGGGTATAACATAGAAACTGGGTTCCAGGGAGACGGGTGGTTGGGCTGTATAATATCCACAGCGGTGTGCCTGAAGGGAGGAGTCCGTCACAATGCTGGTTTACTAAGACAAAATCATTAGTAATCTATGTCACTGCATCTTTCCACTGAAGATTTAATCACGTGCATAAACATTTTAGAATCTTTTCCAGTTTCTTCGAGAAAAATCATTGTCTAACGGGTGGATATTCTAACAAGAGTACATGAAATTGAATTATGTTTGCAAATGCCTGCCACTTTACACATGGTTTAAGAGCATTGTATAGGGTAGTGTTAATAATAATTTGTTAATGGACACAAAGACCTTTTTATAACTATCCAGCGAGACACATTATGAGCGCTTAATGTTTTTAACCAAACCTGCAGAAACATGTACTATGTTTGAAGTATAAATTAAATGGTAAAAATAATGGCTTAAGTGATAATGAAACAAAATGTGAGAGATGTAACACTTAGTTTTAAATACTGTAGCTATTGCATATTGGCGATCTAGGGAGTTGTTCTTGTAAGAGAAGATTTATTTTTAGTATGTTATTTTTAGTTGTGTTAAGTCTTTCAGTCCTATATCATATGACTGATTTATATTTTCCTAAAAAGTCTTAAAGTTAAAGGGGACCAGTCCCCTTCTAGATTAGGGCTGCATAACTCTAATGCTCAAGGGCTCCAAACAAGCTACAATTTTTTGGATATCCCCTGTCAAGCCCAGGCATTGAAATTAAAATGTCCTGTACAGCCTCTTAGAAATATTCAAGTTTTTTAGCGCCCAGGAGAAAAACCTTTACTTCAATAAGTACATTAACATTACTACAATAATTGTTTCAACTGATGTCCTTCTTCAAAGGCCCTAACAGAAGCTCTAGTAGACGCACTAACAGGACCATACAAATTAGCTCATATGTCCTAGGATGGTACCCTTTTCTATATATGCTCACTATATATAAATATATATATATATTATATATATAATTAAAAATAAAAAACAAAAAATTGAGACTGTTTCAAGCATTGAAGTAGTTCAGTCATAGAAGTCTTGCGTTACTGTATGAAGACGTCTGACAGCGTATTCAAATAAGGTCCTTTAAGGCTGAAATTAATGAGTTTCGTTCATTTGGCTGATAGGCAGAAGAAAGTTTTATCATAATCCAGGGCTATCGGCTGGGGTCTCTTAATGTCAGTTTCTTTTTTTGGTGAGCGTGATGTTTGCCTTGTGTTTCTGATCTGTATTGCCTTTATGATTCTCATTAGACTGATATGCCGATGAAGAATTTCCTCCAAGATGACAAGCATTAGTGTAAAAACACATGAAACATTTCCAGGGAGATCAAGATATTAAACTTGCTTTGTTCTTGGAGCATCACATAACAACAGATAACATTTAATAAATCAAATATAAAACTTTAAAAACTTTTAAATAAAATTTGTAAGTAGAAGGAAAAATGTGTTGTTAGGGTGAATGAATTGTGTATTGCATGCTCTTGGTCCCTCTCTAGTTATATACAAATGCTTTACAAATAATCCTTATAAAATCACTATTTTGGTGTCAGTACTAAGTAGTACAGTTGATTGATGCATTAGGCTAATGGACACATATAAACTGTAGCTAACAAAATCATTCCCATGCGTGGATTTCTCCCCGGGAGTGCTTTTAGATTGAAAAACAGAAATCCTGCATATATTTTCTATTAACAAACCATCGTGGAAGCTTGTTTGCATTCAGCATGTGCATCTAGACTGCTGGTTTGATCAGTGCATCTTTTAGTCTGTTAGACCCTTTCATACTGTAAAGGTATTAGATCAGTTTTTATTTTGTATGTGTAATATTTTAATATTTGCAAGCATCAATCTCCTACATGTTAGGCAAAATAGGATCGATGGCTAAATTTAGATGTTCGGCGGTGGTATCAAAAACTCAGGGATAAGAAGGGGAAACAGACTAACTGAATGATATAACACAAAGATTTTATCAAGCCATGTGACAATTATTATCTCATTATTTGTCAAACCTTTCTCAGGACCTCCAGTGTCCTAAAAATTTATAGTCTTGGACTCGTATACTACCTGTGTTTACAAGCTTTTCTATTTTATAGCAATATGTGGGGTCTTTTTTTTCACTCTGTATAGGAATCACTGAAAATCTAAAAAAGTATAATATTCTTTACCTCCTTGCAAGTTTTCCATTTAAGAGGAAATACTTAAAGTCAATGGCTTTCCTTATAGTGTGGAGAAAGCTGCTGATTGATCGAACCGGTCCATTACTTAAAATAGGAGAAGCTGGATATATTGTAAATGTTAGTGTGCTATGGATAAAAAAGACATTTGTTTCCCCTAATTCTGTATTTAACATTAGAATTATAGTAGGCAAGGTATGTATTGAAGTTAGTGAACAGAAGAAAAATCTAAACCAAATCAATATTTGATGTGACCATGCCAAGACAGGGCACACCAACAAGACACAAGGTAGTTATATTGCATCAGCAAGGTCTCTCCCAGGGAGAAATGTCAAGGGAGACAGGGGTTTTCAGATGTTCTGTCCAAGCTCTTTTGAAGACACACTAAGGAACAGGCAATGTTGAGGACCATAGGCACAGTGTTCGGCCAAGAAAACTTGCAGCAGATGAAAGGCACATTACGCTTAGTTCCCTTCATAACCTTAAGATGTTTAGTAGTGCCATCAGCTCAGCATTGGCAGAAAACAGTAGTACCCTGGTACTCCTATCTACAGTCCAGAGAAGGGTGGTCAAAGGTGGTGTTTATGGAAGACTTCCCACCAAAAAGCTGACCTCCAATGTGAATATAAGGCTAAGTGACTCAACTATTCAGTAAAACACAGGAACGGGGGTGCAGAAAAAAAGCAGCAGGTGCTCAGGACCTATGAGTTCAAATTTAAAAGATTTGACTGTGACAGAAGGCAGTTTGTTCACCGAAGGGCTAACAGAGCAGTACAAAAATGAGTGTTTGGAGACAACAGTAAAGCATGGTGGAGGCTCCTTGCAAGAGGATGTGCCTGGAAGCTCCGCCATTTTGCCATAGCTCACCAGAGGTTATGTTCCTGTGCCACTGTCTACAGAGAAGGGGATGAAGAATGAAGACTCATTGGATCAGCAGACAAGACAGAGGAACAAGAAGATGCAAGTTAAGAAACTTTGTGAAAATCCATTATACGTCAGATAGCCAATACATTTTTACCACATTTGCCTTCTCTCGTTCTATGTCTAACACAGTACAACTCTGTTCTTTTAAACTAAGTGTCTTAAAAATCATAAAGATAATACACACGCTAATTAAGTTATACTGAAAGAGACTGTTCCCTTGTAATTCTTCCTTTTTATCATTTGGTAGTTTTAAAAGAGGCAATTTTTGAGAATATAACTCTTATTGATCAATAAAAAAAAACACAAATAACAAATACTCTTTGCGATGTATCTCCATTTTATAAGATCCAGAGGGATGCAATACAAGTTTACCAAGATTTATTTCTTACTTTTATTTGTTGTGATGGTTAGACACCCATTAGTTCCTTATATACACATGTAACTTTTTGGAAATAATTGTTCATAGATGTCAACAATTTTCAGAGAACATTTTGAAGTCATTTTTGTAAGGCAACAATTGTTTTAAATAGGTTCTAAGTTTAGCACTAAAAATCACCTTAAAATTTTAACAAAAGACAGAATACTATTTTTTTTGTCAACTAGTATTTATTGCAATACTTTTCATAACGATTCATTATGAGTCCAAATGGTACAACATTAATATGTCAGTCTCCAGCCCTTTCTGACGGTAGTCTTTATTGGATAAGTATTTAACCTACATTCTTAATTACCTATAATATTTTTATTTCTATTGATATATTTTATTTAGTGAGTTCCAGTTTCAGAAAATACATTGAAATTGTTGTTAGTTTCACCAGTGCAGGAATATGTATTGTTATTTTTTTAGATTCTTTATTTTTAGTAAGAATTAATCTGTCATTTTAATACTGCATTGCTAGATTGAGCAATTAAATGAACACCTCATTTTATTTAATGGTTGCAGGTACAATTTCATAGTACATTTAATGTTGAATTATTTTGGAAATGTAATATTACATTGCCATCTGCTGGGTATATCATGCATTTTCAGTTTTTTCTTTATATTGAAAATAACTGTAATGTAAGTGATATTTTGCCTCTTTCATTATTATTATTATTATTTATTGTTTTATATAGCGCCATCAAATTCCGTAGCACTGTACAATGGGTAGACAGGACATTACAAGTAGCATGTAACATAACAAATTGACTAACAGAGACAACAGGTGAGGAGGAGTATGAAACATCAGTAAGAATATACTCATGTAATATACTTATGTTGGTGTTTCATTAATGTCAACTTAAAGGGGAACTGACACCATGTTTTTATTACCAATATCCCATTGAAATTAATATTTCTAGTTTGCCTGTAAATGGCTGTACTGTAAATGGTTCTTAGCAACCATCTAGACCAATGAAAGCCCATAGGAAAGAATTAAGCAGAATAATAGGCTGCTTCATAGACAAGCGCCAGTAAAAACATTTGAATGCCCACCTTGAATTCTATTTTTCCAAAAACCACATTTAAAAGAGAGATCCTTATATTCTTGACATATATATAGGTCAATAGATCAATATTTTTAACACATCATGAAAGAATGCTTCATAGAGAAGGTGTATAAATATATTTACAGCAATATAATTATCCTCTATGTTCATCTGTTACTAAAACAAATATGTATTATATATTTATTTCATAATGGTTTTCATGCATAAGGGGCTCAGATTCCAAGATTCAGACGGATAAAAGTGTGAAAAGTATGTGGGCGCCTGACCATCACACCTATATGAGCTTGTTGGTCATCCCATTCCAAAACCATGGGCATTAATACGGAGTTGGGCTTTACACCACTCTAGCCATCGCAGATTTTTTACAGATACTCGGCCACAGTTCCTGTGCTGATGTTGCTTCCAAAGGCAGTCTGGAACTCTGTAGTGAGTGATGCCACAAAAGTCAAGTGATTTGTACGCTCTGCGTATTTCAGCACTCGGCAGCCCCGCAGTATAGGTGTGAGTGATCTACCGCTCCATGGTTGAGATGTTGTTACTCCTAGATAATTCACAGTAATAGCACTTACAGTGGACCTGGGCAGATCTACCAGAGCAAAACAGACAAACTGATTTGTCAGTATCCTATGATACTGCCACTTTGAAAGCCACTTCTTCACTTCACCAGTTCTTCACTACAACCCATTCCACTGCCGATGTTTGTCTACGGAATGGCAAGCAAGCAACTTAAACCCCAGATTTGCTGGTGAGCTGAAAATCACAGTAGCAGATTCCACCTTTTATCTTCAGTGGGATGCAAAGTAAAATGTGTTGATGCCCCCGAATAATAAGTTAGTTTTGTTCACCAAGAAAGCCATATGCATATGGCGGTATAGAGCCCCCTGTATCCCACATCATTCCCCATCCTGGGCCTTGTAGGTTGGGTGGGTTAACTTTTAAGCCATAATATAATAACATAAATCCCAGTGTAAAAATGAAATTAACTTAAAGAAAAATTGCCTGCACTATATGAGTTGAAACATGTATTTTAACCCTTTACTTGACTGACAATTTTGTGGCCACTTCAGACAAACTAAAGCTATGGGGAGGGTAAGTGTTCAAAGAAATCCTCTAATTATAAGATTAATGTCTACCGTAATACAATAATACCTTCTATGCAATGAAAATCATTATTATTTCCTACTTATATTTTATTTAGATAGACATGAAGAGGTAACTTCCGAGAGTCATTATGGAAGTGAAGGTCAAAAATCGGCAAGTACTCTGAAGATGTCCAAGAAAGTCAAAGACAAAACAGAGAAGCCAGAAAAAGAAAGGTCTGGTAGGGAGAAGGAGAAGGAATGGCTTCACTCAGCTCCAGCTTCCAGACCTGAATCTCAGGTGAACCTAACATTTTTTTTAATTCTGTTCCTCCATTGAGTATTTTGGGGTTCTGTCTGCTAAGCCACTAGTTTTAGCTACCAGCTTAATACGACCCAATATTTTGTTTTAAAATTACACATATTTAGCACTGTCAACTTTTATGTAAGTACACTTCCTGCTTTCTTCCTAGTACTTATGTATGCGTCCTGATTCACTTTTCTAACACCGTATTTGAAGAAAATGCATGCTGATTTGCATACGAAATACTCGAGTCTATTTTGCCGATTTATTTATTTAGAAAGTGTTTAACCAGAAAAAAAACAGATTGAGATTTCTCTCCTGGGGACCAAGTCCAGAAACTATATTTCACAGAGTTTCACATTAACCAGAAGACAAAAAAGTAATACTTACATAGAAACATATTTATACAGGAAAGTTGCAGAGGGAAAACGTACAATATGTTTTTAGAAGTTGGGAGACACTCATTTTCAGGAATTTTAGAGTACTTGATGATTCTGGGAGGCTATTCCACGTTGAGAAGCTCTGAATGCACCTCGACCCACTTCCGTTTTAAAGTGGGACATAGTTAATAAGGGGCAGGATCTGAGACTGAAGTAAGAAGCAAGCTAGGTGGAGAGCCAGTATAAATCCACGCAGTGCATTGTAAAGTATGTCAAGTTTACAGAGTAAACTGTGGTGCGGAAATGTAAACCCATAGTCTAAAACCGGCATTAACATTCGCTGCACAATACGTTTCCCTACAGAGGGGACCTAGGCTAGATTCAATCCTCGAAAACAGTTTTAATGATAGCTTGTCAACATGGAGACCAAAAGACAAATGATATTTATTGGAATTTACTAGGGTCAGGTTATAACACGATTTGGTCTTGATGTTTAGTTTGTTGCTAGCGATCCACTTTTCAGCCTTAGACAACTGACCCTGTAGCACGGTTTCCGCTTGCCGGGCTCATATAAATGATGGTATCATCAGCATACATGTGCACATTGGACAGATTGCACACACAGAGGATAAATCATGTATAAATAGTGATAACAGCAGGGGTCGTAGGATCATTCCTTGAGGCACTTTGCCCTTAATCAGCAACGCAGAAGAAGAAGAAGTGTCAGAAACGGACACATATCTAACCAGATAGGTAGGAACGAAACCAGCCGAGCGACTGCTCATTTATACCAGAGCGTTTAAGCTTGCTTAGCAGAAGATCATGATCTACCGTATCAAAGGCTTTTGTAAAGTCTAGGAAAACTCCTTCCAGTAAGATCGCCTCTCTCCATGCCACTCTGGATATCATTGCTCATTTTTAAGAGGACAGTAACTATGAAGTGATTTGGATGAAAAGATGCCTTCAAAAAGGCATCTTTATAGATACAGAACAGCTTGTTATTGATTCAGTATTAGCTACAATTCTCTAAAACAGACTAGTCTGCAAGCTATCCTTAATATGGACCGGTAATCCTATTTTATGTTTACACATTAATAAAGGACAAATGCTTTTGGATTCTAAATTTGAATTATACTGTTAACGGGGTTTACTTTGGTACTAAATAATTGTATCCGTATTTCCTGGTCTCTGCTGCCATCAAGTGCTTACATAGCATAAGTCAACACTACATGATAACTAAATCATGTAAATTAATATTTTATATATTTAATTAATTATAATTTAAGTGCTCAATCCGTTAAAATAAGCATTTTCACAAATATATGTATACCTGAACAAATTTTTTAAACATTAAAACAAGGCATATATCAGAATTGCTTTGACTGTGCGTTTCTATAATAACCCAAACTCATGTAACAGAAGTTGGGGATAAAGCTGAGGATATAGAAAGACAGCAGTCTCCAACAGATGGTAACAGATAAGATTCAGAACCTCTCATTGAGCTTTTAGGAAGCAAAATACATTTGTATAGACAATTTATTAAAATAGATTTCATTATTTTTTCTTAATTTAATCCCTTTATTATTGCTTGAAAACATGTTGAGCCACCACTCGGCCCAGATGACTTGTAATCAAGGATTCATCACGTTCATTATTTAAACATATCTAAGCGGATTTTATTATATAAAAGTTAAAATGTATATGTTTTCGAAAAAGCTGATTCCTTGGACATTAGAAACAAACACTTACTTTGATGTACCATACTGTGCAGGAATAATTTTTTGGATGAAAGACACATTTGGTCATTTTATTGCAATGCCGGGTAGTAGACTGGCAAAGTTGGGCAGCAGATCAAGCAATGGGATAAGTAAATTAGTGTAAATTAGTGTGGCAGAGTTAGGGTTGAAACAACTAATCGATAAAATCGATAATGAAAATCGATTAGTCGATTTTTAGCGATTGTAAAAAGAGTTTTTTTTTCAGAGCAAATGCTCTGAAAAACTCCTCTCCTTATATAATCCCACCTCAAACAGAGATCGGATTATAACACTAGAATCCAGATCCCCCGCACCGCTGCAGGGGACCTGGATTCCCCTCACTGTCAGCCGGTGGGTGTCCATGCGATGCGCACAGACAACTTCCGCCTCTCCCCTCCACTTCCGCTCCTACGATGCAGTGGCAGCATCACATGATGTGGAAGCCCCAGTGGAAGTGAGGGGGAGTAAAGGAGGCTGTCTGTGCACATCGTGCAGACCCCCACCGGACGACAGAGAATCAAGGTCTCCTGCAGAGGATCATGCTCTCTGTCAGCTGGTGGGGGTCTGCGCGATGCGCACAGACAGCCTCCGTTACTCCCCTTTACTTCCGCTGGGGCTTCTATGAACCTCTGCCACCCTCCCATACACCACTCTGCCTCCTCCCCCTCCCATACACCACTCTGCCTCTCTACCCGACTCCCTGGTGTCTTGTGAACCTCCGTTGCTGACAGGAGGCAGAGTGGTGTATGGGAAGGGGAGAGAGGCAGAGTGGTGTAT
>VKOC01000004.1:36308234-36318979 GCA_009364415.1 Spea multiplicata
GTGTAAAGCACATGTTTATCAAATCTGTGTCAAATAACCTTTAAAGGAATAGATCGCAATAATCAACTTAATTTGTTCACTGGATAGGAGTCCATGTAGCAGAAGGTCCTGGTATGACCGATTATTTAATGTCACCATATTCTGATATCTGACCAATGGCATGCCATTCCGTTTAGCCCACTCCTACCTGGGTCTAGCCCCTTTAACTCCTGTAATTTGGCTCCATCCCTTCCTGGCTTCCATATGAAAAAGAAACTTTTAATGATCGTCTCCAGTGATGTTACCAATGATTGTAGCTACAGCGAAGGACACGTAGGTTTCCCCCGTATCCATGTTACTTCTTGCAAGCAACAGCCAGAATATGCCTCAATACTTGTGTGGATTGTATACTTGACTCTCTATGAGATGGATGTTGAGATACAAAATATATATATGCCCTGTGCTTTTTATTTATGTATGCCTACCAGTACCGCATGCTGAGTCTGTATTGTAAAGTAGGCTAAAACGTCTCAAAAAGCAGCACATAACGCTGAAAACAGATGAGAAACACAGCGAGAGCCGTTACATCTGATGTGATACCAACAGTCAAACAAGGTGGTGGTAGTGGGATGGTCTGGGGCTAAGCGCCATCATCTTTCCGTATTAAATCAGCATAATCTGCTGTTCTATACATATGAGCCTGGCTTTCTATACTAGTTTTCCTGCATATTAAGTTATTAACATGGTTTATGCATCCCAGTTCAGACTGAGGACAAGGTTTTCACAATGTATTGTATCGGCTTGTTTCTTAAACTGAGTTTTTTAATAGCCCACAAAATACTACTCTGCTGTAAATTTTGTTGGCACGATGGTGACATCATTTGTCCATGTGAAGATCTAATATCTTTTTTTGTGACAATGGGAACAGAGTTTTACTTTCCTTCATAATGCAAAAGATACATTTTAGAAATCTTGTAGATTATAAATAAATGATAATATCCTTAGGCTTTCTATCGTTGTGATATTTAACATATTGTTTGTTTTGGGTTTTTTTTCCGAAAAGCATTGTATACTCAACATTAAACCTGTGATAGTCCTCCGAGGAATGATTGAAATGTATAAATAGTGCATCAGGAATGTAAAAAGAGTGAGATACAGTAGCATAATGATGACAATAATACACTTTTCATGGTGATGAACTGACTAATGTAGATTCTCATTTATTTTTATTATTATTTTTTTTTTTAGCAGTCCTCTAGTGGTTTTAGATTTCACACACACACATAAACCTTAAGGAGACCATAATGTTTAAACTATAAAATGGAGAGCTTACGTTCCATATACCTAAAACGGAATCTTCTGCATTTCAGTGTTTAAAACAACTAAGACATGCAAACTATTATTTTACATAAACACCCCCAAAGGGTTTTATTACTGGTCAAGTATAAGAAATATGCTTGGACCTTACAGTCTTTCTTAAAGTCATTTAGCCCCTGTAGCAGTAACGCTCTACGCATACTCACAAAGTTTTTTCACAAAGTTTTTCTATCATTTCAACACAACAAATTGAAGAAAATGATTTGCATAAAGTAATTTTAACACTTGAACACCAGAAACTATTTCACAATTTAGCCATGCCTGTGCGGCTGTCCTTGTCTTACAGAAATGTGTTGTTAAGGTGGGATTTTATAAATAATTTGCTTCTTACCTCACCACTAGATCATATAAAAGAAAGACATTTTATCTAATGACAATACTTGCCGGCCAGTCTCTTCCAAGAAGTCAAATCAGTGACATAATTTTCAATGATTATGTCAGTTTAACGTTAGAATCCCTCAATTTCATTATGTATTATGAAGGACCAACACCAGTGAGCTTCTCTGCAAGAAGGATAGTTCTCTATCCACATTATTCATACATTTTTTCAAGGAAAATTGTGCTCACCAGCGTTGCTCACCAGTGTTGCTGCTTAATAATGCATTGTGAAGTCAGTGAGTTGAATTTTTTTCGCTCAAAGTTTCCCAACACAAGCCTTAAGGTACGTTTCATTCCATAAAACAAGGAGTGTTGGTAGGCATAAAGGACTGGGTTGGAAACCAATGACTTACTAATGTCACCATGTGGCAAAGGCCAATATACTTAAAGGGTGCCAAACCAAGAGATGGTGTGTACAGAGTATGTACTACTCTCGCTGACCGATACGATGGTTATTATGCCCTAGGCCAAACTGAAACGTTCTTATAGGTGAAAACGTTTTGATCCTAACAAAAAAACCACAAAGGCAATACTTAGAGAATACACTGAACAATGGGCAAAATAAGAGTTCTTTACCTTGAAATGTGAAACATATTATAGACTATATATATTGTATGCATTATTAAATGGCTATTATTACATATACAGACCAAGGTCAAAAAAGTGTTTGCAGGCGATTTGAACATTTAACTATGCAGTATGAAGGGCCAAGCTGTATGAACTCCTAGAAGAGCTAAGAAAGCCCTAATTCAGGTACAGCTAATGCGAGGAGAGCACAAATCATCTAATTGATTTAAGAACGCATCATGTAGGCCCAAATATATGTTTAATCCGTTAATGACAAAGCCCATACACGTATGGGCTCAAAATGCATTGTCCTTAAGGGGTTAATAATCTAAGATGCCAATAAACACATCACACGTCTTAGATGGATTCTTGAAGAACGTAAATACATTTTATAGCAACCTGTAAAATTATGTAAAACAGGAGTTCGGTATTAAGAATTTATATTAAAATTATAAAATAGTAATTAGATAACAGCTGTACATACAAGTAAACTATATCTTAAAACACAGGCCTAGTAACAGACTTTTCGACAATATACAAGAGATTAGATTGCTTTTGTATTACCGGGACAGTCATTTTTGTGCAAAAAAATTAAGCGGCAAAAATAAAATTGGGGGAAACCATAGTATATATTGTGATAGAGCCACTGAACCTTCATTTTTAATCTCAAGAATATTGTTACTCTAGATCAGTATTTAATGGTCGGCAACTTAAGCATCAGCTTTCTTACAAACCGTCATAAACATTAGAAAATTAAGAAGAAACAAAGGTCTTTCCAGAAACGCTCTCTCAGCTAACACGGTGATAAACGCTATCCATAAGTGTTTAATAAAAAACGAACATGACGTCTCCTAACTAATTAACTAATTAGAGAAAATTGAAGCCTAGACGATACCAGGTGAATTCTTATATGGCAATAAAAGTACACTGTGTGAGTATGTTTACATATTAAAATAAATAGGTTTGTTGGCAATTTTATGACAAGGTCATTGACTTTGGGGAACTTGGAGCGAAGTATTAAGCACACATGTAAAATATACAAAAATAACTTTGTTATTAGAACTACATTGTATCTCTGATTACCCATTTGAGTCACACTCCAAACTGCGCACATAAATATGTATTACTCCAAAATACAGCTTGTCTAACAAAAGTGTTTGTATGGAATAACACAATAATGCTCATGGGATAAGACATTTAGGTAGCCAACAAAACTTCAAAATGACAGAATGAGTTGACATCGCCCTACTTGGAAATCCAGTGTGCAAATAAAAAGTGTATTTATTAACAGAATTATACCTGATTGACTGCAGAGAGTCAAAGTAGAGGATTGCAATAGGAGGCAGCGCCAAAAAACTTGCGGGCGGTCTTGCTGGGGCTGCGGGCGGGAGCGGGCGGTCAGGCACTGTACCTGCGGGTCCCGGTAATCCTGCGCAGTCCCGCAAGGCTGCCTTCTTGCTGCTCCTAGTGTCTCCTAGCTTGCTCCGCCCAGGACAAATGGAGTTCATGTATGTGACATCACTTCAGTGACTCTGCCTTGTTCCTGGGCGGAGCAAGAGAAGCAGACGCGGTGCAGGGAAACACTCGAGGGCAGCCGCGCGGACTCGCGGGAAATCAGTAAGGAGGCGCTGATTGGCCACAAATTGTTGGCAGGGAGCGGGCGGGATTGGCCACAAATGTGGCGGGAGCGGGATTAAAAGCCGCGGGGCTCTAAGTAAAAGTATTAAACTGTCATCTGCTCTGTCAGGCTTTTATTCAGTACTTCTGTAAAATGGCCAATGATTAGGTCTGTTTATATGTCTGACATTAATAATGTATGTAAGTTCTCCTTACGTTTACAGCACCTTACAGGATGAGCTTTGTTGGCGTTCCATATGTTGGTCTTGATGCTGTTTTCTCTATTTTATTTTTATTTCATAGCAGGTTTGCCGGTGCAATATTAATGTCACTTTATTTAGAGGCAAATGTTAATGTTTGAATGTTAATTATGGCCCTAGTAGGTGAAAGTGTAGATCACATCTAAAATACTTCTTAAGGTACAGGTATGCGGCACCAATTTCAAGTCGTATTATTGTACTTTTTATCCCAGTCTTATTATAATGTTGACAATGCACCAAATGTGTAATTTTCTCTAAAAAAGGTAATTATATTTAAAAAGCAGTTAATCTACAAGATTTCCAAAACGTATCTTTTCAAATTGCCATCTCCAACTTGCATTATGAAGGAAAGTAAAGAATAACTGTTAATAATAAATGTTCATGTTGTCACAAAAAAAAGATAATAGATCTTCGTCCCTCTGTGTTAATGATTTAGGGACTAGTGTTAATCATTAGAGAACTAGCTAGGATTTATTAAATTATTTACTTATGTATAGATTCGTTTATCAATAGTTTGTGTTGAATATTTTAGGAAATTATAATGTAATTGTATTTTACTGTTTCCCTGTTTTAAAATGGGTTCATTGGAGACTTCTATCTATGCGTAAACTCTTGCATACAAACAAAGAAATCACGAATTTACAATTGTCTAAACTATATATATATCATATACACATATATATTTACATATATATACCGATGATGCATTGATTGTGGTCACTGTTGCTGTCTTCACATTACACTTCTGTGCATGTGATCACTTTTACAGCCAATCACATGCACGGACAGTTTTTTAAATGTACTTTTTAATTTATATTGTGTAGTTACTGTGGTGGGGGTTAGTTGGAATTATATAGGGTAAGGGGTATATATTCAAAAATATACAGGAATATGGTTTATGCCTGTCCTCCCAAAAAAATATATTAATATAATTTGGGTACACCAAATGAAGGAAAGAAGGAAATAACGGGTGAAGAAAGAAATGGCAAAAACATTAAAATTGCTCCAGTCCGGTAAGGCGTTAATTACTTATTGATTAATCTAAATCAAATGTTGTGCTTCCTAACATTACACAAGAGAAATTCTAGATACTCATTAAATAACATAGTCAGAAGTGGCTAATAGGGGGCACCTCAATGCATTACATTACATTTATTTATAAAGCTCCGGCAGTTTCTGCAGTGCTTTACAGTCAGAAGAACAATTTATAAACACATACAATAACACATACAATAATAAAGTGGTGCAAAGGAGAAGAGGGTCCTGCTCTTGCGAGCTTACAATCTAGTCGGTGGTTGAGGGAGAAGTGAGACAATAGGAGAGGACGGCTTGGATGGGGATGAGTTGATCTGGTTCTGATGATGTTTTGAAGCTGTTGGTTGTTCAGACGCCTTGATTATTATGATGGTTGGGAGTAATGGGAAGGAATGTTGTACGCTTCCCTGAACAGGTGGGTTTTCAGAGAGGTTTTGAAAGTTGAGTATAAGGTTTTGAAAGTTGACTATAAGTCTGATGGAACGGGGAAGGGAATGCCACAGGAGGGGTGTGGCACGGGTGAAATCCTGAATACGGGAGTGGGAAGAGGTAACAATAGTAGAAGATATGGGTAATAGATATGGGTAAATTACTTAAAACACATATCATTGAAATTAATAGTTGTATTGCCTGGGCATGCACTAAGGACTCTGGGGTAGGACAAGTTGACCAATGGGTTTGGAATCCAACAAGTGGCCTTTATGTGATTCACTATAGATTCTTCTTGATCATTATGAGATTTTGTATATATATGTTAACTTTAACGGTATGACATTATGTTTACTCGGCTCAGCATCAAGTATTGAACAGGAGAACAGATAACAATCAAGAAAAACAATAAAAGAAGTATCTGTCTGTCAGTATGTCTCAATTTAAAAAGTGTGGGGGGAATATGAGAATACAAATAATGTTCAATATGTTATTTCTTCTGGTATCAGGGATAGCGATATGTATTTTTTATTTATGTTACCATAGTAAATGAAACCTTTAATTATGAGAAAAAACGTGAGACTCTAATAACACTTGATAAATATCGTAACTCTTAGCACAAAACAATCATTTAATTCTGACTCAACAAGCCAAATCCCTGATACAGAAACAATCTTCCAAATTGCTCCTGCAATTAGACTTCACTTTCCTTTTTGTCTCCACAACAGTAGCAAAGGCTTTCAAACAGCTACTTCAATTAAATTTTATTTTTTTTGTTTCAGTAGAAGGAAAATCATTTTAAGAAAAATAAATCTATAATTCCTTGATGCTTCAGGTACAGTTTCGAAAAAGAACACAAAAACATCTCTTAGTAAACCTATCACATGGGTATATAGATTGTGCAATGCAAACTTTATTACTCTACCGATTATGTTTGCCTTTGATAACTTTTCTTTAATGATATTTCATAGTGTGTTGTATGCATACCAAGAACCAACAGAGTATTGAATATTTTTTTTAACATAATTGTAAAACCACAAACAGTTACACAGACACCACAGGTGATAAATAAATGAAACCCAATTCTGTCAAATTAAATTTGAATGTACAAATCAAAATTAGTATTTCTAAAAACTACTAAAATGTACATTTTATTATGTATTTTAGGCTACACCCTGAACTCTGTCGACACCCTGAACTCTGTCTCCCAAATGTCCTTTTGCCTTATGATACAATGTGTGTGTGTATGATTTTCAAATTCTTTATGTGTGCAGAATATTTTGCTGATATTGAATGTTAAGATATTTTAGATAAATATTGCAAACATCCTGCTGCCATGTGGCAATATCGTATCTATTTACGCGTTTCTGCATCCAACTAAATACGATTTGCAATGTAAATTTGTATCGAACAATATTTGAACGCAATTTCATTATTTTTGCTTTCTGAATCTATTGAAAAGTCAACATTCCACCTGCAAATGTCACATTGTGTTAATCAATTTAACAGTCCAATGAACATGAATATTCTCACCCAACATCGTTGTAATATTACAGTAAAAAAATACATTAAAAAAAATCAAATTATAATGTTAGAGAAGCTGGCTGCTTCGCGGTGAGGCTATCCTGGGAACCATAGTGACTGATTATTATACATTTGCCATTCTAACAAAATCAAGTATGTGCATGATACTGATATAAAAGGACTCTTCTATTCCACTTTTTCATAGGTTTCATTAGGTTCACTTTCAGTAATAATGTTAATGTGCCTTGTGTCTTCAAATATATATAAGTCATGCTGGAACTGGAAACGGCCTTCCCCAAACTGTTGCGACAAAGTATGTTGTTTGCTGTAGCATTAACATGCCACTTCCTTTCGCAACCAAACTTTACAGCCGGCACTATGAATTCCGGTAGGTAGCGTTCTTCTGGCTTCTGCTGAAGAAGCCAGATTTGTCAATCAGACTTCTACACAGTTAAACGTGATTGATCACCACAGAGAACATGTTTCCTCTGCTCCAGAGTCCAGAGGTGTAAGGCCATGGAAACACATTTCATGAAGCTCTCGATGCATAGTGCTTGTGCCGAGGTTAGAACTCCTACTTCTACTTCGCAATAATAGCACTGACGGTAAACCTGGGCAGATCTAGCAGGGCAGAAGGGCAGAAGGCATCCAATAACGGCATGCAGCACAACATCTTTTTAACACAGCAACATGAAAACCGACTACGGAGTAGGTCAGCCGGTGGTGTCTGAATCACAAAGCCCAAAGAAATGGATTTGGCAGTGGACAGGGATCAGCATGGGCACCCTGACTAGTCTGCGGCTACCCGGCCCACACAACAACTGCGATGCACGGGGTGTTCTGATACCTTTCTATCAGAACCAGCATGAATGTTTTCAGCAATTTAAGATATAGTAACTTGTTTGTTGGAGTTGACCACACGGCAAAGCCTTCACCCCCCACATGCATCAATGAGCCTTGGCTTCCAATGACCCTGTCGCCAGTTCACCTCTTTTCCTTTTTTTGGAGTACTTTTGATAGGTACCGACCACTGCAGACCAGAAACACCCCACAAGAGCTGCAGTTTTGGAGATGCTCTGACCCAGTCGTTTAAGCACCGCAATTTGGCCCTTGTCCAAGTCGCTCAGATCCTTACACTTGCCCATTTTTCCCTCTTCTAACACATTAACTTTGAGGAAGAAATGTGCCAAGATAACAAGATTATCAGTGTTATTCACTTCACCTGTCAGTGGTCATAATGTTATGGTTTATTTTTATCATTTACTAAAAGCGAGTGAACAAAATAAAAACCTAAATAAAATCACTTTGCCTTCACAACAGCATCAATTCTTGTAGGCACCTTTGCACAAAGTCAGGGATTTTAAGGCATATAGTTAGGTGTATGATTAAACGATTATACCGAACAGGTGCTAATGATCATCAATATAATAAGGAGTTTAAAGCACAATCATCAACTGAAACAGAAACAGCTGTGTAGGAGGAATAAAACTGGGGTACAGCCAAACTCAACAAGGTGAGGTTGGTAAAAAACAGTTTAATATCAAACGTCTCTACCAGGCAGACATTTACAAGGCAGACAGGGGTGTCCAGATGTTCTGTCCAAGCTCTTTTGAAGAAGCACAAAGAAAGGGGCAATGTTGAGGACCATAGATGCTGTGGTCGGCCAAGGAAGCTTAGTGCAGCAGATAAAAGACCCAAAAAGTCATACTTCTGACCTGGAAATAAGGTCAAGTGACTCAACTATTCACAAAAACACAGGCAATGGGGTGCAGAAAAATGGCAGCAGGTGTTTTGGGCTGATGAGTAAAAATTTTAAATATTGGGCTGTAGCAGAGGGTAGTTTGTTCAGTGAAGGGCTGGAGAGTAGTACAAGATTCTACAAATGGAGTTGAGGATTTGGTCAGAATGAATGTTCTCCTCAATGCTGAGAAGTACACGCAGATACTTATCCATCATGCAATATAATCAGGGAGGTACCTTTAATGATCCCACATGTATTCTGCAGAATGACAACAATCCCAAACATACAAAGTGATTAAGAACTACCTTCAGCGTAAATAAGAAGTGATGGTATGGCCCCCACAGAGCCTTTATCTCAATATCATCGAGTCTGGTATTACATCAAGACAAAGAAGCAACTGCCTCTGCCTACATCTACAGAAGAACTTGGGTTAGTTCTTCAAGATGTTGGGAACAACTTGCCTGCCGAGTTCCTCAAAAAACTGTGTGCAATGTACCTAGAAGAACTGATGCTGTTTTAAAGGCGGGAGTCACGCCAAATATTAATTTGACATTGATTTTACTTCTGTTCACTTACATTACATTTTGTTAAATGTAACATATGTATTTTTGAAAGCATTCTTAAGGCATTTTTTCACACTTGTCTAAAACATTATACATATATTTCAATCATAGATACCATATATCAATCATATATACTATATATCATAAATAAATGAAGCTGATACATTTTTGCATTTATGGAACACATGGTTGAACTGAAGGAAACTGACTTGTGCATGCACTCAGAGAAAGCAAAATGTTCACTCACTCAAGGCTTCAACATCGATGGGACTTTTCAAACACAGTCTAACAACTTTCTAAATGGTATTTATGGAACCTGGAGATAGCAACTCCTGGGCTGTTACCTGCTTGGATTTAAAACACGAAGATACTACTGAGATTTTAGGGGGTATTTGCAGACTAATTGTAGGCATAAAAAGGCTCAAACATATACTCAAACTTATAATATTCTTATTCAATGTTGCCATCCTTAAGCTCTTTACCCTTTCTTCATGATTACACTTAAATATCAAATTGAGACTTCAGTAGAGATTCATATTGTAAAATCAATTACAAAATCTGTGGCAATCGCCTTACTTAAACATTATGTAAACCAGTCCAAGTTCTTTGAAAGATTTATTTTAGAGAAGTCAATGACAGCAGTCGAGTCAAAAATAATAAAAAAACCCACAATAAAGTTAGATATATGTTAATCAATAACAAGTGGGAGAAATGAAAAAAGTGGACCATACCACCAAGGAGAACCTCAGGGAGTAAAGTGGATTGGCGAGTTCAAAGCAAACCACAAATTGTGGGACAGGTTGCCATTTGTGCTGGTTTCACCTGGACTGTCCAAAAAAAGAAATGATTCCCAGATCGTATTCCATCATGGCTCACACTAGAAGGAGGATTAGGTCACCGGTGTTTTTACAACGTAACACTTCTTAGCTTGTATGGTAAACGTGAGCCTGAAGCTTTGCTGCGTGTGTGTTAAAACGGCACGGTCTTTACACGTTGTAACATGATATTCCTAATAACGTTGTACTGAAGTACAGAGTGTTACAGGGGAGGAAGAATTTAGCAAATGTGACTGGATACGTTGGGATAGATAGTGCTAAAAAAGAAAAGAAAAAAAAGCTGATAAACAAAGAACAATGAAGGAAAATGGCAACAAAACAGAAAAATTACTTTACCAACTTGAATGATTTAGAAAGTCTTGTTTCAAAGTGATTTATCATCTTAAGTATAAAGTTTCTCCGAAAGAACAATTTTGATTTGAAGAAGGCCATTTTTATG
>VKOC01000004.1:36331703-36341993 GCA_009364415.1 Spea multiplicata
GTACGAGTTTTTTTGTTAAATTGTGCTATTTTAGTAGTTAATCACAGGAGAATTGTTGAGCCAACAAAATAAAATTTTAAAAAAAAAATCCCACAAATCATATTTCTCCTCGTTAGGAGGCTGCATGTAAACCGGTGGACAGGCCAACAGAAAAAATCTCCGCAAAGAAGATTACAGCAAACCGCTTTTTTTTTTTTTAATATTATTTATATATATATATATATATACTCTACAAAAAACTGAATCTTTTGCCCCGGGCCAAAACGTGTACAAAAGTTTGCAATCAACGCAAATATAAATTCTCACAGGTTTTGTAGCAAGCGAATGAGTCCGCCAACACCCATAGAAGCGGCAGAAAAAAAAGATATTGTGGTGCCCCCCGTGAAAACGATCGCCGCTACAAACATGGCTTCAGGGAATTCCTCATTCAGCTGACGAGTCCGAAAAAAACAAAAAAAAATAACAAAAAAAACTTTCCACCCCTGAGGACCATGGAAAAGCTGAGATATCTCGAAGGCATCTTGGAGTCCACACAGCCAGCTGGAGGTTTTTTTTTCTTGTTTAAAACTTGTTTTTTTTGTGTGTGTTTTTGATTGTGGTGAAAAGCTGTCCAGATGGGTTTTCTCACCAGTCCTAGTACCGGATGTCAGGGACGTGTCTTTGGCTTTAAAATATACACAAAAAAAATAAGATTAGGAATGAAGCGATACGAAGGACACTTTAAAAGATATAGAAGAAAATGTGAACAAGGAAACAACCTGACGACTCCTTACCATGCGGGCAACGAATAGAATGGCTCAGTTTTAATCACCGAGTGACTCTCTGACTAATAATAATCTATGGAGGAACGGACTTCATTAGCAGTCACCCAAAATATCACATGACTGATAGCAATGGCGGCCAACCGACATTACTGTATACAGCGCTGGAGCAGGGGGGGGGGGGTGTTTATTCCTGAATGCAGTGCTGGGGGGGGGTTATATTACCGTATACAGCCCTGGGGGGCTATTACTGTATACAGCGCTGGGGTTTACGCTTAAGGAGAAAAAACATTTTAAATGGGACTTCTGCTTTAAATTGTTGCAGTTTATGTAACTGGTGCAGGACTCCGCTTAAAAACAAATAAAAAAAATTCCCAACACATACCATGCAACTCTCTCACACACGCACTGTTTTAACGGCTTTCCTCATTAGGGTCCCCTTTAAATATTCACAGACAGCGGTTATGTGCGGAGAGCCGCGATTGCAATAAAAGCCTGAGGCTGCTAACCACGTAACGATAATATAACCCGCGGCCCCCCATGCGCCAGATTCTAACCTTAAACAATAGCAAAAAGAAACGGATGGGGGGGGAGGAATGGCACCGATACCCTGTGAACTGATAAGGGGTTAATGGCTGCCCCGATAGGCTTAGGATGGAAATTGTTGTTGCCATAGTAACAGCTGGTGGGTTTCGTTTTTGTTTTTTTGCCCAATCCTTCCTTTTCTCCCGTCAAAGTGATGATCGCTATTAACATCAGACACCGGGGGAGAGCGAGCCGCGCGGGGTACGAGTGCGGGAGAACGGGCCGCAGGAGCAGAACCCGATGTTACTGGGTTAACATAACTTCTAGGGTATAAAAAAATGACATTTTACACAAGCCTATGTGTAAGTTATTATCCGCTGATTGAGGGGGGGTTCCGTACCTGATGGCGAAGCGCGTTATTCGCCAGGGCCTGCGTTCCCGGAATGACGCTGTTGTGTTTCGCGTGGACGTTGTTCACCGGCGGCAGTTTGGCGATCTTGCCGGGTTTGCTGTTAATGCCGCCCGAGGCGACCGGACACTTGCGCTTCTTGCCCACGAGCTTGTCCAGGGACGAGTGCGAGTGGGGGAAGTTGTTGTGCGGCGCCGCGGTCTGCTCGCTCGCTTGGTGAACGAACGGCCCGAGCGAAAGCGTGGAGTCGCTGCTGTTCATCACCACGCTCATTCTCTTGATGGACTCCGCGGGGTTCCCGGCCGGAGGGCCCCTCCCTGATTGGTCGCTTTTCAGACTCACGGAGTTGGTTCTGCTGTTGGCGGCGTTGAGGCCGATGGCGTGCGAGCTGCAGTGGGATAACGTCGTGGCGGGAGAGGGGTAACTCCCGGAGTTGGCGACACAGTTTTTCCTAAAAGACTCCGCGGAATGGGAAGGCGGGTGGGCGAGCTGCTGGGGCGGCGGGGGGTTTTTCCTTTTCTTTCCTGAGCTGCTTCCGGCATTACCGCAGTTTGCGGCGCCGGCTGGCGGTTCCTTGGGTTTCAGAGATTTGCTGGATTTTAATTTCTGAGGTTTGCTGGAGATGGGGGACGAGGAAAGCACTGACGGTGTGGATGGTGAAGAAGACACTTGTCTGGATTGCATACTGTTGACCGGGTCCGCCGCGCCCAGAGCCGACGGGTGAGAGTTTAGCGCGGTTCCGTGAGGAAGAGGCGTGCAGGGAGAGGTCGCTGACGGAGGACAGGAGGGCGCCGATCCGGGAGAGAGGAAACCCGCGCCGCTTGCGTTCTGGGCAGAAGCCGGTGGGTTTGCGGGGGTCCGGTGCGGCGTATGCGTTGCTGAACTACTAGACGCAGGAGGGATTTTCCTACCAGAAAGAAACAATAACACGTTACCGATACAGAAAGTTCGCACATCTCACGTTTCAGCGTCTATCGGCCTCCGCGCATCTCGGGTAGAAATAAAAGAAACGATCCGGACGCTCTTGCTCACGTACCTCCACATCTGAGAGTTTAGATGTTTGTCCACCATGAAGTTAAGCGCACATCGCATGCGGTCCCACCGTCGGTCGAACACGTAATAACCCCTTCCAATCTGTCGGCTGCCGAAGGAGCAGAACTGTAGAGGAGAAAGGTAGAGGCGGTAGTTTAGCATAAACGGTTCTCGACGGATCATAGAGTTTCTTTCACCGTTTTAGAAAGATGTCCATAAAAAAAAAAAGAAACATCTACATTACTCTAGAAACAGAAAAGAAAAAAAGAAAAGAAAAGAAACAGCATCATCGTCAGAATCAACGCTCTCTTACGGCTGCCGGCCGCGGATGGTGGTCTGAGTAATGACAGTCCAGTTTCTCGGCGAGGTCCTCTTTGTCGTCCGCCTCCCCTTCGTCGCTGGATAACCTAGAGGTGGGCTCAGCGGCGGAGACCACCGGGTGGGGAGACTCGTGCACGGAGGGAGAGTCGCTCGGAGCGTTTCCGCTGTGCTGCGCCGGATGGCTTGGAGCCCTGCGGAGGCCGAGACAGAAAGGAGAGGTCGATTCGTTAGCGCCTACGTTCGCCGCTTTGGCGCGGGGCGGGTTTGGCTCGACCGCTAAGTCGGAGACTGACCTTGGAAGACTGGGGTTGTGGAGCTTGGCCTTATTCGCTTCCGGAGTACTAAGTGCATGGGAGGTTTGGTGCAGTTCCTGGGAAGATTTCGAGGGTGCGGGATTTGGTTCCCTGAGCGCGGCCGTCGGCTGCTGATGTTCTGCGTGACGTAGCTGTTCCTTTTCCCTGGTTTTGTTTTTGTGCTCCGCTAACAACACATCGAAACGTTTCTTGCGCCCTTGTACCGCTCTCCGGTAGCCTAAGGAATGTGTCTAAAGAAATGGGGGGGGGAGGGGGTGTTTACACAAAATGTACAATTACACAAAAAGATTGCATTTTAACATCACTCTGTAATCCTATTTTAAGGTAAAAGTGTTACTTTTTGTGTACCTTGGAATGTTTTCTTTTGTGCAGCAACACAAAATTCAATTATAAGGAAAAATGATAAAGTATTATAAATTGTTACTATCGCAACAAAAAGATTTAATGCTGTTATAGCTTATCTGCAGAATACTTTGGTCCTGGGGGGCCGATCCTGTCTCCGCGGGGGAAACCGGCATTGGGAAAAACGCTAAATATTCCAACTCTTTTTAGTGAATGAACGTACGACGTACCTTGCATGTTAAGGACCTCGTACAGGGCTTCTTGGTTTCTCCGTCGACGACACCACAGTGTATATCAGGGTCAAATTCTCGATCTGCGGGACATAAAAGCGGTAAGACGAGCGCTCTCTGCCGCCCTTGGGAAAGACATTTGGTTGAAGGCTGGGGGTCGCCCTACTTTTTATCTGCAGTACCCGAGTTTTAAGTAGTTTATTGTTTCTATGTATTTTATGCTCTGAGGGCAAAGAAAGTGTGGGGTCACCGAGCTGAGAAATGGAATTAATTTCAAGTTCCTTCTGGGTTTCTTCCTTTTCAGTTTGGTGGCTTTTTATTTTTTTTTATACCGGAGCGGACCCCTTTTCCATACTTTTTGGACCTACTCTCTACCCAGCACAAGACCACCAGAAATAGACAGAGGGCCAGGTTTTGTGAGACCACCCTACCCAAGAGGGTCAAAACACGGCTCCTGATCTCTGGAGGGGGAACCAATTCTAGTGTCAAATATAGAAGCAACCGGCCAATGGGATGGATGATTCGGAAGGACAGAACGATAGGGCAGGAACATCCCATATGGAATCCCACCTCCTATCGTGAAGCTGCTGGGGTCTCTACTCTCTACAAGCCCAATAATATAATTTATTTTTACCCCTTTAAAAATAAGAAACGTCACAACGTATCCCGGATCACATCATCGAGGATTCACTCACCAGACAATCTCTTGTGTAAGAATTTCCGGCTGTGGGTATCATCCGGTTTCTTTTCCAAAAACGGAGGCGTCGAGAGAATCCCTTTACCATTTGGTATTTGTCCAGGGGAAGGCAGGGGTGGCTTTGGTATCGATGGACAATTAAGGCCAGTCTTTATTGAGGAAGTCACAGTAGAAGAACAGTTCGGACCAGCAGCAGCCTTCGACATCCCATCGATCTTTGGATTCGAATGTATCTTTTCCACTTTAACAGGCGGCGTCATTCTGGTGGAGACGACATTTCAGACATTTTATTATTCAATCAATCAATGCCGTGACTACGGATATCAGAAATGCCAACAACCCCGCTGACACAAAAACCTAAACGCAAATCAATTCTCCTCATTCATGACACGAGCTTGGTGAGACAAAGTATCTACGCTGCTGGCTGTAACATCATCGCAAAAAGGGTTTCTAACCATCAATTATCCTTTTACACTTAAACTTGGATCAGCGAACACAACGCGCCACTGGGACACAGGAGTGATGGGAGTGATAAAGGGCCATTGGAACACAGGAGTGATGGGAGTGATAAAGGGCCATAAAAGGAGTGATGATGGAAAAGGGCCATTGGAACCGCAGGACAGTGATGGGGTGATTAAGGGCATTGGAGCACAGGAGTGATGGGAGTGATAAAGGGGCCATTGGAGCACAGGAGTGATGGGAGTGATAAAGGGCCATTGGAACACAGGAGTAGTGATGGGAGTGATAAAGGGCCATTGGAACACAGGAGTGATGGGAGTGATAAAGGGCCATTGGAACCCAGGAGTGATGGGAGTGATTAAGGGCCATTGGAGCAGGCAGGAGTGATGGGAGTGATAAAGGGCCATTGGAACCATTGGAACACAGGAGTGATGGGAGTGATTAAGGGCCATTGAACACAGGAGTGATGGGAGTGATAAAGGGCCATTGGACCCAGGAGTGATGGGAGTGATTAAGGGCATTGAGCACAGGAGTGATGGGAAGTGATAAAGGCCATTGGAGGCACAGGAGTGAGGGAGTGATAAAGGGGCCATTGGACACAGGAGTGTGGGAGTGATTAAGGGCCATTGGAACACAGGAGTGATGGGAGTGATTAAGGGCCATTGGAGCACAGGAGTGATGGGAGGAACACAGCAGTGATGGGAGTGATGGGAGTGATGAAGAGCCTCTGTGCACCTACGATGAGATTCCATTAAAAGTCAGCCGTTTCCAGCTATAATAGTCATTTTCAACAATAACCCCGTCTGCGCTGGATTTCTGATCCATTTCACGTTATTTTAATGGACAAAAATCTGCTTTTCTTTTGAAAACAAGGACATTTCTAAGTGACCCTAAACTTTTGATCGGTAGCGTGCGTTTATGAAAGAAGACAAAAACGGTTGGTTTATCACCAACACCCAGCATGGAGGAGTCTGGCTTCATTTTGTAACAAAGTGACTTTTTATTGACGGTGCGGAGGAAGCCTGGAGGTCCACAAGGACCTTCAGCTGAGGAAGAACGGTTACCCCCGAGGAACCTGTCAGTCGTTGCCGTGATCTTTTTTCACCGCATGTCTTCACGTAAGTAGAAGACACTAAAGCTCGTCCCTTAAGATCACAGAAAGGACTCGTAAGGGAGCTCAGAATCTGTAAAGAGCGAGCGAAGAGCTTACATTCTATCCTGGGCAGCTTTGCTTTGCTGGGCGGGATGCATCGACCTGTTGTTTCCACCGATCTGCAGCATCTTTTCTTTGGGAGATTTCATTAACTTGGAGTTGGATGAGGCACTGCTTCCGCTGGACGTGCGCGTGCTGCTGCTGCCGCCGCCGCCGCCGCACCAGTCCCGCCGCCGCTGGCCCGTTTTATTTTGGGCGACGGTGGAATATATGGAACACGTAGACGTGGAGGGGGGCGTCGGAGGCGGCCTGCCGGAGGAACTATGTCTTCTTTCTACAGGATTAAAGAAAAAGAGAAGAAAATCACGATTCCGGACACAAAACGGAGGATCGGGGGTCGGAGGTCATTTACCCAACTGCATTATTCATCATTCAAAGTCGCTGCCCTCAGAGAATAGATTGTAAGCTCACACGGGGGGTCTTCGTAAGCCCACTATTGCCAGTACCACGAGGTTAGATGGCAAGTATCTATACATGGGATTTCTTTTTCACATATTTACGTTGTACCGCGCTGCGGAATATGTCAGAGCTTTATGAAGAATAAGAACCGTATGTGATCTCCAGGCCAAGGCGGCAAAACGGTTTAACACAGCGCGATCAACGAGGCTGAAATCGTTAACGATAATAACGGAGGGAACGAGAGCGAAGCGGCTTAGAAACGGCGCTTCTCTGTAACCAGACGGACGTCCGACGCGCGAGACGGAGCCGAGAGGAGAATCACTCCGCGCACGTAGTTCTGCGGCGTCCCCCGCCAGCCATAAATAAATCAAAGCTTCCTAAACGTCTGTTGGGGCCACTTGTTTAAAAAAAAAAAGTGTTGTAATTGCAGGGAGCAGCCTTCCAACAGCAATGGCAGAGGGAAATAGGGATCCATTCATTGAATTCATTCATTTGGTAAATAAGGGTTAGGTTCGTCTTCCGTCCGTTTTCATTCTACCGGCAGATTTCATCGTCTTTACCAACGAGATGAAAAACGGTCGGTGCGCCACTGAAGCAGCTCCGGCCCCCAAAAAAGTGGGGCAATCACCACGGCAACTGCTTCGTATTTAGCTCTCTTATACAACGAGGGACCCCAGCATCGGGAGACCAGATGCAGAGCTAACGATCCATGCTTCAGCTTTCTTATGAACCAATAAATGCCTCCCACAGTCTGTACCCCACTAACCCCGTTAACCCCTTCCTTTTTAACCGACCCTGGCCCTGGGTAGTTTCGCTTATTGCCACCCCCACGGCTGGCTGCTTACCCTCGATATAAGACCACGATGGAAACCTTGTGGGACAATACCGAGCCTTAAACTTCCTTTTTAAATCCTTCTTCATTGTGACGATCGATTATATACGAGACGCGATCAGCGGGCAGTCGCTCAGATTATCTGAAACGCTGCCACTGAGGCTGACCAACTGCCAGGTAGGACATGGAGCCCGGTGACATCACAGTGTAGTAGTGACCTCACCGTGCAGGCAGTGCTGTACACCGGCTGCCCAAACCCTGCTTCATGTATTATTTCTATAACCATCTATTATATCAAAGAGAACTCGCTACCGAAATAAAATACAAAACTGCCTTTATTTCTTTTGTAACAAATATACTTTCTGGTCAATGACACTTAAATAAATAAATAAATAATAAAAAAAGATCAGTTAACCCTTTATAGGACACAGGGGTAAGCGGCTCGCTTCTTTGCAACACTAAAAACACTATTGTGCGCGGTATAAAGTGCCTGGCGATCAAAGGGGTTAAAGCAGAAATTATTTCCGGAAGGGCTCAGACGTGACACAACGTTACTGCAACTAAAACCAAATCAGCAAAAAAAATAAATAAATGAGAACATAAAAAAACCAAATCATCCGAAAAACGGCAATTCATCTTCTAGAAAATAAACATTTTTGTATTACGGACGCTGGGGAGGAAAAGAAAAATCAGTAATCTGGAATGAAAGGACCCCGTGAGAAAAATATACAGCAAATAAACAAGCAGAATGAAATAACGGAGGGAGTTTCTACACGAGGGGTTAAACACGTGCTTCGAAACCCCGGGAGCGAGGCGAGACTCCATTCTGGATCGGATTGTTCTAGTAAACAGCCGCGCTCCTTTGGCCAGCGACTCAAAACAAGCGCTTGTCTTGAAGCGAGCAGATCCTGCGAGCGTCAGCGCTTCGGCCGCGTTAACAGAACACGCAGCGCCCGTCTGGCTTTGAACTTTGGCCAAGCCACTCGAATGACATTTCAGAGCGGCTTCTGTGACCAGCCTGCGCGCGGTTAATCCCTCGTTTGCGAGATTATCCGCTTTGATCGACTCTGCACTGGGCAGGCCACTTTAACAGTCCGCTCCGGGAAATAAAAGAAATAAAAATGAAACCCGATAAGAACGAGCGAGGGATAGAGGCTGGGAAAAAAAAAAAAAACAAGTGAAAACAAAAAATCCAGAAAAAACAACACAAACAAACAGATACGTTTGTCTCGGCAAGTTCCGTGTTCGAGCCGTGCCATACCCACCTATCGCAAACTCCGTGCAGAGCCAGGCCTCCAGCCAATTCCAGCCTCTAAAAAAATGCTTGTGTTTAAATAATAAAAAAAAAATAAAAAAATAAATAAAGCTTCCTCCCTCCCTAGAGGCTGGGGAAAAAAAAAAATTCCTACCCATTCACATCATTTAACCGCACATTTGGCACGCTTTGGGGGTCCGTCCTTTAAGGGGAATGCATGTTTGTGTTTATGTAACGTTTGACGCGCTAATGTATTAAGTAGATTCGCGACACGCAGGTCCTGGCAGATCCACAAAAAAAAAAAAAAAAAAATGGGGGGGGGTTTAAAAAAAAAAAATGGGAAACAAGAGGCAAGCGGCTCTTTTGATATTCCAGGTGCCAGGTCACAACAGAAAGCTGCCATCCCCTCGGCTTTCATAAGACCTTTTACCTCTTCATTACCAAAAGACCTTATTTTTTTTTATTATTATTTTATTTATTTTATTATTTTTATATTAGCTAAATATTTACACAAATAACTCAATGCTCCTACAAGAAAAATATAAACGTTATATTTAAGTTATAATAATTAAAAAGCATGAATTCAATTATTAAATACAGATAATTTCCTAGTGGGAGATGGAGGTAGTCAGATGAAAAAAAAATTGTGGGCAGATTAAATGCAAAACCAAGTAAAAAGCAACGATAAGGAACTTAATAGGGGAGAGATAACTTAATGGGGTGGAATAATTGTACAGATCCTGGGAACAGGGAGTTTATATGATTGCCCCAGACACACAGCAGATGCCCGGCATTAGAATTAAAGAATAATAATAATATTTATTATTCCACACGTGCAGCAAATGCCCGGTATTATTATTTCCTTCCCGCGTTATTTCTGGCCTGGCTCGGACATTCTGTTTTTGCGCCTTCTCAACCCAATTGGCCATAAAATATTATAAAACCAGTTTTATTCTTCTGAAGACAAAAATAATGCAATTTTTTTTTATATAAACCCCACCACAGCGTTGGCCTCACAGGACCGATAATTATTATATATTATTTATTCGGCGCTTCTTACAGTCCCTACAGCCAAAGGCTCTGACAAAACGAGGACAGACAGACAGACTGAGACAAACCCACACATTAGGTAGAGAGCTCGGCTCACAGGCTTACGATTTAGAGGAGCTTTCAACCCAACGACCCAGGGGAATGCTGAATAAATGACATTATATCACCGCTTAAACACAGAAATAAATAAATGTGCTTTATTTTGGTTAATGCTACTGCGTGGGTATACATTTTGCTCTATACACAGTGCAGGTATACCTTATGCTCTATACACAGTGCAGGTATACCTTTTGATCCATAAACAGTGCAGGTATACCTTTTGCTCTATACACAGCGCAGGTATACCTTTTGCTCTATACACAGCGCTGGTATACCTTTTGCTCTATACACAGCGCGGGTATACCTTTTGCTATATACTTAGCGCGGGTATACCTTTTGCTCTATACACAGC
>VKOC01000004.1:36378318-36422968 GCA_009364415.1 Spea multiplicata
GAGTATGATGTTAGAGTATGACGATGTTAGAGGAGTATGATGTTAGAGTAGACAAAGTTAAGGCCAACAAGATTGGATTCTTGGATTCCAATCCAAATTCTAAAGTAAAGACATGAGAAATTTAAAGAAGGACGTTATCTGCTCACGATTAGAAAGAATGGTACATGGTAGGCACCATTGGGCATTGGCCAACCGGCCATTTTACCTATTTACCCCCAAAGACTGGGATTAGAAGCTCTATATTACTTTTGTTTCTCATTTACCTTGATTTTAAATACTCAACAGATGAACACCTATGGTCCGTTACAATAAGTATTTTTTTTTTACAATTTGTTGAGGATCAATGTTTAAATATTACTCGTCGCAATAAAAATAATGAAAAAAACCTTGTTTTAAAAACTTCCAAATGTTACATTGATTTTACATTGAAAATATTTAATCTAAACAGGAATTAAAAGAAATCTACAATGAGAAGTGCGTTTCGGGAGACGGGTACAAGGAAAGACCTAAATTAAGATCCTGAAGGTTCTTGACCTACTGGAGGTCAAAATTCTTTGGATTAACAGTTAATTGCATCTTGAGAAAGCAGACATCGATAAATGACCCTGGCTGGGTGTAAGCTGAACTTGTGTTGGTATCGGGAATGAACATTTTAAACAGTCTTAGTGAAATATAAAAGGAAAATGATACAATATATCTACATTATAGAGAAGATAAAAGATGTCTATTATGGTTCTTTTCTAATGTCTCCTGGTGGCTGAGAAGTTTTCATGGTGTCAACACTAACCGTCTACGCCATGAATTGTGTTAAAAGAGGCAACTATGGTGATTTAATTACTGATATGAAAAAGATTGCAGAGTATCTCTCATTCTCTTTGACTTAACCTTCCATTGAAGGCTGACATTGGCTCAAGCCGAGTGGACAACTTGAGGACACCTTCAATCCATTCTCCATTAAACGATCCAAGACCGTTGGCGACACCGAAGTCTTTCTTTATATCCTCTCTGAAGCTTTTGTGTTCCTTGCTTACGATGACTAAAAATATGCCAGGTGCATCCTTGAACCCATCGAATCTTTCCTGAAATGACACTTATGACATCACAAGCTTCTACATGGTGCAAACATCAAAACACGTCCCATTTATCCTGTAAATAGGATGCAAAGCGCTGCTGAATTTGTCTGACAAACAGAAATCAATGTGTACACTGAAATACCACCTCTATTTTAGGACACAAATCAACACCATAATAGATTATTGACCGGTTTCAAAATTCAGGAAATGTGATCAATTAAGCAATTTATTTGCGAATGAATCTAAGAAAAAAAAAGAAATTCCCAAAACAAGCATATATTATCCAGGAACGTATCCATTTCATATACATTTGTTCCTCATCGCTGCTCTTTCTGAGCTGTTGCAATTCAAGCATCTTGCCATGACATTTACATGTTATTAAGTGAGTGTGTAATGGAGCAAAGCTCCGCGTTTCTGGAAAATGAATAATTTCCATTATAACGTTTTTATGTGGTTTTTTCTCTTAAAAAATGCCACGGAGCAACGGACCATTCAAGTGAGGCGCTGAATGAAAAAAAGAGCTATACAATGTATGGGCAGATTGAATAATCTCTTAGAAAGGAGGGTAAGTGGAAAGGCGTTTAGGTCTTAATCGGGGGGGGGGGGGTTGATGACTTCATACAAATTCCTTGGAGTAAATAATTTCCCTGAATGGGTTGTAGATACTAAGAATCCGTGGTAATTCCGGGGTGAATTTCATATACATTAACGAGCGTGTGGTGACCGGAGTGTCCCATAGTCCTCCTGAATGTAATATTTACATTATATATATATATTGTTTAGAGTAACGATTCAGGACAAATATCGGCAGAAAGGAATGATGAGCCGTCGGCGGTATTAAGATAGATCCATTGAGTGCTCCGGTATGATGATGTTCTGTCTCTGTATTAATATTTCATTAGCCGCCGTGGACCGAACGCGACGCACGCCGTATGTGATTATAAAGCGAATGAATGAAATGTTTACCGATATATTGTCGTCGTTAATAAATATTTTCGCGCAGGCGGCTAGTGGCAGTAATTGTTTCTTTGTGAGATTAGAAAGTGATTCTCACTTTTGGGTCTGGATCTCTTTCTTTGCGAGTACGGCATAGCTACCAAGGAACCCGATAAAAAGGCATCAGGGATATATCTCCAGTGCTCAGGGGTGAGTCAGGGGTTAGTGGCACCTGAGTGCATTTTTTCTTTGGTGCCCCCCATAACTAAAACGCATGCACACGCTCGAACACTATATACATACTTAAACACATCCCTTCTCTTCCTCTAACCACTAGCCCTAAGTACACCCTGGACACAAAGCATGCACTTACGCTAACACCATACAATAACACCCACACACTCACTCATATGTTGACCCCCAATACTAACACACACAAACTCATGCTAACACCATACACTTACATATACACCCACTCTAAAACAATATACCGACAAACACTACCGCTCACAACATACAGTAACACACACACACATGCTAACACCATACATTAACACATGCGCACTACACCGCCATACTGTAACACACACTCACACTAACACCATACAGTAATGCAAATGCTACTAATAATGAAAAACTTAATGTGTGATTTTTTTTTCTGTTTATCATTATTATTAAGGTTTTCCAAACATTTAATACTTTGGTAATCCCTTAAAATCAGACTTTAATAATTGGTTAAATGTAAATGCATTTTAATAGTTTTCCCTTCTGTCGATGACATTGATTTATGGGATGAATAAATTGTTTTGCAAGATTATCCTCCCCAAATCTATAACCGGTTAATATTTATGTTTTTTTTTTTACCACGGAGCAGTCATTGGTATTTCTTTTTTTTCTTTTCATTTTAAAAGCACAATTTATTTTTATTTTTTTCGCTGGCAAACGCAAGGGTACGGCCTATCCGGATTCCCAGCTGCTTCACAGTTTAAAGTACTTTTGAAACCTTGAAGACACTTAAGGAACGTTACCCACTTCAGCCCTCGATAGAACTCCAGCGCACTTTAATGCATTGTCAGACACTTTGCTGCGGAACCCAGAGAAATGCAATTAATTGCACGCCAAATCCAAAGCAGAAAACCACATAGCAAAATATTTTCCATCAAACAAATATATATACATTTTTGCATTTTGCAGAGTTGGAGAAATAAAGCACTCCAAGGAAAATAATATTTAATAGTTTAAATATTAAACTATTAAACAGCGGGTAATCGGGGACAGAATACCACAATACGGAAGGTTAGGGGGGGAAATGAAAAGGTTAATGAGTTCTGTTTGAAAACCTAAATGGAAGTAGCGAGATAATGAAACAATGTATTGAGTTACCGAAGGAAGGGCAGTGGTCTGTAAATACAATTTAAACATTTAACCCCTTTAAGACCAGGATATACCTGGTACTTCCTGGTCAAAGGTCACCGGCAGACCGGGACGTACCAGGTACGTCATCGATGATGCGCGATCCAGCGTCGCTATGAACGCTGGGATCGCAAAGGGGCGCCCCCCCCCAATTTAAATAGTTACAAAAAAAGTGTGGTTTTAAAGGGAAGACGCAGTTTGCCAACGTCGGTCCTGAAGGGGTTAATGCACTTTTGTTTTTTTGGTTGGAGCGAAAATGAGGATCGATGGAGTCACCGATCATCACTGGATGGCACACTTTTTTGCTATCCATCCTTGTGCCACCCAAGGGGTACTTGGATTGGGGGGGTGGGGGAGGGGGGGGGAGGGGGTAGGGTTTTCTTCATGTAGCCCATGCCACTCCACTGGGGCTTTAGTATAGTTATAACCCCCCCCCCCTCATGCCACAGGGTAAGGGGGGAAAGGATGCCTCCAAAGAGTGCAGGTACATGTCCAAAAACTCATTAAAATATACAGAATCAGTGTAATAAATGAGACAATTCCAAAATCTGTTTCCGCCATAGTTAACTTTTTTTCTTCGTTTTTCCCCACATAGTACAAGCAAAATTAGCATTCTTAGTACCGGGTCTAATTACTGTGATTATGTATTTGTGACAAATGTTTGGGGTCGGTTTGCACGTCAGAATCCGGGGAAAACGGAATTCTAATGATTGCATTCGATGGCTCGGCGCCCAAACTTTCAAGCTGTTTTTTTTTTTTTCTTGGCCGCGCTATAAATACAACTTTTCTGAGCCTGTGCTTTTCACCCCCATTATTTAGGATCTTTTCTCTCTGGGATTGTGTGTCGCTCACCGCACAAAGCTTTCATTTATCCCGTGACATTAGTTTCCTTCTCACAAGTACCAAAGCTCTGTGTTGTAAGGTTCTTTAACCCCTTAATGACAAAGCCCGTACATGTACAGGCTCAAAATGCATTGTTTTCAATGGGTTTAGGGAATGCCCATTGTCCTTAAGGGGTTAAAATCTCAATCATTTCCTCGTTACTCTATAAGGGGACAAAAATACGAATTGAGCTGAGCTCCTTTTTTCGACGAACTATAACATGCATCATGATTCATTGATCTTTACAAAATTAGATAATATAATCCCATTCAGAAATATTCTTGTAATATACTGTATATTGTAAGGAAACTTTATGACGCTCCTTAATCTATTTCATGTCTGTAACTTTGTAGCAGGAATACATTATTTCTCTATTTCTTAGGTTATTAGGTTGCCGTATTTAACAAACCCAGGGCGTGCTGACCCCTCTTACTGCACAGCGCTGAGATATGACATCATACCCCATCACTTCATCTTTTAAGGATGCTCGGCGCCGGGTAGCAATTAAGTATGGAGGCTGTGACGACACCTTTTGGAGAGATTGATGATCTCCCTTGTAACCATGCCATTAAAAGTTGCACTACATGGCGCGTGATCATCCAAGAGGGTTATTGACTCCCTGATATGCGGCAAAAGGAGCTGCTGCCCCCTGGATCTGCCCCCTAGGTCTAGTTATCACAGGTTAGGATCCCCCATGGAACGTACTAATTGGCGTTGTTCATGCAATTTTCCATTTATTGCTACAAGCCTTCAACCCATCGATGACATTTCCTGCTCCGTTTCTGTGGCCTGTTCCCGTTGATTGCCAAAATGTACGCTATTTCCTTGTTTTTGAAAGAAAAGCAGATTTTTTCCAATAAAATAACATGACGTGGACCAGCGCAGACGGGGTTAATGCTGTAAATGACTATTGTAGCTGGAAACGGATGATTTTTAATGGAATCTCTTAATAGGAGTACATCACTCTTTATCACTCCCATCACTCCTATCACTCCCCTGTGTTCCAATGGCCCTTTATCACTCCCATCACTCCTGTGTCCCAATGGCCCTTTATCACTCCCATTCACGATCACTCCTGTTCTGTGGCCCTTTATTCACTCAACTGGGGTTCCCATGGCCCTTTATCACTCCCATCCACTCCTGTTCTCCAATGGCCCTTTTCACTCCCATCACTCTGGGTTCCAACGGCCCTTTAATCACTCCCATCACTCCTGTGTCCCAATGGCACATTATGTTCGCTGATCCAAGTTTAGGTTTAAAAGGATAATAGATCGTTAGAAAACCCTTTTGTAATTATGTTACAGCCAGAAATGCCCTCGTTTTCCATGAAAAGAGGTCGTATAAAGACATAAGACCGCCATGTTCAACCTACCCAAGATCTTGCTAATTGCATTGATCCGGCACGTGCTGAAGAGTTGTGGCTTCTAAAATATCTTGATCCGGATCACAGAGGTCAATATGGATCTTCCTGATTCCACCTGATTCCATGTCCCGACTATTGACTTTTCTTGGAATATTATTAACCGTCGGAAAGCTACATATAAATAACACAACACGTAGTCTCTTCTTCTTGTGTATCTCTTTCAATGCTACTTTTGGTGCTTGTTACACGTATAATTCTCACAGGACTGTGGCTGCCAAGGATCGAACTGCTCATTAGCAAATACTAATAAACTAATTAACATTATATGACTGAGACGTCACTTTATAGAGTTCAATATATTGCGGTGTAATAAACCCCGTCCCCAAATAAAGATAAATAAAGATTCTGGATTACTCAGTAGATCAAAACCAGAATTTATTAAACGCCTAGGGATTTACTGCAGAGTTAAGGTAAGACTGCAGAGGTATTTATAGTGAAAGCAAACATTGTATCCAGTCTAGAAATTAATAAGTAATGAAAAAATATTTTTCAGGTGTTGAAAGGTAATTTAAAATGGAACGTGCTCAGCGATATATTACTTAATTTAAATAGAATTCACGATTAATAAATATATTATTTTGTTTTTAAATGTCACAATAAACATTTAAATGAGTTCATTTTGCGAGAAGTAGCGCCCAAGAAAAACAAAAAATTCGCAAATTTGTAAAGTAACAATGACCCAAAAATTTCATGAAATAAAAAATATTTTTGACCAATAATTGGTCCATATCATTTTATAAAAAATATTTAATTAATTATTAGTAATATTATGCAATCAAATTTTAAATATTAAATTATTGTTCTTAGCACATAACAGTGGAAAAGACCAATGGACATTCTTCAGTAAAAATATTAATTATTTATTATTAATTATTATTTATTATTAATTGTTCTTAGCACATGAACAGGGAAGACAATGACTTTTAGTAAATTTATTTTATTATTAATTATTATTATTACTTATTATGTTCTTTAGCACATGAACAGGGAAGAACAATACATTTTAGTAAAATATTATTAATTATTAATTATTATTATTATTATATTATTATTATTGTTCTTAGCACATGAAACAGGGAAGACAATGACATTTTAAGTAAAATATTATTATTATTTATTATTATTATTATTAATTATTAAATTATTATTATTGTTCTTGGCACATGAATAGAGTAGACAAAGGCACATGAATAGAGTAGACAAAGACATTCCATCGTTATCCTGCCCCTAACAAACTTTCCGTCGGGCACATGCATGTTTTAGGAAAGAATACATTGACAAATTAGGACATTATAAAAATGTGATGAGTTTTGGGGCCGGAATAAAATAAAACCCAAATAAAAAATGCAGAAAGGGTTAAATTTAATTGATTTCATCTGCTGGTTAAAAGGGTTAAACTCTAGCCATAAACTTTTGGTATAGAGCTCTTATAGCTGTAGGTGACCCCCCCCCACCGCGTTACACCCCCCCACCCGTGTCTGTGTAACAGATTATACCTTTTATCTCCTTAAAACACTATTTAAATAGGTCACTGGTTACATATTAACTTTCTTAGACATGTAACGTGGGGATCCAGGAAACAAATGTTTGTCCTTATTAAATTTGGGGCCGAGGAGCGTTCTGTTGCGTTTGCCTCCCACATCGCACCTGTTTGTGTGCAGCGCTGAATGATTGATTTTTTTACCCTCGCCTTTGCCAGAACCCGACTGTCAATCTTTTGTCGGCGGTTTCCTTTGTTCAGACAGGTGCTGTGCCAGCTCTTCTGCGGGACTCTGTTATTCAATGTCCTTGGTGCTCCAAAGCAGGGGTCACTATCATTTTTTTTTTAATTAAAATATACATTTTTAAAAAAGTTAAATTAAAATTATTATTATTATTTTATTATTTGTATTAATTATTATTATTATATATTTATTATTATATTATATTATATTTGAATTCCATGTGCTTTTCCAAAAAATATATAATAGTAAAATAATATTATAAATAAAAATAGATAGTAATAATCATAATAATAATAATTATTATTATTAACTATTATTATTATTTCTACTATTTTATTATAATTATTATTTACTATTCATTTTTTAATGGGAAGCATCTAAAAATTCAAAATAATCCACTAAATAGTATCATATAAACTGTGCTACATTGTATCATTAATTAATATACGACAAATGTAATTTATATAAAAAATACTTTTTATAGAATATATAGACAATATATTTTGATTTTCTACATATGTGATATTTGAGCTCGCAGTGTTTCTCTTAAAAGCAACCCAGACCTGGACTTGACACAGCCCTCCGGAGTGTTAAAGGGCCGGTTTGGTAGATCAGGGATCTCCTTTTTACAAGCAAAGTACCAAGAAAACAAAAAAAAAAAAAATTTGTAAGCAAGACCCAAAAATTTCATGAATAACAAATATTTTTTCAATTATAGGTCCATATTAATTTTATAAAAAATATATTATTATTAATATTATCATCAACTTTTAATATTATTATTCTTAGCACATGAATAGGGTAGACAATGACATTTTAGAAAAATATATTATTATTATTATTATTATTATTATATAATTATTATTAACCGGTCCATTGACCAATGGCGTTACAGTAGAGCATATGGGTGTGTGGGGGGGGACCCAGTCCTGGTCTAAAAAAGCATTTTTTCCCCTTGGTTTAGTGAACATTGTTGCAGACGCCGCGGCCATATCTCATACTGCACTTTTGCATGTTTTAGATAAAAACGAAATTATTTTTGAGCTTGAATCTATTTCCTTGTCGTAGCTGCTCCGAGCCAGATCTGGGAAAAAAAAATCAATTCCTCATTCCTGGTGTGTCCTTTGCTTTCAGCCTTGAGCCACAATAAATGCAATTTTTACCCCAGTAAATAAATATAACAAACATTACGTATGGATGGAAACCTCCGCTGGCGACCTGAGATTAGGGATAAAAATTCACAGCGTTTTATTTGACCCATATTTGTATTTCAAAATCAGAAAAAAATCTGCTAGTTTTTCATCATTTTTATTATATGGGTAATAAGTTAAGATTCATGTTCCTTTATTTGTGAATAATCCTAATTGCTTTATATCAGAAGGTATATTCGGCAGTATTTTATTATTTTTCTCTAGGTTTTTTCCTTTTTTTCCATGTTTTCTCTAGGTTTTTTTCTTCTGAAATCATGTTTTTTTCTTGGCTGCGGGTGAATGATCACTCATATAGCGCTCATAGAAATGCTGGATCGATAGTTCTGCAAAAAACATGTTAGATATGAACAATGTAATAAAATAACCTACGGACTGAACGGAGTATAGAAGTGTATAGAGAGCCTTAAGGTCAGGGGGTGCGCCAAGGCAAGAGCACGGCGGAGAAGTCCAGAGGAGTCACGTAATACGTCTTGTGGGAAAATGGAGAAGGAATGAGTGCGTGTGAATGTATTTGTCGATGTGTGGTGTTAAAGTGAGTGTGTGTATATGTAAATTTATGGTGTTGGAGTGCATGTGTTAATCTGTGGTGTTAGAGTGAGTCTGAGTGCGTTAGTTCTTCAGATAAATGTGGGTTTGGGTTTAGAGTGTTAGAGTGTGTGTATGTTAGTGTATGGTGTTAGAATAAGTGTGTGTTGGTATTTGGTGTTAGTGTGGATGTGTGTTAGTGTTTCATGCCAGCATGAGTGTGTGTCAGTGTGGTGTTAGCCTAGGGAGAGAAAGAGAGAATTATTAGAGTGAGTGCATGGATGTGAGTGTATGTTGTAAGAGTGCGTCTGCATGTTGTTATGTTCATGCAACGTGTGGACGGACATATCCGAACCTGGTTCCAGGGGCACATGGCCTATAAGCCCTGTTATGTCTCAACCTAAATTGGAACCTTGCTGTACCTCGAGGACGGGATTAGGTGGCATCTCCCTGAAGGACAAATATCTTAGGTATGGGAAATGCTTAGGAAATGGAAGTTTAGATTGGAAACATAAAAATCTAAATATTTTTATAAATACCAAGAATCCCAAGAGGGAACCCAACTGCCGAAGCCACCCCGCGATCTCACTGAGCTCTCCAGAGATGCTTTGTATGTAACCCGCTAGGACCAGTAAGCACTATATTTTTATTGGATGCAGGAATCAATAAATGGGTCTTTTTTTGTGTTTTCTCTTTAATGAGGTTTTCTCTGGATATTTACATGAGAAGGACGTTAAACAGAGATCACGTGTTTTATTTCTGGTTGACAGCATATAATCATGAAATAGACATGCAATCGAAGTCCTAATCTACGCGACATAACCATATATATTATTTATTACCCTCAAAAGCCAAGGTCGGCACAAATACATTGTGAACTTTATATAGAGTTATATATATCTATATTTTAGCGACGGATACTGTTCTAAACACATTACCGCGTTTTAACTCACATTAACTCCATTACCTGAAATATTCTATCTCAAAATGTTGGCTGGAAAAGATCATTTTGCAGGTAATTTCCCAACCGCCTGGGCTGAATTATAGCTCTGTCAATCGACGGAGCTGAATATTAGCATTTTTTCTGATAATATTAATACTTAATAAAGTCTTCACTGCCAGCTCTGCCTTTGGCAATAGAAAGAGTTCAAATAATTGTCGAAGAACTGTCATGGAGAATGAGCATTAGAGATATTTATCATTGACTGTCGATGCAGTGCAGGCCAACGCACATTCAGATACAATATCCAATTAGTGATTTACTATGGGGGTGACAGCTGCTACCTGGTCCTATGTATGTATGTATAGAACCCATAGCTGCCCCCTCTTTTGCCCCGTTTCTGGTCTATCCGCACCTTCATGCTCGACCGATAATGGTTGAAACGTCCTTGAACTCTTGTCCTCCATCAGTACATGGTCCTACACAGGGGCACTGCCTTAGGCCCCTTCCACGCTGCTGTCCTTTCTACTTGGTTTCGGGGCATGACATCATACCCCAACTCGGCACAGCCATCCGTAGTGTCAATGGGCCATCTTGGACCTGCTAACCTCGGCCTGTGACTAGTTGGCTACGCCAGAATAAGCCACTGGTCCTACAGGTACTTCTCCTGAAATGTCTTATTTTTCTCTCTATACAATTCATTCATTCTTTAATTGTCGAGAAAATGCCCTGTGACATTGGAGCGTGAATGAGAGGGACACAGATTTGCATTTTTGTATCTTTAGACGTATTCGAGCTTTTATGTACGGGTAAAACAATCAGACGCATTATTACGCCAGTAATGGATCCTTTATCGGATATGGAAGTCTCAGCCACTTGTATTCCAGAAGACATTTGTAAGCCCCCGTCAGCTAGGCTCCGCTCGCCGCCTGTCTATGGGTGTTAGTACGTAATGCAGACCGTAAGCGTGTCTCGTTGTATTGCCAGCAATGTGTCTGTGAATAAATAATAACGACGATAAATACTTTATAAAGGGAATTTTATGGAGCTACATATGTTGACCCTTAAAAAGAAACATTTGTGTCGACAGCTACATTCATTTCTTTCTATCACTCTCTCTATATAGAGAAACAATGCTTTCAGTAAATCCATAAATATCTTTGATTTTAAGTGAATATTTGGGGTAGAGTACAAAAAAATCCTCAGAGGGCCGGGTGTTCTATAGTATATAATATTTATGTATGTGAAGGGGGGGGGGGCTGTATTGTTTCCTATAGTGAAGAAGCCGAAAATATTTGCTTAGACTTGGATGACGTTTGAGCTGCTTATTTTATTTAGTCGTTCAATTAAGAGTTATAATGAGGATAGATTGCGATGTATAATTAGCTCATAGTTACTTTACTCCCACCCTCCCCTAAGTAATCTGGAACCTGACAGATATTAACAAGGGTGCGTAATCTCCCTAATGCCTAACTAAGCACAGGCACTCGGCAAATCAGCTCCCGGAGGCATCGCTTTAACCCTTTCAGTGGCAAGTCACCCGATGTGTGCATCATGTAGAGGACCGATGGTCTTAAAGTTGCCCCGCAGAATACATGTAGAGTAAGTCTCCCAATTCATACCAACCAGATGACTCCTTTTAGGAGGGGGTGGTCATAAGGAATATGTATATTCTAGGGTTAAACTAGAGAAGTTCTGCCCTACATAAAGCATGTTTATACGTCCCCAGTTAATGGGGCCAGACTTGTAACCCTAGCGTTTGGAAGAAGAATGCCTTTTTGGAAACCCTTATCCCTCTGCCCCTGTTTCATGTCTTGATGTCCCTCTAATCTGAATCATTATATCTAACTGAGATCCAGGCACCACCATAAAACACATATTTTAGGGGTAAATTAAATAATTTCTGCCCTACATTAAGTATTTTTTATACATTCCCAGTTCAAAGAGCCACCATCGTCACCCTACCGTTTGGAAGAAGAATGCCATTTTGGAACCCATATGCCTCTGCCCTTCGTTCAGGTCCCTCTTATATAGGCACATTATCAGTAACTGAGATCCAGGCACCAGTCCATGATGGCCCAGCATCCATTCACCATTTAAAACTAATTACCTATGAATTTTATCAATACACAAAAGAGCCTTTTCTTGAGAACATCCAAACTCCTGACCCCATGCGATCCAAATTCACGTCCGAACGTTAATATAACTGTTACACGATAAGATTAAATTCAGGTCTTTGATATTAATCAATTCCAGCTTTAAAGCGTCTCTGGTCTTTTCACAGATGCGTACCAAAGGGATCTACCCCCGTCTGATTTCGCGAAAGCCTACACATTTACATACGTATTTAATCTGTATTTCAAGGGCATCTTCAAAATGCATTTTGTCAATATGCTTAGTAATGTTTTCCTCTGGGCGCACATTTATTTCCAGGTGTCAGGAATACGGCGCGGATAATGTGCCGGGGCAGAAAGAGACTTCCAGCCATGTGCTCGGAGATGTTTCCCGACGGACATTTCGAATGCACAAAGAATGTTAAGTACAACAGACGCAAGACTCGGGGAAAAAAGAGCAAAAGGAGCATTTAAACAGCACCGTGGGCGATTCCCAAGCAGAAATGGAAAAAAGTTTGCCGTTAGAAACTAAATACATTTATTTTAGAGTCTAATCCTGGATGTTCGTAAGATCTGGACTCTCTTTAAATGCAAAAATCTAGGAAGGATAGTCTTCATCACCCCGGGGAAGTCCCTTCACTTTGTCCTTCAATCTTTCTGTGATGAGGTCATAGAACCTCATCAGCAAAGCAATTATTACCTAGTAATTACATGGGCCCAACAACATTTTTTTTTACTTTGGGCCTAACATACTCAACGTGGTCTTCGAGAAAAAAATCTAGAAAGGATAGTCTTCACCACCCTGGGGAAGTCCCTTCACTTTGTCCTTCAATCTTTCTGTGATGAGGTCATAGAACCTCATCAGCAAAGCAATTATTACCTAGTAATTACATGGGCCCAACAACATTTTTTTTTACTTTGGGCCTAACATACTCAACGTGGTCTTCGAGAAAAAAATCTAGAAAGGATAGTCTTCACCACCCTGGGGAAGTCCCTTCACTTTGTCCTTCAATGTTTCTGTGATGAGGTCATAGAACCTCGTCAGCAAAGCAATTATTACCTAGTAATTACATGGGTCCAACAATATACTTTTTACTTTGGGCCCAACATACTCAACGTGGTCTTTGAGAACCCACTCGGTGCCATCAATGAGTAGATCAAATCCTAAATCTCCATTTAAACCGGTAATTAGTAAAGTTGACAATTAAATCATTATTGAACAGAGTTCAACGATTTGGTCTTTCCATTGGGGCGAAGTGCAGATTCTCCATTGAGTTTCCAATAGCTGTCTCTTCCGAGTTAAAGCTGTACCATGCACCACCTTTAAACTCCAGAACACGAGTGTGTTATTGTTTTTGATCAAATTACAGTACGATCCATACATTAATCCTATAGTTCCTATATGTTCCATTTTTTATCCCCTTAATAATACATTTATGACAATTTTCATTTGGTTGGCATCATCCAGGCTCATCAGCTGGACAACCCTTCTCATGGAAAACATCTCAAAAAGGTCAATCATTCCTACAAATCAGTAATATATCTATTGGTGCCACAACCCACTTATCTTATGATTAATCACTTATGTGCGAAACGCGTTAACCGTGTCCAGTTTGTTGTCCTGTTTATGAAAGTTTGTGGATTCGGTGGATGATTTGGGGATGTGCTGTGTTGCTGACCCATTGGATTTGGGTGCCACCAACCCAAAGAGGTTTACCTGACATCCCCGCATCTAAAGGGCTCCCTAAAATCCTTGGCACATTCATTTATCCTGGGATCTGCCACCAGTTTCTCCTTGATTGGAATTTCGATCACAAAATGTCTAAAATTACTCTCCATCCTCATGATATCTGACCTAGATATGAAGTCATTTAATTGCAAATTAGAAATCCGGGCTGGGCTGGAAATAGTTGAGATTATAACGTCGAACATAACCTTCCTTTCCGATTATGCAGAAACATTTGCTGGAAGTTTCGGTTACGTAAACACTCGCATTTTTTAAAATTACAGCAGGGTTTACTATTAAAAAAAAAGAGACTAGTGCGATACCTACTTGAAATCAAAAAAGCTTTTAAGACTTAAATAGCATTTCTGATCGCAAGCTAATGGTCATCAGAACTGTACTATGATTCAGAACTCAAAATACATCTTAATAATCCCACTAATATTTTTAATTGCACATTAAGCATACTTTTGGGCCGAATATACTGAAGTATACAAAAACTATGGGGAAAAAGGCAAATTAAAATAAAACAGCCCAAAATAACCAAGCAAAGAAGAAATGATTGAAGAAAAAGAGTAAACTACATCTTGTTAGTATATTTATTTCAAAGGGGGAAAGATCTTAAAATACGAGGCCATAATCTAGAACTCGATGCTTAAATGGACTGTAAGGAAGTTTTACTTTACTGGGATAAGTGGAACCGCATCGCAGCTGAAATGTGCGTTCTCACTCTGTTATCTGAGCCCAGTCTACTAGACCAACACCATGACTCATTATCATACTGCCTGTGGGGAACAATAGAATGGCTCAGTCTTAACTACCCTGTCAGACTCTCTGACTAATGGAAGTCTATGGAGGAACGGACTTCATTAGCATTGCCATAAAGAATTTCCTTTTCCTGGAAATCTATACACTTTATGGCCCAAAATGAAGCTCTCCCCCCGGGTTCATATGTCAAAAAACTTCTTACTGGGGAGAGTCACATTATAATTATTAATGCAATAAATATATACTGATATATATAATAATAATATTATTATTATATATTATTAAATATATAATATTTTATCTTTGTATACGATCATGGCTAGCTACTTAAATGTGAATATAAACCGCATACATATGTTAAATGTATATATTAAAGGATGACACCATGGATCACACTGCTAGATAGATGGGAGTTTGACGGAAGATCGCAAAGGAATTTTCGCAGTGGAAATGATTAAAAATAGCAACCAATTTGTGTCCTGCGAGCCTCAACGAAGACTGAGCGATCCACGGGAAGGCTGACTACAGAGAGAGACGACAAAATTGGTTCAAGCAGCGCTGCCCCCGGGGTGCAGGTGGAAAGCCGAATCAATTGTACCATCGATATTCCCCTCGAACCGACACAGACATCAACGCACCGACAGGCACACTACTTATATAATGTATATCGGCTTTATAAATCCATATCATCAATAAAGAGGGGATAATTCTTTAACGCGTCATTTTATTGCAATGTTCCGGGTTATTCTCTCTAAATAATTATTTAAGCAATAATAACCATGCAGTATATATATATATAATATATATGTTATATATATATATGTTACATTATGTAATAGATACTAATTAATAATTAATAATTATTAATACTTAAATTCTGATTTTAAAAAATTGTTACATTGTGTTACATAATGCCTTAGTTACTTAGTTATCGTCACTGTTGTATCAGAACATTTTTAGTGTGTTAGAGTAAAAGGGACACTTTTTTACTTTGTATAATTATTAATAGAGGGAACCTTATTATAGGTTACTTAACAGTCTAGTAATTAAAATTGCTCCAAAAAAATTGTATTTTTTCTAGCTGTCCAACCATTGACATGACCGGAAAACCATCACGATCTAAACTCTTCAATTCTACCGAACGGGGCTGATCTGCCGGCAAATTCTATGTTTCTCTGTTTAAGCCCCAGAACTTGGCGAAAACTTTTGGCCACATCTTAGGTAGAGAAATGTCGCTCTCGAGACACGCATGTTTCCTATCAGATATCTGTATGAATATAGAATGATGAACACGCAATGGTGGGGTAGGGTGGGCAACCGAGCAGACAGAGAGGCAGGTCAGGGCAGGGGGCAGATACGTCATCACCGCCAGCATGCACCTCATGGTCCATCACACCCAACCACAGCCACCAGTATTGCATGAACAGGAATCGGCCCCTTCAGTCTACAAAATCTATGGATATTGAGGAGGATCGTTAGGTTCTCGGGTTAAAAGGGCCGGTTTTCAGTGTCAATGGGCAGATTAATGTTAATGGACACGGCTTTCAAGGTAACATGAGGCCCAGCCGAAATTCCTCTCTCACTTGATGATCACACCCACTCTCACCAGTTATGAGTTGATACTTTCCTTCTTGCTATACCAATGTTCGAATTCTTGCTTGAACACAGGTGTCTAAGTGAAGCATATTTGAGACCCAACAGAGACAGCTGGCGGGATCTCTCCTAGAATACTGATAAACAGTTGTGTTCTGTGGGCCACCTCCTTTCAGAAGATTTAGAGTTATCGGTTTATTTTATACATTAATGCTTTCAGATAATAAGCAGCTTCTAAATGGCACATAACTGGTTAATTATTACCCCGAATTCTGGAAAAACTGATGTCAAGGTTATTGAAACAGCTGCATCATAATTCAAAATTAATCTACTAATGGCTATGTCTGTAATGATGCCAATATCAATTATGTAGCACAGCTGTGATACAACAAAAATCTTCCTCCAGCCTAATGTCTTGAAGACGCAGTCGGTAGAAACCGCAGAACTTGTCTTCCACGATCGGGGAAGGGATATTTCATACGCGAGAATTATATTCTCTTACATTAGCGCTAGGAACTTTGAAACCAATGGCTCTATGCTTCCCCCTTGAATAAAGGTGGGAGTCACAAGAATATGCATTGCTATGGGTCATTAACGCAACGCATAACATATTGCAGGGCCATACGCTAAATACACTTATGTAATGCTATTTACTAAATTAACATTTTTGATTGTTCCCTATTGGTGAGTGCCACGGTATTTTATTTATTATTTTAATTTTATTTAAATTTTATTTTTTATTTTTTTATTTTTATCAAAAACAATCATTTCACTCACAGTTTTTAGGAGCTAAATTATTATTCCTTCTCATTAAGTTATCTCTCCTCTATTGTTGCTTACTTTTGCTGATGCGTTCAGGCAGCCTTTGTAAGGGTGGGGAAGGAGAACGGATAGAACTTCAAGACACCGACCCCAAACTCCCCAACTAAATATCTCAAAGAGTAAAAACGCAAAGAGTTATTTTAATTAATGAATTTTGCTAAGCTAGAAGCTGTGACCCACTTGGTTCTCCCTTTATCCACAATGAACCAAAGTCAAAATGATCCACTTGGTATGAACCCCTGGAACCTATATTGTAACCGAAAAAGTCTCCTGAAATCTCCCCCCTGCAGACGGCTTCCGTGTCCCTGTCTTCTTTCCCACAGCTCTGCTTCTTCTGTCTTCTTTCTTCTGTTTTCTATCTTCCTCCACTTCTCAGTATCAGCTCGGTGGAATAGGCCTCCAGGAGTTCCTCCAATCAGGAGAGAGGCTCCACTCTTTTGAGGAAGCACTCTTTGAGGCCTTGTCAACAGACTTAATACAGGGGTGAAGCAGAGGAAGAAAGGAGACAAGAGGAAAAAGACAGAAGAAGAAGAGGCAAGAGAAGAAGTGAAGCTGTGGGAAAAGAAACAGAGACATGGAAGCGGATGGCTGAAAAGGTAGGGAGACATTGAGAGAGGGAATGTGAGAGAGTGTGAGAGAGTGTGAGAGAGTAAGTAAGAGTGGAAGAGTAAGTGAGAGTGTGGGTGTTTTTACATTTTAAATTGGGGAGGACAGGGGGCAAATACTCTAGGTAGACCCCTGATACCCAAGTATGTCCAGAAAGCATTAGAGGTTAACTGAGAAAGAGAGAATATATAAGATGTAAAAACGATATAATGTAAGTAAGATCTTAGAAGCCTCCTTTCCGACCATCGTCACGATTAATGTGTTTCTTGTTATTATTAATTGCAGAACTCTTTCGGTAGACATTTGTTGTCCTCATTCTCGCCGCTCCGGTCCTGTCGTGGATCCGACACAGGGTCGAGCGGTTTTGTTGAAGCTCAGTCTTCATGTTTGCTTTAAATGCATGGATTTAGCTAACATCTGATTTCTGTCAAATCGAGTCTTCCTGACTTCTACCTTCTACAACTCAGCCTGAACTCAGATCCTTGAGGGCCCGCATCCTGTCTCACTCCATTCAATATTTATGGGTCATCTTTAGCCTAAAGGTCCAGAATCCCTTCTGTTAATTTTCTTTGGGAGTTCTCGCGCATGTGTCCTCCGGCGAGCCCAGAACGCATGCTGAAGCCCTCATTTCCCGTTTTATTTCATTTGAAGGCAAAATGAAACATCTCAAAGTTGAAAAAAAACATTTTCAAAAAACATTAAATAATTGCTTATTTTGGGGGCTTACCCAGTAAGGGTTCTCTAACCATCAATTCGTTTTTAAACTTAAAATTTAATCAGCGAACACAACGTGCCATTGGGACACAGGAGTGATGGGAGTGATAAAGGCCATTGGAACACAGGAGTGATGGGAGTGATAAAGGGCCATTGGAACACAGGAGTGTATTACCCTCTACCACTTCTGCTGGGAGGCTGTTCCACTTATCAACCACCCCCTAAGTAAAGTTAAACTTCCTTCCATACATAGATGTCTGCACTAAGTGGAATCGCCGTTGAATTATTTGACAATATCCTATAACACCGACAATGACTTTTTTTCCTCTTATTCTTTCTTCTCTCCCAGAAAGTCAAGTTCTGGTCAGGCATGAAAGACACTCCTCTGACTTCATTATCGGTGACAAAAATCATAGTTATAAAAACGGAAAATTCCGATGCTTCTGCTATTAATGTTCCGACAACGTGGTGAACATGAAAACAAAGGGATCTTTTGAATGCGTTCAGTCTAGCGTTGCGCTTGAATATAACAACATAAAGAATTGTAAATAGGTCAATGAAGACGACACGATGTCCTTGGGGGGTATTTTACATCATTCTCTGTTTAGGTAACAAATACTTTGTAACCGTTAAGGGGACCCAATAGCCGAAACGGTTCTATGCGGGATTTAGCGAATAGGCAAAGCTTTGGGTTCCTCGTTTTTCTACCCAATGGTTTCCCATCCTCGATATTCGAGTCGGTGCCGGATATCGAATACGCTTTTAATATGCGTTTGGCGCTCGATGGCAAAGGAATGGAAGCTCAGCATTTTAAAACGTACGCTCCGTAGGGTGCATGCCGGTAAAAGTGAATTTCCGGCCAGAAAACCGGCACACACGGGACATGCAAATAAACGCGTTATTGGGGAAAGTTAAGCTTAGAAGCGCACTTTGTGTTACCATGGAAATGTCAATTCCAGGGACGCGCCATTTCAAGCCTCGAGGAGCACAAAAGCACAAGGTTTTGGTTCCTTGAATGCATGTATGGAACTCATTTGCATGTAATTAGTCTAGAAATAATCAAAACTGGGTCAGTTTACAAAATGTATTTATTATCTTAAAAGATTTGCATAGTTCTCTACTTCCCTTCTGGGGATAAAGTTGGCAGAAGAGTTTACGCCTCGATGCTACAAAACGTTTGTGTTTTATTCACGGGCTTCGTACAATGCCGCGTGTAATCGGTCTCTAGATGCCCCTTCCTTCCAAGAGCCTGGTGGTGGGGCAACTGGACTTGCCACCTGTTATGGAGACTGTTCATCATGGGTGGGGGTCTTCATTCTGCCTATAGAACTTTCTGCTCCCCCAACATACGCATTGATTTAGAATTCATAACATCTACTGTATATACTAAGTGGGTGCTAGACTGAAAGGGCAGTAGATAAATGGAATAGACTCCCATCAGAAGTGGTACTTTGCCATCAACAGACTGACATGAACTTTTATGGACCATTAATTGATGCAGACTCATCAACTACTTAAGGTCGCTTAAGGTGGATTATTTAGTCCCCCAGCGTGATATGTTATAAGCTCCTCGCCCACCATCATTTTCCTTTGGATTGCACAGAAAAGATCACACGTGGTATCTTCTTCTTCTTCTTCTTCTTTAACTTTTTGGTGCTGACCAAACAAAAAAACAAAACAATGAAGACTATCAAAAGGCTCCATCTCTCATATGTCCTTCATTCTACCCTTGAACTAATATCGGTTCTTCTCTCGGGGATTGACGTAAAAAGGCCTGATGACACCATGCTGGTTTCTCATTTTACACCAGATCCATTTTATTTCATTTTCTTTAACATGCTTGAGTTACAAAGCACTTTGGCGCTGGTCCCAGTATCTTATACATCAATGCATTGCAAATGTAGTTTGTCTGTCCAAAGAGGACGTTAATGCCTACTACCCTCGCTTTATTGGCATTGTAATAAATATACCCCTTTATTCAGAGTATCGAGATGATTTAGGTAATTTAGTTATCACTTTAGACCCATACACCAGATTTACAGAGATTCAGCACTCCATTACTTCAGTGATTCGGCTCTATGGGTATGGTGGGAAGGGTTATCTCACCACTCACTCCCTACACACAGAAGGGTTAATAGCGGACATAAGAACTCACAACGCATGTAAGCACCAGCAGATTAAAGGTTAAAGGAGTCTGTGATCAGATAAGCAGAATTAGCCAAGTTTCTCCCAAATTCATTTTGGTTCTTCTGTGGCCTATCGGCTGATAATTTGGAAGTGGAGTCGTTGGCAGCTCATCGTCAACAAAACCTCGGCGATCTGATCATCATGAATGGTAACAGTAACACCCAAGTTCATTGCTGGTAAATATTAGTTCTTCCCAAAATGGAAACAATTCACCAAGAAGTCATGGCAACACCATTAGCGTTTTCTTGTTACCGCCATCCGAGTCGACAATGCTGGAAACATTGACTCCCGACAACAATGTTATGGATTTCTTCTGCTCTTCTGGTGGTGGTTGAGGTCCTTGGTTCTTCAAGATGTTGGACCCACCTTCCAGAGAGGAATCTGAGAGACAAGGGGAAGAAGAATGCAAGGATGTGCAGGCCCCAACTACAGGTACCAGTTAATCCCCCAGAAGGGCCAGCATGAACTCCAGGGGTCTCCAGCCCTTTTGGAGCAGAAGTGTGGGAACCTTCATCCCTAGTCCATGGGTGGTAAATAAGAAGGGAAGAAGGTTCTGGGGAGGTTGCAGAAGGTAGAAGAGGAGAGGAAGCTTCTTTGAGACTCAACAAGCCTTTGCTTTATCTTAATATGGTTGAATTTCCAGTTTTCAGCAGAAAAAACGTAACGCCAGAGACTGGCTGTTCCTGCCAACAAATCATCGTTTTTTTTTCTCAATTTTTTTTTTAGCAAAAAAATGTTGAAAATTGTTTAAATACCTTTTTAGTTTTTGTTGTGTATTAATTTGATTAGGTCAGATTGAGGAGGGCTTTGGGTTAAAAACATCTGAATATGTTGAAATATGACGTTAGTTTGCAAACAAAAAATAATAACGCAAAAGTTTTCTTGTTTTGGTTAGGGATAAAAATGAAGTATTAACTCCGGCGGCCGAAATCATTGATATTATGGGCAAAATGTTCTTCCTTTGGAGCTGTAAGAATAATTTTAGTTAGTCGGTGGGTGATTTATCAGCGTGCGGAGCTTCCAGTTCTAGTTCCAAACTCTGTGACCTTGTCAAAGTGACAGCGCCCAAGCTTCCCCTCTCTCCAGCTACGCAAACTATAAATTGTCAGTTTCTAGGGCAGGTACAATGTCATTTGTGTCTGGATATAATAAAGGGAGCACTCAGGATTTTTCAGGCAGAAAATCCATTTTGTGTCCTACCATCTGGTGGGATATACACTTTGACAGCGGAGGTACCTTTAATCCCCGGAGGCTACACTTACATCAGATTTCTGAAAAACACACACACGAGACAGCACAAAAGCCTGTCCCTCAACCCATTAAAACGGGATTGTTTACTCTGGTCCGTGTTTTTACATGTAACCCTTTGTTTACATGTAAACAGATGTGGCCGGTGACGGAAAGGGTTAAAGGCATTTATACGGCAAGACTAAGAATACAGGTAATATTACTGTAGAAAAATAACAATCATTGGGTCATGCTGCCTGTCTGATCATTAGTGTGGGTGAGGTCACAGGTACACACTCACACAATGATGCAATAAGGAGTTGTATTTGTATACAGCTGTGATTTTGTTCCCCAGTGGGGCGACCCCAGGGGAATTCTGTAATTCATACTATAAGGATTAACCCACTCCTCGCCCAATATCTCATGATATATTGCTTCAGCTTGTGGTTATTGTGATATAATTTAACATTATAACCCCCCCCCAAAAAAAATACCCCCCAAACTGACAGCACAATTTTATATGAAATGGCAACTTTTCCCAGTTACTTGTACACAACAGCATTCACGGTGCAATAACCGCTGCAGTTTAACCCTTTTGAGTCCCAAAAGGGAACACTCCTCCCCATTCATTGAAAAGGTTAACCCCTTAATGGGTGCTATTTCATCGATAACAGCAGTTTAATGGCATGAAGCGTTTCCCAGTCACTTTCATGCAAGCAGAGGTAATGTATACCCTTGGAAATGCAGAAGGGTGTTAGTTATTATCATTATTATTATTATTATTATTATATAAGTGTGTGTATTGATGCTATCATTACTACTATTGCTATTTTTTTTTTGTATTATTATTTATTCATTGTATTATTGTGTTATTATTACTACTATTATATTATTAGAGTATTATTATTAGTTATTTATTTATGTTATTATGTTGTTATTATTATTATTATTATTATTATTATCATCCATTTCTACCCCCCTGATCGCGAGGTTGGGGCAGAATGTGAGGCTGTGGAGGCTGCAGACAGATCCTCCCCCTGACTGCAGTCACTTAGTGCCTTCAGCACCCCGGACAGCTCCGGCCTCCGCACGATTTATTGGCCCGAGGACAAAAGGAGCTGCTGGAAGGAGGCAACTTCCCCGACCCCCCCACCCCCCCGCTGCCCATTAGCAGATTGCACGGGCGCATCTTCCCTCGGAGCTGCCCCCCCCACCGCTACTATCTGCTCTCCCGTGCCGGGCAGCACAGGGTTAAAGCTCATAGACACGTAAGCGTTCCCTCCCCTATGGGGAAGATGCCTATTGCAGGGAGCGCTCGCAACGTCGGGCGTTCTATCTGATCGAACGCTGAGCTCTCTCGTTATTTCGCCCCGGCGGCTGGAGCTGATTTCATCCTCTGTGTCATTCAACGGGACCTGCAGGGAGAGCTGCGGCCGGAGAGAGGACCTGCGCCCAGCCCAGGCCACCCCACGACCAGCTCCTTCTGGCATTTGGGGGTCCATTTGCGGCGCTGCTCCTCTGGTTGAGGTCCTCGATTTCCCAAGATGTTGGACCCATCTTCCAGCGAGGAATCCGATGGCCAAGGCGAAGAAGAATGCAAGGAGGTGCCGGCCCCGACCACGGGGGCTCGGCTGTCCCCCAGTAGGACCAGCGAGAGCTCCGGGGGTCTCCAGCCCAGTAGCCGGAGCAGCAGTGTGAGACCCTCCAGCCCCAGTCCGTCGGTGGTCAGCGAGAATGAGAAGGAAGAGCTGGAGAGATTGCAGAAGGAAGAAGAGGAGAGGAAGAGGAAGCTTCAGCTCTATGTGTTTGTCATGAGGTGCATCGCCTACCCTTTCAATGCCAAGCAGCCCACCGACATGGCGAGGAGGCAGCAGAAGGTAAGAGGAGAACAATAGGGGGTGGGAGTGGAACTCCACGCAGGGCTTCACCTGCACCTCCACAGCCTAGGGAGGTGATCAGCCATGTGTGCCCCCTAGGGCATCAGAGGCCTCCTCAGCTCAAGTCATTCCCCTGGATCCTCCAATGGAGCCTCATGCAGGGCATTCTGATTTATTTCCTGCCATCAGGTCTCTGACGGGTTAATTTTTGTTACAACGAATGGGGGGATGGGGAGGATTATTCCTTCAAGGAGAAAAAAAAAAAGAAGGAGGCCCTCATACTTCTCCTGTGCCTTTAAGGGCTTTAAATCCACTCTACCATTGTCTCATATAGATAGGAAGTCTCAGCTGCTGCATAACCTCTTGCACATCTTAGATCTTAAGCCGAGTAACTTATAGAAGAAAGGTGACCTGCTTCCAAGAGGTTCTTCAGCAGCTATGTCCTTCACTGGAGTCTCCACAGATGTCCTCCATACCACCTCTTGGGGTTGTTGAAGAACCCCTATCTCCACCACCACCTCCATTAACGCCTTGATCCCTATATATATATATATATGAATCCCCTACAAATAAAATGTGAGCTTGATTTGTACTTAACCATTTGGGTCCCAGAACCATGTGTAGCCAATCCATGTAACACCGTTATATAAAGGCACACCAGTGATCATTCATGGTAAAGGAAGACCTACTAAGGGCTGTCATTGAGCTTAGTGTGAGATCAATGTGGTTTGTGATCAAATCATCAATAAATTCAACAGCATGTCACCTTAAGTAAAAAGGACCAGATGTCCTGCATGGGGAGGGGGGATCTGTCTTACATAATGAATGTAATCTGGTGGTAGGGTATATTTAGAGCCATTGATCTCTCCCTCTCTCTCTCTCTGTCTCTCTCCCTTTCTCTCCCCCTCTCTCTTTTTATTTGAGGGATGGGACCCCATTACTTGCTTGGGAATAGTCTCCCCAGGCCATAGAGGGGCTGATAAGTACATTGTTTGTGAATGCAGCGTCTCTCTGATCATTTAAATCAACAGAAGCCATAGAATCCCAATATCTGAGTCCTTCCATAACTCATCTCCTGCATCCTAGGCGTCACCAGGACTGGGTCCATGCAACAGCGCCACCTATAGGCGGACTCCCAGGTGACAAGGAGAGAAATCATTTAGAACACAATGTAACAAAATAAGAAGTCAATGTATCTCTTACTCAATGTATCTCTTACTCAATGTGTCTCTTACTCAATGTATCTCTTACTCAATGTGTCTCTTACTCAATGTGTCTCTTCTTTGTAGGTGGGATTGCTGCATTTTATGATGCAGGAGTAAAAATAGCTAAAAAATACATTTTGTATACTGTTTGATCAGTATATTTATTTGGTGCAGCTATATAATAGAAAAGTATAGGGCAGGATCCAGAGCCAATATTTACTTGACTGAAGAAAATAACATGGGGAAGGGATATTGCAAGGATGAAATCATCAAGTATGTGTGCGTGTGTGTGTGTGTGTGTGTATGTGTGGTGTGCGTGTGTGTGTGTGTGTGCATGTGGTGTGTGTGTGTGTGTGCGTGTGTGTGTGTGTGTGTGTGGGGGGGGGTATTTTGCTAAATTAAAAGCCACCCTGAAAGCACTTGCCTTGTAATGGAAGTTGGCTGATGCATAGCATTTCAAAACATCAAAGTTTGTGTACTGGGAGCAGACCAACTCATACTGGTAGCGTCTTTGATCGAATGGCGTTAGTGGAAATGCGAAAGATCTCTTTGATGTTTTTAAAAAGTTCTCTCTTTTTTTACTGATTTGGGGCTCGCATCTCACAGATTTAGGGGGGGGCGCAAAAGTCCTATTCAGATCAATCAGGTCCACTTGTGCAGCTAATTGCTTTGCTTTTGAAATCATGGGCACTGTTTATGAAACACAGCGAACGTGTTTGGATTAAAGACCTTATTATGGAGATATTTGGATTATTTGCATCTCACGCTTAGGGATGAACGGGGACGACTATATGCCGTTACGCTGTTCTTCCGTGAATAGCTTATTAATATTAGAACTCCATATCGTCACGAATTCACGTAAAAACGGTTGCTTTCATTTCTGTGTAAATAATATTTTATGGTGTATGAATTATATTATTTATTATGTTCATCTGGTTATTGTGCTCATTTTCCTTCAATAACCGGCACTTGTGAAACCGCTGAGAAACAACAGACAATATCAGTGATTTATTTCACAAAATCTTCGCTTTATTTGCATTCCTCTGCTAAAAAAAGTGTGGTTTATATATTTCGTCATGTGGAACTCAGTACTGTGCAGGTAGAATGCTTGTCCTCCTGTTTTCAAGGTAGTTATTCCTTAATATCTTGGAAATCCAAGTGGGATTTTATTCATACAAGTATTTTCTATGGTACAAAACCATCTGGTTGCATTGCGATAGATTTTGGCCGCTGGTTGGGAGGACAGGGCAGATAAGGGGTTAAATGTGAGCGGGCCAGTGTCGCAGACTCATCAATTTCTCAATGACAAACCGCACTGATCCGTACGTAGCGGAAAAGGTGCGCATTATGTTTAAAAATGACTCCTTTTTTTTGTTTCCAGAGCCAGAAGCAACACAGTGTTTGCTCTCGCCCCTGGCAGTGAAAGGGTTAAAGCCTCTTTTTTGTGTGTGTGCCTTATTTCATTGTATTATTGGCCTGAGTCTGGAATAGCACCTGACAGATGCCGTATCGGGTCGGGCTCTGGAGAGTTTGCTCTGCCTGTCTCCTGAGAGAAAAGTGTGCAGTGTTTATGTCTTGGCTTCGTAAAGAGAGTGCTGTTTGTTGCGCATGCACTCGGTGAGAAGTTTCAGTGGGGCAAGGAGACTGTTTCTTAAAGATGATCATCATGGGGGCATTTGAGATCTACTGCGTCCATGTGGAATACTCACTGCCCCTCTCTCCAACAAGTGAAATGCATCGGGGGGCGACTGGGCTGTTGAGCTTTTCATTGTCTTCTGTGACAAATCGAGGGGAAAAAACAAACAAAAACTCTTTCTTCTTTGTCATCTTCCGATGTTGCACAAGTCTAATGGAAACATTTAAAGACTTAAAGGGATTTCACAAAGCCCGGGAGGGAAGATTATTTCAAAGGAGGACAACAAGAGGCCAGAATCTAAAACTAGAGGGTTAGATATTTTGATGGAATGGAAGGAAGTTTTACTTTACTGAAAGGGAGGTAGATACGTGGAACAGCCTCCCATCAGGAGTTTCTACGTTTCTATCTCAGCTCCCTGGTAATGTTTCTTGCTTATCAACTTCCTTGGAACCCACAGCTTTTGCAGAAATTCTTCACAAACTGAGCCATCAATCAATGTTCTGCTTCCGGGGTCAGCTCTGATTGTAAGGCCTCTAGTATTAGATTATGACCTCTGGTTGTAACATTTCTCCTCCTTTATGTATTTAAATGTTTCCATTAGATTTGTAATGTCCGACAATGAGGGGGGAGCACCAACAAAACAAAAACCAAGGAGATAACATTTGTTTTTTCCTCACCGTCTCTCTCAGTCTCATTCTCTCTCTCTCTCTCTCCCCTTCTCTGCTTCACAATCTGCATTCTTTTCTCCTCTTCAGCGCTCTTTTCAGAGAACTTTCACAACAGGGCAGAGCCTCCACGCCCACCCGCAGGAGACAAATGAGCACCGGATAATGAGCACCATAATACAAAATACGAATGGACCAAAGATAAAACAAACAATGGGTCTGAATCATTCTTGATCCACATTCATATTTCTAGTTTCTCTCCTATCCTCTCTCTCCCCCCCCCAGCCACACACATTAAGATCCCTTTGTCTTTTCTGTTAATTGTTATCCTACAAACCGCTCACCAGGCTGCAGCTGACGTCCTGACAAGCGCCTCTGTCAATGCCCTCACAAGATAATCCTCCTGTTGTATATATAACCTGGATCTCTTGATGGTGTATGCCCAATACCTTGGATCTCTTTGTAGTATATGCCCAATATTATTGGATCTTCTGTTGATGTATGCTCAATATCTTGGATCTCTTGGTGGTTTATGCCCAATACCATTGGCTGTCTTGGTGGTGTATGTCCAATATCATTGGATCACTTGGTAGTTTATGACTAATATCATCTGTTGGTGGTAAATGCCCAATATCATTGGATCTCTTAGTGGTATATACCTAATATTATTGGATTGCTTGGTTGTGTATGACTAATATCATTGGATCTGTGCCCCAAACCATTGTCTCTCTCGGTGGTATATGCCCAATATCATTGGATCTCTTGGTGATGTATGTCCAATATAATTGGCTGTCTTGGTTGTGTATGCCCAATATTATTGGACCACTTGGTAGTGTATGACTAATATAATTGGATCTGTTGGTAGTGTATGCCCAATGTCATTGCATCTCTTGGTATCATTTGCCCAATATAATTGGCTGTATTGGTGGCATGTGCCCAATATCCTTCGGTCTCTTGGTAGCGTAGTCCCAATGTCATTAGACCTATAGCCAAAGGCTACCTGCGTGTTGCCATTAAATCAGTCAAAACTCAAAATAAACAGCCGTTTTCACGAAACTTTTTGTGAAATAAACCATGAAAAGCATTTACTCCAGTTGAGAATTGAAACATCTTAATAACAGAAAACGACATTTAAACACTCAGTGAAAACATTCAGTGTCCATAACCAACACAACCAATTTATTCAGTTACACGCAAACTAGTGAACAACACCACCAAACGATTCGAACTGCTAAATGCACATATACACATATATTTAATGTAAAAACACATATTTTGAGCAGTCATTTGGTGGTATCCTAAAAACAAATCATATTTATAATTAAAAAATCCTTTGGTGAAACAAACCATCATTGTAAAAAAAAATAATATATATAAATAAATAATGCTTATATAATAATGATATAATAAGATATCTGAGCCATGTCGACAGATGTCAGATATAAAGTCAAATGACTCAGAATGTTCCTGTATTTGTAGCAATGGAATCCACCAATTATCTTTTCCATAGCATTATCTACAAGACTACTCCGTTCTGTAATATGCATTCACAGATGACATCGACGCGCCAAACTCCCCCTTCATTTCACTTCGAACAAATCACTTTAAATGACAAACTGTTCCCGAACTTTCATCATCATGGCTGTCACTTGTGTCAGCGCTGTCAGCTAGAAGCGCAGGGCATACGCATCAATATACGAGTTCAGGTGACTCAAAGGATAATGGGAAGTCTTATCACCTTTGGTCATGTGGAGCAACTTTGTGGCATTTTACTAAATGATCAATTGAAGCCTGTCTTCCATAGAAGCCTAAGAAAAAAAAAATATATATATCGTCTGAATAATATTATTTCTCTAAAAACATATCAAATAATTAAATTGGGGATGGGCTTTGAAGATCAAATAGTTGGAATTTAATGTTGGCTCTTCTATTTATAAGTGAGATGTTGTGAGCTCCGTTAAAATTTCTCGTATGACGTTGAAGGCATCTCAACGACTTATCTATACATGCAGAGCCAACTCGGCTCTTCTTGCAGAAGAAGGTCACCTGTCTTGGTCCGGTGGGCTGAGATGTTGAAGTTGATTATTGCTTGCTTATAATCCACTGGGTAGAAGAATAAATACTTATTTTTGGGTCCAAAAACATGAAATCAATCTGTTCAACTAAACAGCTGGTCTGAATATGTTAACTGATCTACCCCGTGGTCTACTTATCCCATTTTGGGTCTGTTTGGAGCCAGAGATCCGTGAAAGGCATTGCTTTAAAAATAATATTGCAATCCTCTCCGGAACTCAAGGCAATAATATATTAATAGGTTCGGGATTTCGATGTCCCATTAAATTGTGTATGATACATCAAGCTCCACTGATTTATAGAACAGAATTCTATTTACTGGAATTGCGTGACAATCTTCAGCGTTCAATTATGTATTTTCTGGTGACTAGTCTCATTATAACGTTAATAAAAATATTATTGTGCATATAAATGTCTTGTTTGGTTATAAGTTGGCATCAGTAGAAACAAGACTATTGCACGTCCCTTGATTAATAATTTGTGAGTTCGCCGTTTCAAAGAAATAAACAAAAAAGCCTTCAGTTCTGTTGCGACTTTTTCCAGGAAAAGCTGATTCAAAGATCTAATCTTCTTCAGACATCACAGGTACCCCAAAAACAGCTTTTTACCGTAGCTTATCATACCTACTGCAGCCAACCCAGATGATCGGAAAACACAGAAACATAGTCCCTGTTGGCAGATCGGCCCCATTCGGCCCATTTGTCTACTCGTTTTTGCCTGCTGTAAAGACTCCAACCTTAATCGGTCGTTGGTCTCGTCTTAGATTCAGGAGCCGTATGCCTATCCCATGCGTGTTTATGTTCCCACGCTGCATTGGACATGTAGAAAACACACTGAACACGTAGAACACCCCAGGTCTGGTATACATTGGCTTGCTTTGCTCCATACACATTTACTCGTAATTGTAAAGTCATAGAATTAGCATACAGAGAATCACCATAGTCCTCAACTTGACCATCAAAAAGCCCAAGAGTTCAAAGCTTCGAAACGTGTTGTAGGTGTCCAGTTGGATCTTTAATGGGCACCGGTGGATCCATCAGGAAGACGAAGTGAATGAATGAATGTATAGCCTGTAACGATGAGAGAAAAGTCTTGAAAACGTGAATCATTTGGAATCCCCGAGGACTAGAGTTCTGTCGGCTCTTTTATTGCAAAACAGAGGGGCTTTTTTTAAGGACTTTTTAAATACAGGAGGGCTAGCGGGTAACATAATGGATGTTTTGTTCAAGCGACGGAAGGACTGACGATAGAGGAAACATACTGTGCAAAGCAGGCCTGGAAACAGAAGGCAGAGAGCACTCGGCATCTGAGCTGGGACGCCATTAGAAGCGTTCTGGCAAGAGAGCGCGTGTTTGGAGATGGAGCTCGTGAGTCACTTTCATTAGCTTGTCTCTGTATGAAGATCAGTCTGTATAACCTGCCATTCCTACGATGTACGAAGGGGACATTTAATATTTTCCTTGCGTGACCCTCTCTCTCTGGAAGCATTTCTCCAACAAGAAGTACAATCTTAAAAAAATTGCAGTCTTGGCTATTAGTTGAAGGAACCGAGATGCTCAGTCAGAGAGATTTTTATTCCGGTTCCTTCTCCCGAATCCAATTTACAGACCTGAAGAAGTGGGAGAGGAAATTACCCCGATGAGTCCTCTTAATTAGCGTCGCAATTTTTGATTTATTTTAAGATACGGCGTTCCACTTGTGTAATTTTAACAAAATTACACAAATTAGCTTCCATCTACATGGAGCATTTTGCTCCATTAGCCTCTATTTTTCTGCCTTAAAATTACATAAATTGATCAATTTTCCAAAGTAGAAGTTATTCTTCACCAAGGGACCATTAGGCTTACCCGCCATTTACTGGCTGGATCCAGATACTGGTGATGGTTACTGCATTCATTGATATCATTTTTTTTTTAATATTGGTTGCGATCACCGTGAACATTCCATTGGTTGTTATAGTGAATAAACCATATTTATGAACTAAAACCTTCATACACAACCCATAGTCAACGTACCGATGGCAGAGGACCTATCCTCACACTAAGGTTCATATGATATATGATCCAAAAATCCCTTTGATTACTCAAAGGCTGCATGGATGGCACAGGTTAGGTTTTCGCCATTGGAATCTTGTCGGATTCCGCACCGGGAGGCTTCCAAACCATCTCTGGAACCGTTCTCTCTCCATCTATTACATATCGGAATAAAGTCATTGCAACTCAAACAAGACAACCGTGGGACTTCATAGACTTTTTCTAGTAAGCAACTAAAATACTGGATAACATCAGATGCTACAAATAGATTTTCCGTACGCATCCATTCTGTAAATGTATTTATTAAGAGCTCTTGTTGTGGTTCTACAGCCCAAGATTCTGTAGATCATCCTCTTGAAACATTAACCCCTAAATAGCACATAGCGAAGATTTGATTCCAGCTCGCCAAACATGTCACCCTGTTGGCTCTAATATCAGTTCTTGTAGGAACCTTGACTTGTCATTCTCACCTGCATTCAAGCAGGGATATCAACCATAACATACTGGGAGCAAAAGCACCCATTAGGAGTCTTATATATGGTCACAGCGGTGGGAGAATAGCAAGGGGTCAGATCCAGATTGCGTGACCCCGAGAATCTGCCCCTTCATCTATACATATGACATTTAAATCCAGCTCAGCCTACGACATAACATTTCATTTTTTCCAACATATTGAGAGAAAAAAAAGAATAATTTGCAAGCGAAAGAAAGTGAAAAGGAGTCTGGAAATGCTATGTGACTGACTGACTCCAAAAAGGTAACTTACAAAAACATGTTAATTTACCTTTTTAATAATAAATGTATGTTAATAGCTGTAAAGCACCATGGTCTGTATGCAGAATATACATGTAAAAAAAAAATTAGGCAGAGTATTTGCCAACCCGTGGATTTTGTAGGTTGATATATTTAATTTCCAGCTAAAAAACTGCAAGTATTTAGTGTAATTCAAATAAAGTATTTTTAGGGCAGATCTCATTTTAGTAAATTGTATATTAAGTACCGTAGTTTTTTTTTTTCACAATGCTCTTGATTGTTGATTGATAATAGCAGGACTAGAAGGAGAGGCGGAATCGTGGTATGATGGGCTTGCATTTTGGGTTTTCTTCTTAGGATTTTGAAGTAATAATAATTCTCTGGTAAATAATGCAGCATGACATGGGCACAGCCAGGACCGATTCCCAAGCTGGCGAGGCGGACAAAGTCTTCATTCAGCAATTTTATTTCAAAATGCTTCTCTGATCTGACTCACCTCACCGTCTCTCGTGATGATTTGATTAGCTTGGGAAATCTAGAGAATAGGACTGAGCGAGAGCCAGGAGAATATTCACCTTTCAGGCATCCCTAGGCCAACCTAGGGCAGCGCCACCAGCCGCCTCTGTACAGTAAAAGGTGTTGTGTGCCTTTAAGAGACAGAGTGCCGAGATATGAGGTCATACCTCAGCGTGCCGTGTCTTAAAGACGCACAGCGCCTTTTAATGATGGCTATGGAGTAGACAGGCTTTTTGGGCAAACCAAAGACCCCCTCTTGTAACTGGCTCATTGTGCTGCAGGATACCGGGGGCCTTGATCGCCCCAAGAGGTACTGGTTTTGTAGCAGGGGGACTTCCATCTCCTGGACCTTCTGCCTTAGTCCTGTGCTTGGCTTGCCTCGGCCAGTATACGTCACTAGTCAGAGCTATGAACCAAAAGTTGTATATCCCAAAATAATTCAAGGTCCCCCGTATGTCTGTGGGTAGTGTAGATGTTTGATGGACAAGTTGAGGACCGTTCAGAACTTCCAGTGCCTTGAAGCAGCCTCACAGTCAGGGCCAGACTGGGCATGACTAAAGGGTGCTGGCACTTTAAGGCCAGTGGACGTCAAATCATTGGCCATCAGCCCACAAGGCATTTTCCAGATGGCCAGTCCGGACCTATACACAATCACGGTCCACCACATTCTAAAGAGTTAAAACTAATCTGTGCGATGATATCAAGAGCGAAATCTTTCTGGAGATATTATAGAAGGAGCCGAGGGAACCTCTGGAAAGTGACTGCATATATTTCACTTACCAGCAGCAACGTCCTTGTCCGTTTTCAATTCTTTCTACTGATGAGCTCTTTTATTCTTCATACCATTTAATAAATGTTCTCGATGTCCGGCGCTAGATATCCGTGCCCTTTTCTTAACGTTTATTACTGGAGCTTTCTTTTATTTATCCGACGGCCTCGTTTCCACCTAAAAAAAAAAGCTGTTTAATATGCAGATGTGGATAACGCTGCTATTTTTATCATTTGTTTCTGCGTGTTAACCTTATGCCGATTCCTCTTGGCCAATTCAGCAGTTTCATCTCAAAAAGACTTTCGCACTTTCTCATTCTGTTTTATTTAATATTTATACATTTTTAATTAAAATGGAGTTGTTTTTTAAATGTCACGTTTTTAATGTGATGTAGACAGGTAGCGGCAGGGGCATAATTTTCATCATTTTGTAATTTTGATTTGGTTAAATAAAAGATACCTAAAAACTGAAGAATCTTAAGGCAGCCATCTAATTTTGCTATAGATTACACCTCGCTGCTTCAAAGCCTACGGTAGATTTGCAATATGCCGGATTATACTTAATATTTCAAAAGCCTTAAATTTAAATTCTCCGCTTGATAAAAGACTCTTTAATTAGGTCTTGAGGAGTGCTTTGCAATAGATTTTTCAACTTTAAAGAAAATGTTAAAAAATTCTCTGCAACAGTTGATACATTGATGATAAAATATATATATGGTTTGGAATTTTTTGTGTTGTTTAATGTATTTTTTAATATTGCATTTGTAATAATTATGGAGGGTGTATTATATATTAAAGATTATGCTAACACAATTGTATTAAGTAAATACCGGTAATATATTGTTGAATGGCATTTTTAATCAATAGTTTACTCTTAAAACCAAATATGGATATTTTAGAAGAATAACCGGAAAAAAATCACAGAACTGGAGGGCAGGAAGTGTCTGGAACGTTGGCCAATAAATTAACAGACACAGAAATTGATGATAATTATTATTTCTGATGCCTTCTATATTCACCAGATGCTCGGAGAGTTCTCCTTCTTTTCTTGTTAAATTATTAGTCATTTGCAAAAAAAAAAGTTATTACCGCTATTGAATTTGTTCTCTAAAGAAATTAATTCCCGGTACTTTCAAAGCAGATCGTTCCTCCAACTGAAATCTATAATGATCAATTCTATTTCTGACAAGAGAGGAAAGTGGTTTGGAGAACCGTCAGTGTGTGAGCAGACTGTACGCGACAAGCCGCAGAATGAAAATCTAATCAGCGGTTCACATAGGTTCTTGTATAAGTGAAGCTATAGCGTTTTCCCAAAGGGCCGACTATCTATCAAAGACCTGTGGGCTGCCTGCAAACATTTCCCAAGAGTTCTATGGCTTGACCAAAGGGCGGCCCAATGGTTTATGATCTCATATTTTTGAAAGAAGAAAGACCAAGTTATGTCATGGAAGAGAAACAAATAGTCCCATCCCCAGGGTTTGTTGAGATGTCTCTTTGACCCCAGTTCCCGATCACACCCTTCAAAGAAAAACTTTCCGATGATTCTAGAAGCAAAATTCTAAAAGGCCCCGTGGCAAGTGAGAAACTGGGCATGGAATAATAAATATGTATATTAGTAAGGGTCACAGCTCAAAGGGGCACAGCTAAATGATCTTGACCTGAAAAATTAAGTTCAATAAGTCTTAAAATTGAGTCAAAACTGTAATGTCTGTGATACTCATGGAAGACCATATGAGGAAAACTCATAGTATGTAATATTGCATAATCCTGTTCCTTGTGGAGATCCTAAACCTAAAAGACACTTGGCCCACCAAAGCTCCCCATGTTTCTGTACTCTCCTGGAGACCCATTAGAAGCCCCAGCCCTTGATCTCAAACAATCTGTACAAGTTGCCTGGCTCACTTGATAATTGGATCATTTCAATACCTGGGGTACAGACGTTTAAAAGGACTCCATCATATTAAAGTTTTGAATGCGTCTGCATGTCATGCTCCACAGTTTCAGGTGTTTATTTGTATCACTGTGATGATGGCCTTGTGACATCAGACATGATAAGGCACTACAGAAGGTAATCCGTAAAACTATCAGAACTATGGAATAAAATATGTAAACACGTTAAAGCATTGCTGGATGAGAACTGGGAAATATTTCAGGTTACCATGGAAACCTAACATTTTCACCTTTTTCTGCCGTAAAAGATACATTTGAAAGTCTGTAAAAACTATCAGTCTTCGTTTTTTCTGCATGCAGGTAGCCACAGAAACATGGCCATGGGATGATTTCTTTTGATAGGGTAGAAAATCTAATTTTTAACCATTAAAGATATTTTTGTCTATGAAACAAACATTAGAGAGGCACAGGAGAGAAAAACCCGAGACATCAACTATCTGAAAGTAACCACAGGAAAGAAACACTGACCCAAGGACAAGATAGGACTAAAGATATAATATGGCGACTGGGACAGGACTTTGGAGCGGCAAAGATCCGGCAACTTGGGAAATAAAACGACTGGAATCTAATAAATGTGACGGGAGACTAACAAAAAGCTTTGTACTGCGAACAAGGAGACTGATGGAAGAGATAAAAGCCTGACGTAGCGGAACAGAAAAAAGGAGCTAACAAGAGTATCCCAGAGGATTGTGACTTCCGCCATTCTTAAAATGAGCTGCGGAGCGTTGTTTATCTTATCCCCAATCAACATAATGACCGGTTGCGTACAAGAAAAATCATTAATCATACATCTCCGTAGAGCCGCTCCACGAGGCAGGATGATTTATTCTTTTTTTTTTTTTCTTTTTGCAGGAAGCCTGACCTTGAGTTTGACCTCTGCAGAGATCTTTGCGGTCAGCAAGGATCTGACGTTCGTTATGAACAAACCACCACTGACTGATCCAGGCAGATGAGAAGAGGCGCCACACTTTGTTTAGAGGCTATTTCAGCAGATATGCCGTTATAAGATACCGTCGGAGACGTTGCGCGCGATTAAATTGCGTTCTATTGTTAGCCAGGCGATGATGCGTATAATTCCCCTATTAATTTTACTACAGGTGCTGATTATCATTACTGGTAGTCGTGATGTCCTTTTGTATTTATTGAATAGCTCCCTATTACGGAACTTGTAACGTTCTCATACGACCGCAGGATCGGATTAATATTTCATGAAGTGTCGTTTCACGGTCCGCGTTCACATTCTTTGCCCCCGATCTTTAGTATTTTCCCAGATTTTCCTGAAAGCCAGCTTTGCCCTTACACTATACAAAAACAGACTACCGCCTTAAAGGTAGACTCTGATTAAAAATACATCTAGGGGTTCCACTTGCTTGGATTCAAGGCATGCGTCCTTCACATGTAGGCGTCCACTAGACATCAACGCAACGAGCTTCACAAGTTGCTCAACGTTGAAACCTCAATCTTGAAATCACCGATTTCAAGCACAAGCAATTTCTCTTTCATGCCTTTCATGAAATCATGGCCACCACGCGTGTGCAGTATATATTCGACAGCATCATTATTACATCATAGGACCAGAAGGTGGAGGAAGCAATCACTCCAATGGGCAAGAACAAAAAAAACATGGCGTCCGTACAATCAGGGCTTATATCCACTGATGAAATTTCTACAGAATGCTTATGAATACAACATTATACAATACTAAATATATTAAAATTACTAAATATACTAAAAACCTAGGTCTCTTTGCCGCTTATATAGCTGTGAAGTAGAATACAAACAAACTCAAGCTAAAGTTGGACCCCAAAGGCTTTAAAGTAAAACTTTGCCTCGGGCACTTGGTACGCAAGGCGGCAGGGAAGCATTTGGCATCAGTGGAAAGCAGAATAAAACTAGAATGCAGCCAAGGATGGGTTTTTTTAAGACTTTGATATTTTTATGCCTTTCTACATACACTTTCTGATGTTGCATTTAACTACACGCTCTCTTCACGCTTACTTCGTAGAGCCAGAACCTCGGTCTGGTCTATAATCGGCAGAAAAGCATTCTTCGTCTACTAGAACGCTACAATTTAACAAGCGGCAGGCGCCAACTTTTCCTAGAAGTATTAAGAAGCAAATCGACTGATCTGTACCTGGCCCGGACTATCTTAGTTACGCCAACCTTTATTTCAAGAGAAATCGAGAAATAATAATGATGAGATCACATTCAAACCAAGAAATATAATTCATTTTGGACTTTAAGGTCAAGAAGTCGCTCGCCAGCAGATCTATTCCTGGATCAGAATGGACGCAATTCTAAAAAGCGCCTGGGGAATCAGTCAAGCGTCCATTAATAATTTCTTATAATTAGTGTCTGCAGACCTGTTTTACAAATTAGAACAAAAAGTGCGCCTATCAAAGGGATTATTAATTGCGTCCAGTGTTTTATATTATACTCATGCGTCTGTCCTTAAATGGCATACGGATATGCGGTATTGTATCCATGGTAACGTCGAAGACTATATCTGTCTTTCGGTCTCATTTTCATTTATGGCCAGTATGGAATTACTTTGAAGATCATTATTGATTGAAAATAATAAGGGTTGAACCAGCAGTGTCAGGAAAAACACCAACTAAAAAAGGCTTAAAATGTAATTTTCAAGTATTTGCCCTGAATATTTAGGGGCTCCTAAAATGGCTTTCATTTGCTACAAAGCGACTTAATGGTGAAACGTTCTATTTCATCTTTGGACGCCATAACTGTGAGATTCTCACTCGACGAACAATAATAATATCGTATTCTGTATCCCTTCATACTTTGTCCATTGGCCTTTAAGACGCTGCCTTCTGGGTCCAAACAAGACGTCTTAGGCATCGTTCAGCAAATATTCTTGGAACGTCTTTACTTTGATGATTGGGTCAATCTAAATTTAAAAAAAAAAATGTGATTACTATAAGTGGTCACGTTTACCAGAATTTGACCACTTGAGCAAAAAAAAAAAAAAAAAAAAAAATGCCTACTTTGAAAAGGCAGCTTTTAACTCAATCCCATTATAGTAGATTTGTCAGCAGTGCTTACTTAATTAACATGTCTTGGAAATACTGTTCTTATAGATTTTTTCCGTACGGATCGTATGGACAAATCACTAATACGCTCTATGGAGATGTGGAGATGCCCCCTCTCTCTCTCTCTCTCTCTCTTAAGGAGGAGAACGGGGGTAGTCGTATCGGTCCGGGAGAAGATGGCGGCTTTGGTCGAAGTTGACACCTTTTATTCGGCTCATGTAAAAAAAGATGTGACCTTGGATGTCTCCAAAGCTTATGTGACTTTAATTGTTTTTGTGACATTGGCCTTATAAAAAGTATCAGCTTTGAAATAAAGACTCCATCCCTCAAGGCTTGGATTTCGGCGAGGCCGAGTTATCATGACTATAGACATTCTAGCTTTTGGTTAATTATCTTCCAAACCGGCGAGACCATTAATTATTGGGGGATCTGCTTCCATTAGACTTAAGCTTTGTAAATAGTTCTTACGGGCATATAAAACAGCTATTGATCTTGTAAATTGCTTAAGCGTCTCTTGTTAAATGACAAGTGTAGATAATAAGTAGTTGTTTTTGGGTTTTTTTTGCTGTTTAATGAAACTAGCTATAATCTTCTCATTCCTCACCTCTCATAGTGTATCGTAAAATTGTCATTTTTGTTATTTAAAAGATATTCTTGGTGCTCCGAAACCTGTAAGCCATGTATGTGTCTGAGGCTGAGCCAGACCTGTTCTTCAGGATCGGTTCTGTGGCTTTTGATTATTTGATGCCGCTGCTTGCTGTTTGATAATAATATACCTATTAGAAACGTGAATAATTCATGATTACGGGATAGCGAGGTGTACGCATTTTTCAGAATCACAAAATACGTATATTTCATTAACATTGATCGGCATGGAGTCCTGTAAAGATCAAATGCCAGTTTAAATTATAGGTTAATTCGCTACTAAGTAACGCTAATGTCAGAATGTTTTAGGAATAATAACAGATATCTCAGACAGCTTTAGGTTTGCTAGAATTGATTTATTTTTAAAATAGAAAAATAATTATATATAATAAATTGTAATTTTTTAATAATAATATAATAATATAATTTTGTAATTATAATTATATAATATTTTTTTCTCATCAGACTGCATAATAGCCATATTAAAACCACACTATAATATCTTTTTTGGTTGACTTTATTAATTGTGTTAATAAATTGGCTACTGCACTGTAGTGTGCTCATCCTTGGGTTCTAGAAAAGTGCAGACGTTGCAGTACATCTGCCATGCATAAACTTAAGCTTGTGATACCTATTTTATTTTAAATGCAATTGAAGTGCATTTTCAGAGCATTTTATTCAGAGCATTCAGAGCATTTTATTGCATGCAAATCGGTGCCAGCATTCTCTAGTTATTAAGAGTTCTTCTGTCTGCATTTGCTCCGCCCCCTACGGCCTCTACTGAAAGCAGTGAGCATACTGCAGTATGCTTCTTGCACATGCTCAGTAGAACTCCCATTCTAGGCAAAGCTGAGTTCCAATTGGAATCAATGAGACTAGCAGCAGCCAATCACATGTATTTCTCTGTGTGATTGGCTGCTACATCCATGACTTCAAGGAGAGTACTACCGAGCGTGTGCAAGAAGCATACTACAGTATGCTTTCAGTAAAGGCAGTTGGGGGAGGATTTAATTGAATTTCTAATCTTAATAACTAGTCAATGTGTGATCCAATTGGTTTCCAACCTGCATTAAATAAAAATGGACTTCTGGCGACTCATTTAACAGTTTTTCTGCCTTTATCTGGATTAGTGCAGTTAAGGGTATCTTGGAATGATTGTATTATTTTCAGCCTTATGTATTCTGTAACAAACTAACAATGTAACATACGGAATGTTTTATGTTCTTACCGTTCGATTGATGTATACGAGCGGTGGTTGGTTTTGTTTGCCCTTTTGTTTAAGTTCCTAGCGAGTTCTCCTTGTTATGCGTTTAAGTGACCTTGGGAGTCCGGGAAGATTCTTCGTCCTGTGCGGTTTACAGGATACTGCAGATCTCATGCAGAACTGAAACTGACAAGCCGCAGCCAGCTCTGCAATGGCCAGCACTTTTATCCTGGCTCGGGTCGCACGAAACTATGTTTCTCAGCAACCGGAAAATGACTGAATCATGATTCTTCGCCGCTTTCGTTTGCAGTAAATCATAACCGAGAATGTTGTATATTTATGTTTTACGCCCAAAATAAAACAAAAACAAACAAAACAAAACGAAACAAAACCAGCAATTGGACTGCGTGTCGCTTCTATAAAATCTACGCGTCTTTTTTACTTAAATTTTTAAACTTTTTATGTGTGCCTCGGTGATGAGTGCAGCCTTGTTAGTCTGCTGGGAATGTCATTCCAACATAATTGTATCCGGTGACTTTAAAATTATATGACAGGGATCTTAAAAGTTTAAAACGGCCCATCATAAAGACTCTCAGAAACAACTCTAATACAGCAACTCGCCTGGTTCTAAAACTCTTTGTTCGGAAAACAGAGAAAATCTAGCTCACCAGTCCAACCAGTGTCAAAGGAGAAATTAAAAAATTATTACATAGTAAAATAAAAAAAAAAAGGGGGTGTTTTCTGCATCTGGCTTGCCAATTTCGTCAATTCGTAGGAATGCCCAAAAATGAGGGGCGGCCCCAAGAAAACAAATGAAAAGGGAACAGAGAGCTCCGTATTTTCTCTCTACACTTCTCTTTCTCTGTTGTATTATTATTAGTTTTGTACTCCCTCAACAGGGCGTATATTCGGCACACACCACGGGGACAGCTTAGTGTCCTAGCCTAGGACAAGTTGACCACCAAGCAGGGAGACATTGAGAGAGAGCGTGTGAGGGAGCGTGTAAGTGAGAGTAGGTAAAAGAGTGAGCATTACAGAGCACAACAAATTTAATTTCCAAATGAGGAAAAGCCCCCAAATTTCATCTGAACCCAAAAAAACCCAAATTTGTTGTCTGGAGAAAAATCAACCAAAAACAAATTTGTTGCAGTCATTTCTGACCCATGTGCAGAAGTCTACTTGGCATCATTATCTCGTATGGTCAGAATCTGTCCATGTACCTGACATTGATGATAATATGCTCTCAGAGCCTTTTACCCAGGTAGTCATATATGGGATGTCTAAGCATTGACCCTGACCTTGGTGTCTGGCCGCCCACCATAAGATCCATAGAGTACAGGCAAACCAGATGTGTTTTTGAGTGAGATTATCCATATTTGTGAGGGGTGAATGTGTTTCTCATTGTGCTTCTACTCTTCTCCGCATTGTTTGTCTAAAACCCAGGAACCCAACGCGATAAAACCAGGCTTGTATTTTATATTTGGTAATGAGAAGACATTCTCCACGATCTCAAGGTGACCAACGACGACAGAAGATTGATAACCGGCCCTTTGTAACCTTCTGAGATATTGCAGCTGTGTTGATCTTGAGCAATGCGCGTGATACTAGCTTGTCTTGGTTGGAAAGGTTTTAATCAAATGCTTATCATCTTCTGCAAATACTGCAATATATTTAGAATAATAAAGTTCTCTCGTGCTTAATTTTTTTTGTATCCAGAAGTTGATGCTGTAAATTCGCCCTAAAATCACCTTCTTTCTGTTTGTATTGATACGAAATATGAGAGTGCGATGACATTTTGTTGCTGTTGATGATTATGAATCCCACATTATACAATGTTACTCTGCGCGGCTATATTTTGTTATCTAAATCAAGCTGTGTTGCTTTTTTTTCCCGCTCACTATCCCCCCTTGAGTTGACCAAAGGGCACGGTATTCTTCAAGAGCAATTTATCACAGTCCAGGCTCCAATAAAACGTAAAACCGCATGCCCAGGGCAGGTGCTAAAGATGGATTTTTCGCTCAACTGCAACGCTGCAAAAATCTGTTAGCTCTTTCTGCCGTTTCTGCGTCTGGCATAAAATAATAAGACTACGACTGAGGCAGTCCGATAATTGTGGCTGTGGATTTTTATGACATCATAGATCAATACTCCTGCAACTCATGCAATGAAACCCTGATTTCTTATGATGTACCTGGAGCATTACGATTGAGTGGAAGGGAACTTGGCCTCAACAATTTATTCCATAACCGCCCTGAAATGTTTTATTGCAATGTAGCTATTGTAGCTCCTTGAAGGGAGGTTGTCTTTGAAGGTCAGACTACTTTTTCTGATGCTTTGAGTGAATATTTCGGAAGTATGTTGATATTATATGTTGTAGCTAGTGGTTACCTCTTTGAGGTTTATTCACTAAAGAGTTGACCGAAGCCTTTGTGGGAGAGTTGTGTTTCAGCTCCTTGACTCATGAAGAGCCAACCCGAATTATACATTATACTGGGCCAGCTCACTCACTCTTGGTGGAGAAACCTGGCCTTTCATAATGAACAGTGAAGTTTAAACCCAAACTCTTGTGTATAAACCCCCAAAAGGACCAAGTCACTTTGAAGAGCCCCATCATTCCATAGGTTCCATCTTCTCATTGATGAGCCACATCTCATGGGCACACGTTACTTTCTGCAAGGTGTCATCCGTCAACCGCATCTCATGCCAGGCTGTCTCTTAAATGATCTTTGTCTTCCATCTTCTGTGAGCCTGGTGAAAATCATTACGGTCGTGGAGGGCTTTGCATGTCCTCGTTAGAAGAGCTTACATGTTATTTGTGACCTGATGAGTTAGTAGATGGCTTTCTAGGTAATAGGCGGATTTCACGGAATCAAAGCTTTAGCGGTAAATAAGACTCATGCGTTGTGTGTTTTGTCACTTAGCGCTCGGAATGTATTATAGCGTCACTAAAATGAATAACAAAGGAAATCGAAGAGTTCAAATGGTTCTTTTTTTATTGTTCACTTTTCGTGCTTTTAAAGCAAATCAGATCTGTTGATCTGTTAGTTACTTCCCCGCAGTCACCTGCTTGGAACATCGACAAATCTTAAGGGCTGATGATCGGGAAACAGAGAAAAGAAGAAAAAAATCTTGTTGCTCATTAAACGTAACATTGGAAACAAAGATTTTCATTTCAGATACGAACTCGTTAATGAGGTTGCTATCTTCCCAAATACTTGACGTTACTTTATCTGTGTCTGTTATTAATCTGAAGACTAACCTGGAGTAAGAAGTAGAAAGCAGCTGGTATCGTTTATAGAGAGAGCCGGATTAATAGTCTATAAAGCCTTAAACCATGCACCCTATTAACCCTTTTCTGTCATCTCAAACAAGAACCAGGTGCCTTTACCTGGGATCGGTAAAGCAAACCAAGATCAGTGACCAATGAGAAAAGGCTTTGTGTTGCGTAATTTCTGGTAGGTTTGGTGAATAATCCAGGCTGGAAAGTTCTGAAGCAGCGTCTGCTTTCTTGGAGGACTCAGGACTGAGCCATTGAGTGAATGCCCATGCAATTGGCAAAAGGCACTTTCCCAACTAGGATGTTAAGTCATCGCTGGTAAAAAGGGACTGTGTGGTCTACAGCCTAAGTAGTAATAATAAAAAAGGTGAATTACCTATAGAACGCTGCTTAACAAACTACATGAGATGCATCACAACTGGTACAATGTCTCGGTTGTATAAATGTTGCCAATATTACCCTTTTTGCTCTAGTTTGACTTTGGAAAGGCTTTGATATATGATGACATTAAACATTTTATGAAGAGGTTATAATAGAAAAACCCTGTAAATAAATTTGATTTTTTTTACTGATAGTAAAATAATAATGATGAAGATGAATAATAATAATAATAATAGGAATAAAAATAAATAATAACAATAATAGAAGCTGTTGCTGTCCGAGCTTCTCTAGTATTGATCGTTCTTGTTGGCTCACAAATGGTATTGGGAATCTGATGAAGGTCCCCTGTACTATTCTTGGTTAAAAATCTCATCACTCGCTGCCAGGCTGTGAGTGTCGGTCGGCGACCGAATCACGATATGTAAGCAGACAGCGCTGGTTCCCCTGAGAAAACAGCTTCCAACTTCTAAAGTACAAGCTGCTTTCCAAAACTTTGTGGGCATTAAAACATTACTTTTCCTTCTAAATAATTGGCCTACAAAGCTTGCAATCTATTACATATCATCAGTCATCTTTGTAAGGATCCTTTGAGAGTCAGAAGGATCTATCTGTATCCAGGTCAAATGATATTGGTTTGTGGTCCGTGGGGCTTCTCAGTGCCTTTTCGTGAGTTGCAGACCTTGCTTTAACTGCTCGTTGATAAATATCATATAAATTAAATAATAATTGGTATTTGGCT
>VKOC01000004.1:36423068-36434703 GCA_009364415.1 Spea multiplicata
GCCCTGATCGCAGGACCTCACACCTATCCATCTATCGTACAGACATGAAACATAATCTGATTTCTGGCCCTTTTTCCGCGATATTAATACTTCAATGTTTGATCCTCGCCGCGGCCGGACAGGAAATGAACAGCGACTTAGCGCAGATCAATTTTTTCCCTTATCGGCAGCAGACAGTTTCCAGACCATGCCAGAATATAATTTAAAGTAGAAAATTGTTACAGTTCCACCTTTTCTAAATGAAAAAAGCCGTTCAATGACTGATAGCCGGGAAACCGTTATTGCTTTGTTATCAACTGTGAATGTATTAATGCATTCCGCATCCAAGCGACATCAGAATCAAAGGAACTTTGCAGCTAAATTGCATTTTGTGGTGTTTGGAGTATAAAAAAAATGGGATTTCTACATTCTTTAGGTGCTCAGGAATGAAAAAAGAGTGAAACGCGCCAGATTCAAGTAAGACCTGCAGCTGATACATTGTTACATCTCTAGGAAGCCTCTGCTTACTCTTGCTATGGACAGCAAAGGGTTGTGGGGGTTTGTACCCTACAGCTAACGATCTTTTGCTGTTTTACCCTACCTAGAGGTAGACAGGAGACGGGGGGCTCTTTGATGATATCGAAATAAAATTTACATCTCGTCCGCTCTTCTGTAGGATGACCAAAAGTTGTCGAATCTGCATTTTGCCTACAGCTGGAAAGCTTCTTTGGGTCATCCCCTGTCTAGAAATTCTGGAAGGGATTTGTACCTCTGGGACGTTCATGCAAAACATTATAATAAGAATTGCCATTAAACTTAGTGTTCTCTGCAGACGGTGTTTATGAAGCTCACAGAAGACTCGGGACTCGTAATTGGGCTCATCCTGTGAAGCAGTCGTGTGAAGTTGACGTGTTTCATTTGCCAACAGGTCTGTTAAGCACGTGAAGACTTTCTTATAATAGCACAGAGTAAGCGAGAGTGTTTATAAGGTCAGAAAATACTGGGGCAGCGAGTTCACTTTTCTGTACACAGCAGGGGCTTTTCTTTCCCTCTAAACTATTAGCTTTCTTAATGTCCAGCGAGGCTCTGTATGATAAGCAGCTTTAGGATTCTCTGCTGATCGCTGACCTGGTTCTGGAGGAAACGAGGACCACCAAAGATTAGCAGAGAGACTCTTTACGGATACAGATGACATCAATTTACTACTATAAAGAAATAGAACATTTTCAGGATATGTACTCAGTTCCAGAGCCACAGAGACCGTATGGTACTTTTATGTGGCCATACTTTCTATTAATGCACTATTTCTAACCTACTCTGTCCAATATAGCTATATTTGGGGTCAATGCGATCTATTCAGGAAGAGAAGGAGACCCAGAGATCCCACTCCCTTTTCAGTCGGCCCCCAGGTCCTTCTAACCCTCTTAACCCCCATACATTATCATTATGAACTCTTAAGTCCAACCTTCCACTTAATCCAAATGGGAAGCCAATGGAAGACTTCGGGAGAGGTTCGTCGCCGGGTTAGAATGCTCCAGTCCTTATCTTAGAAAGAGATCTCCACATAGGTTTCCACATAAAGGGGGCATCAGAATCAGAATATATAGTATATAAGATATTAAGTATTATAGTATAGTAGTATATAGATATATGATATGTAGTATAGCCACGTCAAAGATAATCAGGTTGGGGGCATCAAAAGTAAAGTGTAACTGTATCAATACAACAAAAGTTGCACCTCGGTTCACTGCCATGATTGAAGGACACTGGTGATCAATTTTCAAGCTATAATTAATAAGCACACCTGAGAAAATGAAACCTAATACTTTTAGGGAATGCTATGTTCCATGTTCTCTTTGTTAATATCATAAATGTGGATTATTATCAACGTGTCTGTGTCATTAGGAATTTATCTGGACAATATTTGGCTGTCAATTTGAAAGAATTAGACGTCTGGCCACAGAAGAGGTCACCTAAGTGTCTACGTAGAACGCTCTCTGCTGCGGGGCATCTGCAACAAACTCCATTGTCCTCAAGTGGCGACGTAACCAAGAACTCCAACCTTGGAATTCCGTACAGATTTCCGGAACCTCATCAGACGCTGCCGTGTGTTACATTCAGAGGCCAATGGTTTGGCATGACCGCATTCATCATAGTGTTGGCTTCCTTAACTTCACCGCCGCATCCCTGCTGACCTGGACTAAGATCTTCCTTACCAAAAGAGGCAGAAAATTAAGAAGCAGGGCTCTCAATCACTAATCCTAATCCAGATAATAGATCTTTCATCTTTTGATGTCATCATTTTTGTGTTAAGCAGAAGCATTCGACAATCAGAACCATTTCTCTTTTTTATTTCGTGGAGCAACACACTTCCAAATAACCGTTCTTTTATCCAAAAAAAAATAAACATTAATGCTGTTACTACACTTATCTTACAGACTCCTTTTAATGAACCATAAAATGTAGTCCCGTGAGAAATGTCATGTGCTACGTGGTCCACACGCTGCTGGAGATAATCTTACCCGAAGGGGATCTGTTCCAACAAAAGTCCCATATTTGCATAATTTGATAAAAATGGAAAACTGCGGCTGTTTTTTTTTTTTAAAGGTTATGGTCAAATCGGTTTAATGGCATAAATCCTAACGCCGCGCCGGCTTTTGTCTCGTAAATGTTTTCCGCAGAAAGAATTTTGAAGATTTATGCAAATTCACAAAAAATATCTACCATTCATATTGATACATAATATAGCTCAAGGAGGTTTCAGGATATTGTGATATAAATAGAGGAGCTTGTGACTAATTTCCAACCAGCATCTAATTACGTGGATCCGGTTTCGTGGGTTTGCGCACGCGCTTTATGAGCCTTTGGATCTTCGTTAGCAATTAACACTACATCATTTACAGCTACAATGTGTCTACCTTTTAATGTGTATTCTTAAAAAAGTAACAATCATACTGATATTAGACACTGCAGGGATTACAGTTCATTAATCTGTTATTTTGTATCAATCCTAAAGAGCGTCGACGCACAACGAAGACAATGATCGAGCTTTTACAAAATTAGTAGTCTACAAAGAAATATGGAAGTCGAAGCAGCCGTTAATGATTTGATCATTAGACTAAGACCTTACGCTCTTTTGTTCTGCTTCGTGCAAACATCTGGAGCTGAATTCCCCACTTTTGTGCGGAAAAATAAACAAAAGAGAGACATGAATCTGCCCGGAATAACAGCGGAATGTAACAGGGAAATTTCCCAGCCAAGCGGAATAATAGTCGGAGGCTTAAAACATATCGTTTTTATCTAAATCGGTTCCCAAGCTATGGCAGGCGCAGGAGAATCTCTACTACATTATGAGTATAATGAATTAATTAATTAAGCAGAAATACTCCTGTAAACTGGACACCATTAGCAACTTGCTCTCATGAAGCTCCAAGCAGCAGTCCTCTCGTCACCTTAGTCAACTGGGCTCTCCAAAGCTTAGTTGTGTTATACATTTCTATTTATGTAGTAGTCTACAAATGTCATCGCTCCTACTATCAGCTGACGAGGACGTTGACGCGTCTCGTGTTCAACCAGTGGCACCTTTTCAGGAATTTCAGCTAAAATTGGGACACATCGTCCCAAGGAGGACCGGTGTATCTGTGTCCCACAAGGTTCCTGCCTCGGGCTTTTCTGTCCTTCATCATATTTATTTAGATACATTATTACAAATCGCCGCACACCACCATACATGCTTTATGTAGCAGCATGTCACCGTACATATACGCATATATACACTATATGCTGTCTTTATAAGAGATATAGTAAATAATGTCTTTACAAGGAACGTTGGTGAATAACATAAAGGTCCGCCTTTGTGGACTGATACATTTCCTTACCGCAACATCATACCAAAGGCATAAGATATCTCAACCTTTATTGAGATAATGCTGCCTAGTTTGTCTATTGAAGAAAATTCATCCTTCAGCTGTCTAACCCTCTTGTTTTCACAAGGCACCTCTTGCTAAATTATCTAAGAACATTCACTTTAAAAGTGATGGATGCACTGGTCTGTTTGAGTAGAGAGTTGACATGATTAAGGATTAAACGGACCCACAGGAGTTCTCACCTGGCAGGCGTTGTACAGAAGCTGATGTTCAAATTTCTTTATTCCCAGAATCTGCTGGAACATCTCGTACAGCTGTTCTTTACTGAGGATGAGCTCGGAGGCCGCGCTGGCTGTCATCCTGGCCTGCTGCTTACGGGGATCCTCCTCGCCCCGATAAATAGCATCGAACTTCGCCATCCAAGAGCTCAGCACAGTTTCTTTACTAAGACCGTCGATCTCTGGAAGACTCCGCACGCGTTTTTCAATGTGCTTCTTGAAGACCTCTCGAGAATCGTTGGCCGAACACCCTCCACTTTGGACCATCCTGGCCACTCGGTCGCTCTTCAGAAAGACCTGGTGGGTAATAACAACTCAACAAGGTAACCATCCTCTTAACTTTTCAGTCCGCACAAAGAAACAAAATACCGGAATGGAACATAAGCAATTCCCCAAACACCCTTGGATGATGTACCTGAACTTCTAGGTTTTTAGACAGTAAGGGCCTGGAAATTGTCGGTTTCTTGGACGCAATGGCATGGCCATTCCACTACCATTACAAAACTTAAAACGTAATTGTTAACCTTTTTGTCAGAAGAGGGAGAAGAAATGAGAAACAGAAGCTTACATCCAGACCTTTAAGACACTAGAATCCAAAAGGTTTCCAGATTTTTCTTTGAAACCCAGATTCTCGTTGGGTCTTGAAGTAGAAAGATATATTTGTTTCTATATTTGCCTTGGGACTTGCTTAACGATAATGTGACATTATCTGCGAAAGGACCCTGAATATTAATCTGTTTCATGGGGAGTGGAACACAGTCTTTTATTGTGTAGAGTATTAAAGATCTTCACTTACAAATGTTACTCTCTAAGTGGTCACAATGAGCGGTAGGACGACATATAAAGACTTGCATGAGTTGGCATGAACAGCATGCATATCCCCGCACAACACCATACATGCGTTAATTCAGAATACCGCTGCGCGCTCACGGCTGTGCAATGCAGATAACCTTTCTATGTACTCGGCAAGGTGCCGCCGCTGTATTATTAATGTGACATTAAGGAATGGGTTATCGGATGGATTTTTTTATAGATACAGAGCCCTTCGAACGGTAGAAAGCACGGTCTTTGGTTAATGACGTCTACTGAATATTTTAAAATGGGAAATATATAAAATTGTATATATATATATATAAAAGTATATTGGAAGGAATGGCCAACGATACTCATTGTAAGAGGATTGAACCGTTCCATAAATGATTCAGTTGTTGTCAGCCTTAAGAGTTTAGTGCAATTATTATCCATAAAGAGATATATTGTGGATTTCTCCAGATGTCCCTTTTTTCAGCAAGTAATTGCAAAAATAATAGGGATAAAGGCTTCATTAGTACCCTTTAAGACCATAGGTAACTTTGTACTTCGTTATGCTCAATTTCCACCTAAATTGGTGCAATTCAAGGCTGATTGCTTTGGGACAATCACAGCCATGGGATACTCTTTCATTGGAAGTGGTAATGTATGATGTCATAACATTAGGTGCTGTTTTAAGTGTAGCAAATTCATTAATTCATTCATTTATTTATTCATTCATTCGCTAGGTAGGTAGTAAAGTCTACCTGGCCGGCTAATGACCATCCATTTTTCCCCCATAACAAACTGCTTTTGAAGCCCATGGCTGTCCTTAAGTAGAACATCATAATTGTCAAATATACATTTATATTTATTATTGAATGATTTTTGAAACCAATACTAGAACAGGGCATTTTTTTGGTGGGCTAAAAAAGATTGACTTTCTTTTTTGTTGAAATCTTCTTACCTCATAGTAGCTCTGAACGGCGTTCATGAAAGCCTCATCAGCTACGATCTGTGTTTCTCCATTGAAAAACGCTTGAAATCTATCTTTGACAGTCTGTAGCTGCTGTTTGCTTATCTGAAAAATAGACAAAAAAAAAAGAAAAAATGTGTTATTAAAATGAAGTCATCTTAAATTTTAATAAATAAGTACATTTATTTATTCATATATCTTTTATAATAAAATAAAAAAACACTTATTATAACATTCCGCTGTTGCTTGGTTGCACGAAAATCTTAACAGAACGAATCAGTGGGATCCTTTAAATATATGCGGTTTTGCGGCATTTATTTGTGAAATTTAACATTTAGCACAGGCAAAGCCGAGAGTTTCTTACTATACAATGAATTAGGATAGAGTACGGCCCTATAATGCTTTATTCACCTACGGCAATATAATCTCATTTTCCTTTATCCCACAATTTTTTATGACTGTTGAATAGCGAAATTGCAGAACGGGAGGAATGGCAAATTATCTGTTGATACATTGTTTTACATCACCTGTAATCCTAACAGTACGATGATCATAAAACAGATTTATTCCCAAATATATTAGTTTAGTATTCCTCGTGCGTGATGTAAATTAAACTTTGCAATAAAGGTGCTGGAATCTGCTTTGTTTAAGGGATTTAATAAAACTCAGAAAGGAAATATTTGTCAGCCTTAGGTGGAACATCAAAGCACTCGGTTCCAGAAAAGGTCTTCACGCAGGGGAAGCAGATCCACCCCAATATAATGTCATCAGGTGGTAATTATTGAGGTTATAGTATGTAGAATTTCGGGTCTACTGTTAGTTGCTTCCTTCCTCATGGATACCATGGAAGAGGACTACTGGCTACCGGCCTACGGGGGAGAAGACGATGGATGTTGAGGTGAGGGTAGATATAGTCAAGCACTTGAGTCCTCCACCAGAAATCGCAATAGTTTTTTTATTCCCACCCTCCGAGTCTTCAATGATCGTAGCAAGAAGGTACCTTCAACAACTATTGTTGATGGTCCAACCTCAGAAGATCTGACGCTGGTCTGATAAGACATTGTGTGGCCAAGTAAAGTTCTCCCGCTTGTGGAGACAGGTGGCTATGGGTGTATGGTCAGTTCTTGAGAAGATACTAGTTTAATAAACTCATAAAGGAACAGCAGGTCTTGGACACCAAGATGTCATAAAATATGATGAATTCTGGCACATAGCTGTTGTGCATTCTGATTTTTTTTCTTAAATCTCATTAAAAACGAGATTTTCTCAAATCAGATACATATGTCAGAATGACTAAGGGGGCAGAGTAGCTTGACCTAAGGGTTAATTTATTTCCCAGACAAACTATTAAGCTTCACGTTTGTTATCCCACAAGACCAATTAATCTCTCTCTCATAATAGGATATTCTCTCGATTTAATGAGTCAAAAATTTCTAACGAGACGTATCACTCTTTGGGATGTCAACGTCTTTATTTAATAATAATTATCGTAACCCCTTGCCGAGTCCGTCCCATAGTCTCAGATGAGCCAGTCGGTCTCTTGTTCAATATCATAAAGAAACAATAGTTTTGCGGACCTGCTAGTCCATCGTCCTACTGTCGGGAAATCACAACCTCCAACAAGACACGCTATACATTGTAGCAGCTGATAAAGACCATGACAATAAGGCTTTGACTGACCCCCCATCATCTTCATGGAGTTTTACCAATACCATGTATAACGTAGAAAGCCCAAAGTATCCAACAGGAGATATCCAATGAAAGTTCCAACTCCTCAATATGTAAAATAGCTTTTTTATTTGAAAATTATAAGTTGCAACATAATAACAGCGAGGGTGCAGGAGGCACCTCGGAGACATGAAGAAAGCCACCTAACGCGTTTCGCCCCCTCTCAGCGCTTCCTCATAGGTAGACATCGTAGCAGCCCCAAAATACTTCATTTCCAAACAAGGTCCATATACCAAGGCCCAAAAATCATATAATTTGCCCCCAAAAAGGAACCATAGAGAAAGCATATTAATGTATCCCGCGGGTAAAGCAGCCGAAGACGCGCCTCTGAATTGGAACAGAGGCTTAAATGTGGAACGGCCTAAAAATAAATCTACGTTTCCAGGTTTTTATTTTTTCCCCCCCAAAAAAATCAGAAAGCAGCCAGGACAGGTTTGGTCGTCACCTGTATTGTAGGCCGTGTTTTTCGCAAAAAGAAGAAATTATTATTATTTATAAGGCTAAAGCTGTGTCCTTTGTGTAATCAAAGAATAATTTATGTATTAGAGGTTTAATAATAGTCTCTTATAACAAAACACCCAAAAAACACAGATTTCACGTGAAATGTTCTTTTGTATTATAAGCCATCGCGGGCAAACATTTTCTTTCTTTTTCTCCAGTCCTTTTCTTAAGTGCTTTTGTTCTCCGGTTCGTATCATTTAGCATTTAGATGAGAGAGTTCAGAAAAAAAACAATAAAAAAACCCAACATAACGCATTCATGAGTTTCCCCGAAGCTTCCATTAGTAATATTTTCTTTTATGTAGATTATCCTTCCTTTTTCATGACACCTGCTTCCATTTTTATAAAAGGGAAAGAAAACCGGTAAACATTCAGCATAAAAAAAAAAAGAATAAAAAACATAATAAAAAAAAATCAGCTGCTGGATCTTTCTATTTACCATTTAAAACTTAACAACGGTAACCAGCAAAGTCTCATCTCTCGTTATAAATATGTATTTTCTAGCATTTTAAATATAAAAAATGTGCATTGTGTAGGTTGTGCCGCTGCTTTATGCTCCATTGTGGAGTGGATTTTTGTTTTGTGAATTATTAATGGGGGGGGAAAAAACATATTTCTGAAAGAATTGGTGCTTTTTCATCTCTGTTACATGATATCACCTGAGGTCAAGTCCGCAGGAGACGTCGGCTTCCCCCAATTTTACGCAATTTTGCTATAATAAGCAAATTTGACGAGTGCGCCCAGGATTCTTCTTTTTTTTTAATATTTATATGTACTTTTTAGGCAAATCATCTGATTATCACCCAAATGAGTGTCGTTTTGCTAACGCGTTGAATGAACCCTCTGGTGCCCAAATAATAAATGGACTTTTTAGTTTCTTTAAAAGTATCAATGATGACCAAATTGTAATGAATTTTGTTAAATTTGTTAATTTATACTATTGTCCGAAAACGAGGCAATTTAAGTATATTAGAGAACGCAGCATTTTACCCATAGCTGATATTAAATTCATTTTTTTTTTCTTATAAGCTTATGCCTTAAAAAAAATGTCCTTGCCTTCCAGGATCAGCTTGTTAAGATAACGGGACTAGAAAATATCCAGTTTTTGGCATATTGTTAAGAACATGAAAGTTTTTTTAATGTTGAGTTATGCATTTTAACCAAGAACGAGTATTTTTAAAGTAAATTTAGTCACGTTCCTTAATTTCGAGCTATGTATTCAGAATTTTCTTTTCCACCAGCTATGAAACTGTGTCATTTGGTTAATCAAATGTCTAATAAATATAATCAATTATAATAATATAATATATATAATAATAATATAATAATAATAATAATAATAATATAATAAACTAATTATCGTGGCTACCAATGATATCCTTGAGACTCCTTAATATGTAATATTACACATTATTATGATATCACATAGGTTTGCGGAGACAAGCAGGACAAAAGAATTCGACCTAATTCTGGATTGTTGGCAGCTATGATGCCATGTTACTATAGATGATAGATGGCCAGGCGGCCCTTGCACTTTAAGGCTGGTGGCCGCCGGGATATGTGCGGCCTTTTTCAGCTTACATCCAGCCAATGGCCACGTCAGCCACGCTTACATCATCAGGCGACTGCCGGGCCTAAGGTGCCAGGGGCCTCCTCGCCGTCGCCGGTCCGGCCTAATGGGATATCGGGCCGAAAAACAAACTTTTACATTCCCTATAAAGTTTTTCCCCCCGCTAAAGGCTGTACATTAAATGTCCCTGGGTAGTCGGAGGGTTAAATGCTTACATAACATTAAAAACAGCGATTTGCGCAATTTAAATAATTTAAACAGTGTTATGCAAGACTTTTTATTTATAACCCGAAAACGGCAGACTTGAAGAAAATCTGCATAATTGCACTGAAGAAAAACAAACGGCGGCGAGTTCTATTTGATAAAAGGCAGAGCCGTTATTCAATAATCCGAGGGAATAACGGAGAGCGAGGCTGGAGGGAACGAGGGGAATATTCGCCGCGGAGACGCAGCCTGCGAAACGCGCGCGGAATACAGATCTCAGGGCGCTATTATTTCTCCGCTCGCCTTTCTTCCAGGTTCCTCGGCGGAATTTAAAATCATTTTATGAAGAAATATAGTCGTTCTCTTGCCGGCGCGGCCGTTACGGTATGCATGCGCAGCTAGAGGCAAAAAAAAAATGTTTTTTTCAGAAATGTTAGTATTTACACCATAAATTTGGAGGAGTTTAGCTTGGGTAATGGGTGAAAATTTGAAATTAGTTTTTTTTTTTCTGGAAGCACAAATGTAGTTATGAAGTAAAAAAAAAAAAAAGAAAAAGTTGGCCGCTGAGACTTAAAAGATAAAGATATTTTTTTTAGACTTCGCTATAATTGAGCTAAAACCTTTCCTCGTCAAACCGTTGCCAAGTAACGTTTACTCACAATCCCTGTCTATATTTTCTAAACGAATGGAGATTTTAACACATATTTTAACGTCGCTGTAATGCTCAACTGAGAGGGTGGTAGACAAGTGGAAGAGCCTCCCAGCAGAGGTGGTAGAGGGTAATACAGCGAGGGGATTAAACATGCATGGGATAGACATACGGCTCCTTAATCTCAGACGAGACCAATGACTGATTAAGGTTTGAGTCTTTACAACGGGCGGACTACCTGTTTCTATGTTTCGACCCTCTTCTTTGGGTCTGATGATGTCATAGCAATCTACGAAGCCAATAGTATTTGCGTCTTCACCAATGATAATTTGATAAATCTTTTTATTTTAGTGCATTTGTTCTAAGATGTGAGAGGAACAGCATTTGCATCGGAAAGAACGCTAGCCCCGGAGTCAGCTTTGATCTTTCCAGCTTGGACTTGAATCGTATCCATAATATAATAAAATAATAAAAAGCATTTTTGGTATCTTCTCCACTTTTCTGTACTTTTAGTACATGCTTTTAGTTTTCCAGTTTACTGTTTTATGGTAGATACTGGGAACTTCAATCAAAGTCGGCCATTTTAAGTAAACCCCTGATGGTTGCAGAGTTTAGAGATCAAAATGGAGGATCTGTGTACGTAAACGGCCTACTCAGCATTCCCTTTTAGCTCTGAATCCTTTTGTAATCGCTGACTGGCAAATTATTGTTATTGATGCCAAATCATTGAGTTTTCCGACACAATAAAGCACCGGTTTCTCGTCTCACGCCGGACCGATCCTTCCAATCCCCTTATATTTGTCCAAATTAGACGAATCAGTCGTCAAACTAAAAAGAGAGCGCAGCGCTAATGTGTAATTAATACCTAATGAGATCTATATGTGACTTAAAGGGACTGCGACAACGGAATTACATGACATTAAAGGAATCTGCTTTTACAACAGCAGCTCAAAAGTTTGGGGTCACTCAGCTGTTTTCATGGAAAACGAGGACATTTCTGGCTGTAACATAAATTACAAAAAGGATTTCTAAACATCAATTAGCCTTTAAACTTGGATCAGCGAACACAACGTGCCATTGGAGCACAGGAGTGATG
>VKOC01000004.1:36434803-36476258 GCA_009364415.1 Spea multiplicata
CATGCCAGGCTGTCTCTTAAATGATCTTTGTCTTCCATCTTCTGTGAGCCTGGTGAAAATCATTACGGTCGTGGAGGGCTTTGCATGTCCTCGTTAGAAGAGCTTACATGTTATTTGTGACCTGATGAGTTAGTAGATGGCTTTCTAGGTAATAGGCGGATTTCACGGAATCAAAGCTTTAGCGGTAAATAAGACTCATGCGTTGTGTGTTTTGTCACTTAGCGCTCGGAATGTATTATAGCGTCACTAAAATGAATAACAAAGGAAATCGAAGAGTTCAAATGGTTCTTTTTTTATTGTTCACTTTTCGTGCTTTTAAAGCAAATCAGATCTGTTGATCTGTTAGTTACTTCCCCGCAGTCACCTGCTTGGAACATCGACAAATCTTAAGGGCTGATGATCGGGAAACAGAGAAAAGAAGAAAAAAATCTTGTTGCTCATTAAACGTAACATTGGAAACAAAGATTTTCATTTCAGATACGAACTCGTTAATGAGGTTGCTATCTTCCCAAATACTTGACGTTACTTTATCTGTGTCTGTTATTAATCTGAAGACTAACCTGGAGTAAGAAGTAGAAAGCAGCTGGTATCGTTTATAGAGAGAGCCGGATTAATAGTCTATAAAGCCTTAAACCATGCACCCTATTAACCCTTTTCTGTCATCTCAAACAAGAACCAGGTGCCTTTACCTGGGATCGGTAAAGCAAACCAAGATCAGTGACCAATGAGAAAAGGCTTTGTGTTGCGTAATTTCTGGTAGGTTTGGTGAATAATCCAGGCTGGAAAGTTCTGAAGCAGCGTCTGCTTTCTTGGAGGACTCAGGACTGAGCCATTGAGTGAATGCCCATGCAATTGGCAAAAGGCACTTTCCCAACTAGGATGTTAAGTCATCGCTGGTAAAAAGGGACTGTGTGGTCTACAGCCTAAGTAGTAATAATAAAAAAGGTGAATTACCTATAGAACGCTGCTTAACAAACTACATGAGATGCATCACAACTGGTACAATGTCTCGGTTGTATAAATGTTGCCAATATTACCCTTTTTGCTCTAGTTTGACTTTGGAAAGGCTTTGATATATGATGACATTAAACATTTTATGAAGAGGTTATAATAGAAAAACCTGTAAAAAATTTTATTATTTTGTTACTAATAGTTAAAATAATTAATAATAATAAATAAAATAATAATAGGAATAAAAATAAATAATAACAATAATAGAAGCTGTTGCTGTCCGAGCTTCTCTAGTATTGATCGTTCTTGTTGGCTCACAAATGGTATTGGGAATCTGATGAAGGTCCCCTGTACTATTCTTGGTTAAAAATCTCATCACTCGCTGCCAGGCTGTGAGTGTCGGTCGGCGACCGAATCACGATATGTAAGCAGACAGCGCTGGTTCCCCTGAGAAAACAGCTTCCAACTTCTAAAGTACAAGCTGCTTTCCAAAACTTTGTGGGCATTAAAACATTACTTTTCCTTCTAAATAATTGGCCTACAAAGCTTGCAATCTATTACATATCATCAGTCATCTTTGTAAGGATCCTTTGAGAGTCAGAAGGATCTATCTGTATCCAGGTCAAATGATATTGGTTTGTGGTCCGTGGGGCTTCTCAGTGCCTTTTCGTGAGTTGCAGACCTTGCTTTAACTGCTCGTTGATAAATATCATATAAATTAAATAATAATTGGTATTTGGCTCGGTTTACTAGTCACTGGAATGATGGCATTAGTAGGGGGCTATAATTTACTTTATTCTGCATCAATGTAATAAAGAGAGTTATCGATTTAGGTCTTTCTCAAAGTTACTATGTAACTATATGTAATAGGTAACCTTGGGAACGTTCATACATGGCTGTCGGCTAGACCAGCATATCCTCTGCCGACGAAGGCGCCTTTCAGTTCTACGTTACAATCCCTCTAATCTAGGATTACGCATTATGTAAAGTCCAGTTGGAATGTTAGAATGAAAATAGTAAGCTTGGAAACTGTAAATACTTTCAGACGTTCCCGTCAGCAGCTCCAACCTACGGACCCCGTCGGATAGAGGGGACGCCACCCCCCCTATTTACTTTAACAGTGAATGAGGATCCGGGAAACGCTGCCGGTTGCAAATGAAACGCTAATTGCTTTTCGTCACAAGAGAAAATCTTCATTGAGGCGATTACACAGATTAAAAGTTCCCTGAAACGTACCGGAATAAATATAGTGTCTTCTCACATCGAGCAGCCCCGTGATTAGCGTGATGGGGAGCTGCCTAAAATTAAACGACTTCTGCTAATTGCAGAATATGACTCTAATTTCTGCTCCCTCCTGTAACGTTCTTCCGTATCTGTATCTGTATTAATATGTGTTTTTTTTTGCATGCGCAACTATAAATCTCAAAGTGCATTGTTAGTCTTTCATAAAACCTACATGCATTAATATGCATATCTCCGGATATGTTTTAATCCATTAGTCTTCCTCTTTACTCTGACAAGCAGCGACAGCTAATTTGTCATTTGCTGTCAGGATCTCGTATTAACAAGCAGGTGACCTGAATAGGTCATGTAGTAATGTTACATCCCCGGCCTCGGTAACCCGTGTTTCTCTCTATACGGCTTATAAATAAAGATCTTTTCTGTTACGCTACATTGGGAAGAAAGGTCGTCGGCGTCTTGCTGTCTTTTTAGAAGGTGATTTTTCCACTTGAGATTGAAGATCTAGCCCAGGGGCATAGCTGGAGTCCACAATTGCCCCTGCCCCTCCTGACTTCACCAAGCAACATGTCAACCAGTGCCAGTTTTGCCACCAACTTTGTCCTCGGGCAGCTTCTCTGTGGATTTTGTAACCCCCCAAACAGCTTGTATGTGCCATCTTAGCCATCAAACAGCCTGCCTGTGCCATCTTAGCCATCAAACAGCCTGCCTGTGCCTCTCTCCCTCCGTGCAGACTGATCCAGCATGCAGGAAATGGATGTGATGTCACTTCCTGCATGCTGGATCAGACAGCGTGCAGGTAGAGTATGAGAGATCCATACGGGGAAGAAATCTTTGGACGGAGGCAGCCATTGTTATCGTTATCGCATGCAGGAGACTTCCTGGAAATCAAATTAGAAGCAACGTTATAAAAAGGAGTATTTTCTGGAATTGAGACTTTTACGTCGACGATACGACCAATTTTCAAACGCCCGTTATAGGATTTTAACACATTTTTATGATTGTGATAGATAGACACACAATCCTCGTTTTCGCCCCCGATCTGTTGTCAGAGACATTGTGAAGCGTGATATAGTTCTGTCAAGTCAAGCTGATTTGTTATTTTCTTTGGAAGGCAATCTCGTTCTGTCCTGATATCTACAGCCTAATGCGTCTCACCAGAGGCATATTCATCAATGTCTAAATCATTTCATTGAGGGAAGTGCCATTTAATTTCCTCCAAGCCAATGAGTGGCTCTCACGCGGGGGCCCTCGTAGCCAAATGACTCGCAAAAAGTAAATAATTCCTTTCTTTGAATAGTTAAAATGTATCACAGCTGAAACAAATCAATTACACTTTCAGCAGCTTGGCAGCAGAGAGTGAAAATCACTGAGGGTCACATCTGTCAAATAATTGTGAAATATAATTTAGAAAAATGGCTTTTAAAAGAATACTAGTACGAAAATGTTGTGCAGAGGGTCGTATTTTCAAGATCTAGGACCCACAATGCGGCTTCTGTCTCCCAAACCATATTAAAATATAATAAATTATTTTTCAGATTTAAATCAATATTAAATAATTTCTTTGGATTTTTTTATATTCTTATTAAACATTTTTTTTCCTGATGGCCTTATATTTTATACGCATACATTTCTTTTCTTTTTCACCATGTACTGTGTATTTTTCCTGCTCCTGAACTTATGTTATTTTATTCATATAAATAAAGCATCTAAAAAAAACAGCCAGTTTACCATAAAGTGGTTTATTGTAAAAATATATATTATTTTTTTATAATATCTCATTAACTTGGGAACTTTCATGTTCTGTCCATGTTAGGAGTGACAGTTAGTCAATAGCTTTATTTAAAAAAAAAAATCACATAAATTCACAGTATTAAAATATACTAAAAAATAAAAATATAGAAAATTTACTTAAATCATATTTAATCCAACTAAAAAATTTTGAGCATGTGTATTCTGCTATTGTAGGATGCCAAATAACATTATAATATATATATATTATAATATATAAAATGTTTATAAAAATGTTATTCTTAACATTGCTAATAAAGAGGAAGATATTGGAGTATTTCCAGATAAAAAAAAAGTTGTTTCCACTCTTGTCGCTTAGGATGCAACATATTGTCTCTTGAACAAAAACAAACTGATCCGTTATCTGACATTCTATTCGATTCTATGAGTTAACAGTCTGGGGTTATTTTTAATTTAAAATATTTGAAATTAAAAAATGAACGGTATCAGAATGCCAGATAACGGTAAAGGAGATGGAATTGGTTACAGTGCTTAATATGGGGTTTTTGTTTGGGATGAGGCAGATGGCGTGCACAGTGGAAGGAAAGAACTGTAAATGATATTAAATCAGTACGACACAACGGGGCATCCGTTTGCTGCAAAATTTTCTTATTCACTGACCACATGAATTTAACAAGACTGGGGAATATTCAAAAATATTGCAGAATAAATGCTGAAGATCACTGGAGACGAATAAATAATAAATTTGCTTTTTTTTTTTTCTTTAAAAAATACAGGAAAACACAAAGGGGAAAACTAATGAGGAACAAAAAAAAAGCAGATTCCCTCCGGCATCAGGATTGGTCGAAGTGACCTTTAATTATATGTTTATTTATAACGGCGGAGATTTCTATAAACTGCCTTCTTTAGTAATTGATTCAATTTAGCGGCATTGCTGGGACTTCTTATTTGACTTTGTGACCTATTGATAAATCTAAGACATCTAGGAGGAGAAGAATGCATTTTATTTACACAGTTTTATTTTTACAGCTGTTTCACTTTATTGGGGCTTTTAAGGGATGTAGAACCCTGTGATATCCTCATACCCAGCAAACATTCTGAGCTCATAGAAAAGAGGGGCATCAGCGGAGGAAAGAGAGACATCAGGGGAGGAAAAGGGGACATCAGGGGATGAAAGAAGGACATCAGGGAAGGAAAGAGAGACATCAGGGAAGGAGAAGGGACATCAGGGGAGGAAAGAGGGACATCAGGGGAGGAAAGAGGGGCACAGATGAGGAAGGGGAGGCAGAGGGTTTCAAACCTGGACTTGTCCAAGTAAACAGGACACCACTAGAGGAAAAAATATAGAAACCATTGGAATTGAACTTTCCCCAGATTTAAAGAATTTTACACCATAATACTTTTATACTTTACAGAAATTACCCAACTATTAAGAGAACAACAACAATTCAATCATATTTATTCTAAGATTATCTGCTTAATAACCCCACACACTAAATACAAAAAGCACTATAATCAGTAATAAGCTGCCACATTATTCATCCAGCCAGTAAGACGTCAAAAGCTCAGATCCAACACTTGACTATTTTGCACAAAATCCATTTGTAGTCTTTAATTTGGTTCACAAGATCTAAAAATGTCACGGAATTCAGTAGCATAAATATTGTCCCTCTCACTATTCCTTTTCCTCTCTCTTTCTCTTTTTTCCTTCTCCATCTCTCTCTCTCTCTCTCTCTTTCTTTCTCTGTCTCTCTGTCTCTCTCTCTCTCTCTCTCTCTTGTCTCCATATTTGCTCTCCATCTCTCTTTCTCTTTAAATATTTATACATTTATACGGAAAAGGTGTTCTTTTTTTTGTTATTCAGCTAATCTGTCATTCCTTGCTTGTCCTCCCTCCTTCCGTTTGGTGGAGTCTGATTTTAATCTAAATTGATGGATGGCTCAGTGAATACTTAAGTTCTTCGAACTTCTATCCATGCACACAGAATAGTAAAATAATCCTAGACAAGAAATCTGATTGTTTCTGCTGTGATATCACTTTACTTGTTTTATTATTTGTAGCTTTTAAAAGGTCGACAAGTATTCAACTTTTAACATCTTCAATATTAGTATTTGTTTTTAATCATACGGGAAGTCTCCGATAATTATCATCCCACTTAGTCATACACTATAATTATTAATGTTTGTCTTAGTAATTTGTCTAAATAAAAGTATATATTACAGAATCCTATGTAATATATTAAATGAATCAAGAGTTCTGAAAAAAAATTAAAATACCACAAAGCTGACATATCCAAGATGGAAACCTTCTGAAGTCCTGAAAGCCTATAAAAGCTCTACATCTTCTCCTAGGTTGTCCTAATGAAATGAATCCTTGGTTGCGTAACTCTGGAACTTATTTAACTTGAGTGGCATCCATAATTAAGTAGAATTTCTCTTGGATCTGTCCACATTTCTTCTATAAGCTGTCTATGAGGTCCATGCTAGAGAAGACCGCTCATCATTGAGCAGGTTTTCCAGTAGGCCTTCAGCTTGTTGGGTTGTCCATGTACGAGATGTGGTTTGTTTGGAATTCCATTGACGGAATCGATCAGAGACGGAATCAATCAATGACGGAATCAATCAAGGATGAAATCAATCAATGACGGACTCTTGCCTTCCTCTACCTAATAGAGTAGGACATAGAAGAAGGTTCTTAGAGACACGTAGTTATGTTCTTGTTAATGTTTAATGGATCGATTCCTTCAGCATTGAATGTCCACCACCTTCTTCATTATTGATCAGGTGTAACATCTAGATATTCCCATCTTATAAGCACAACTACGTTACAAATGAGGTTTTCATTGTGCTGCTAACGGGGGGACGAACTACCTCATTATACTCGATCGTTGCAATGATAGACATTTTTATTGTCTCCTTTCTCAAAATATTTTAACTCGAACAGAACTTCTTTATCTCTACAAATCCGAATCATTTTAAAATGTCACGTGGATCATTGCTGTTGGAGAACTTCAAATCAAGGTGTTAAATGCTGTCATCTTTTTAGTGATTTGATATCTGATTTCTTTAATATAATTATGTGGGAAAACGCCAGCTTTAGCAGACCTTCCGGTATTTAATTTTTTAAAAGCACTGTGCTACATCATATCTGGTATTAGGTGAAATATGACACCCTACCTTTGAGCGTTGATTTGTTATGACGTGCTTTAAAAGTCCATACTGTTCTTCCTCTTCGGTTCATACCTCTTCGGTGGAGAATAAAATGTCTTTTTATCGTTCAGATGTTAGCTGCTTACTGAGACCTGGTTGATGGGATGGCCCCATCCCTTTAGTAGAAGATACATTTTATTGGGCTAATATAGGAAAAAAGAAGTTACTGTAAATAAGCTTTCTGGAAGTCAGAGGTCTCATCTTCAGATGGAATCATGGAGAAGGAGAGACCTCCGAGGTCCTGAAAACTTATATAACTTTACATCTTTGGCCCAATAAAATGTATCAACTTTGACTAAGGACTCCATTTTCTCTTTGACTAGTCCAGTGGAAGTAAATTAAATTTGCTTATCCTAGTAAAAACTTAAAAATGAGTAATTAGCAAGGTGAAAAAGACACATTTTTGATATAGGTGTAATCTACATGGGGTGAAGCAAATGCTTATTTTGTTCCTTGCGCTCACAGACACGATCAGTTGTGTTAATAGTAATAAAGGTTCCAATTCGTGCCATAGATTACGGATTGTCCATTAATACCCCATCTGACAGGTCTAGCGGCAAGGCCGCGCCATCATTTTGGGGTAACGTACAACTGCCTATGTCTTTACTCTTTGAGCATTCATTATGGGGATGACCTCCTGGAGACCATGTATGGACCCAGATTTCTCATGGAGAAATATATTATTCAGGTCTTCAGGTCCTCTCGCTTGAGACTAAATTGAGCTCTTTTTCTAGACAGGTGAATTTTGAAGCTAAACAGTTGCAGTGAAGCGACAAATAAAATCCTAGTCGTTGACCCTCCTGCCATGTCATAATAACACGGAAGGGTGAACTTTTATTTATTTTTTAACCTAACCTTTGTTTCAAGATATGAGTGTCTACTTCTACATCGGAGGCGCAGAAAAGAATCTCTGCCAGGAAAGAATTATTGTCCTTCTGCTGACTAGCTCGGTATAAATGTGTCAGAGTAAATCAAATTACAGAACTGTTTCTGTGAGTTATGGAAATGGAAAATCCATGGTCATGAGTATTAGACATTCTTTAGTCGGCCTTAGCCAGACATTTTCAATACTTTTCCTCAAGGTTAACATTACAGTTCTAATTCCAGCTTATCTTTCTCTTCCTTTTATTTTAAAGTTAGTTTTGAAACATATTTTCTTGCAGGCTGAATGTGCAGCATTTTGTTGGCTTTTAATCAAAGTATGTTATGTTTTTTGCCCATTGGTACCGCTGATAAATGCGTCTTTCTGCTGTCAGGACTAGCGTACCTAGGAGTTTGACCCAGAGTCTCCGGAAGAAGCCCTAATTCCCCGGGTCTCCGGATCAGTTTCTTCTTCCTCTGGGTAGGAACAGCATTAGGCCACGCCCACTTACCCATCCTCTTCCCCTCCCACTTCCAGCTATTTTAAGGCTCTTTACGAATGGCCACACCCCTCATGTTGCTAGCCCCACCTCCTCATAAAGCCACAGTATCCAGTTTCCGCTGTCTCGCTGTGATTCATTATGTCGAATTTACTCCCTGTTACCGGCAATCATCAAAAGTCAGGTCTTGAATTCGATGCCAGCTTGGCTATACTCTGTACAAATTAAACAATTTATAACGTCGTTTGTAATACACGAGATCTGGGATAATACTCACAAAGCTGTATAAATAAACAATTATTTTATAACAAGGCAACGTGTTGAGATCCGGAATAATGGTATCTGGGGGTTTAGGGATAAAAACATCTGTTTTTGTAAGTTTGCATTGAGCTCTGAAGATAAACTTTAACTTAGCAAATGCCCTTTTTACAGGAATTAACGTGGTATAAGGAATGCAGTCTGATAATTTACAGAAAAAAATATTTGCTTCCAGTTAGAAAGTAGCATTTACAATTTAGGGAATACATTTTTTTATTTTTTTTTAAATTACTGAAAATCTAAATTTTAAGCTGTAAAATCAAGGAAGGTCTATTATGTCTTCTCTATAAATTTTATAGTTAGGTTGATCAAAGTTGTGTAAGTTCACCGCTTGCAGATTTGTTTAAATAAACCTGGCAAATGTTTTGTGGAGAAAGAATATATTTCAAATAATAACATAATTATGGACTATTTTTTTTCTAAAAATAATAAAAATAATAATAAAAAATTAAGCATTTTTTTTGAAGAGGTTGCAGACTAAACAAATCACGTGATTCTAAACAGAGGCAAACATTGGAGTTCTTCAGCCTAATAAATGACATTGGATTAAATATTAAGGAACTTGTATATAGTGAAATGTAGTTTGTAACATTAAAATGTATTATTATTTTTAATTCACCTTTATTTTCCTTTTTATTTCTTTTCCTTTGGCAAATCACATTTAACAAACTAAATAAAAAATAAAGATAATTTGGTTAATAAAACCCTCAATAAAACAAAAAAAGACTTCTTGTTTAGATTTTAGTTAGGTAGAAAGATCAATAAAATGTTCCTGCCAGAAAAAAAGAAATGTTTTGGCTTCTAAACACCAAAGTTTTCCGTAAATTGGATGAATTGGCACAAAGTTTTGATTAGATGAATTGAAGTCTGAGCTAATATTTTGGAACATGACAAATCCTCCTTTGGAAATCTTTTCTTTGCAGTGGGTCCAACAAGAGCGTCTAAAACCGTGCTAATGGCGCGAGGCTCCCTTGATAAATTACCAAGTTTACTCTTCGTGGACAATAGGACGTCGGACTTCAAAAAGCAGTAAGGGGATAATGGAAAGGGAATTAAAAACTAGGGACCGAAAAAAGTGTTTTATGCACATGGGAATGAGGATTAAAATGATCTAAAATAAAAGATTTACAGTCTGATAAATTGTACAAGCACCATGGTATGGCCCAATTGGTACAGATAAATCATTAATTGTTATTCTCATTTACATTTTATTAATAAAACAGAAAAATAACATTTAAAAAAAATATATTGTTATAAATACTACATATTTCAACAAAAAAGTTTTTTTCATGCAGTGATTTTTTTTTTTTATGACGTAAAGAGAACATACATTATTACCGGTATATCGTTAATCAAAAAGGGGTTATTCATGTAAGATATGTGGGTGCATCGCAAATAAAATGCATTAATATTTTCAAATAATAATTAAAAAAATAAGTGATTGTGAAGATTGGAAAATACATTTTTCTTAATGGAAAGGTTTTGAACATTTTTTTTGCAGTAAAACCTAAATATATCCAGTTTTATATTATTAGATGATATTTTCAATGATTAAATCGAAGAACTTGTATAACTCTAGTATAATTATCGCCTTGTAATACAATTTATTTATTGTGGGTTATATTATCAACGGATGAAAGTTCACAAATGGTACAATTTTAGTAAAATCATGATCAAGAGAACATCAAGAGAACCCAATACTTACATATAATATATATATTAATAAGTATATATTAATTATAATAACAAATATTATATATGTAGCCTAAGGTGTCCCCATGGCATGCATGTTCTACAGCTTGAGTGATGACACTGCAACTGTGTAACATGTATCGTCATTGGTCCTCTAAGGGCATCTTTTCATGACGGACCTGGCATGTCATTGGTTGACGAAGGAGTTAAATAAAATTACTTTTAGTTTTAATCTCGACTTGTTCGGAATCGAAGTGTCGCTGTTTTATGAATGGTGGTGTCTTGCCTACCTATTGACCTCAACAAAGCTTCAACGTAGAATACTCCGAAACCATTACATAATCAAATAGAATAATTATATAGAATCTTTTATTATATCAGGAAAATGGTGAATATTCACAATGCCCAGAATCCCCCTTTTTTTATTTGGCGTGCCCGTAGACTTCCTCAGTCGGAATGAAGATGTCTTCTCCAAGGTCCTTAACCTCTGCCTAAGCCTGATTATCCGGTGTAGCTTCTACTGCTAAATTGGGCAATAATAAAGTCGGTCGGATGGATTCAGAGCTTTGCTTTTTTTTAAAAAAAAAAGACTAATTTCATTACCGAAGAACTCCGGGGTTAAGTAAGACTCTCATTTTCCTGTTTGTTGATGGTTATTGTTTCTTGAAGGCACTTAGGCTCTCCTTCCGCGCCGAGCAGGTAAACTGCGTTTCTAAAAAGCTCATTATTCCACCTCGGGTACAATTTTCCTCCAGAAGAAGAAATGTCTGTTAATACATTTCATTGGCTTTATACAAAAGGAAAAAAAAACACACAGAGAAACTTTGTCCTTCCGCAAAAACCAAAGCTCTTTTGAAGACGTATTTGTATACATTGACGCTGCTTTCTATACAATCTTTTCTTGTGTTTAAAATAGGAAAATATATTAAAAAAAAACATTAAAAAATATCCAGCCTTTCAGAAAAGAACATCTATTCTTAGATATACTTCTGATGACATTTTAAACAAGCTAAACATTGCTAAAAGTGTTTTAAACTTCACGAAAATGGTTAAAATCTCAGAAACTAAGGAGGAAAAAAAATGGCGTGTGTTATAGGTGCGATGCGTTAAATAATGTATATATAGTATAATTAGATAGTATATAATATATATATATATACTTTATGCCCCTTTATGGCAGTCTTTTTATAAGTGTTTCCTTTTCCTTCCTTGCTTACAGAGGAAGTTCCAGTTGCTTTCTGATGACATCATAGCAGCTGCAGTAAGCTGCAGCTTAGACTGTCAGTTTCCAGCTGACTGGGTAAAAATTCTAACCTCCCTACACTGGTCATAAAAACACAGAAGCATAGACTTTGCCAGCAGATCGGCCCCATTTGGCCCTTTGAGTCTCCGTGCCTGCTGTAAAGACTGAAACCTTAAACAGTCCTCGGTCTCGTCTTAGATCCAAGAGCCATTCCATATGCCTATTCCATACAAGTCCTCGCTGAATTAGCCTCTACCACTTCTACTGGGAAGCTGTTCCACTCACCTACAGCCCTAGTAGGTAGACAAGGTCTTGAGTTAACCAAATTATAGCCATAACTACTAAGCAATTTAGGTAAAGTGATGTCATCGCGGAAGGGATTTTAACCCAAGAACTGTAGATTTTAAATATTTGGGGTATTTTCACTTCACTTCATACGTATAGCTTTATGTTTTCTCGCGTTCTGAGATTAATGCTTCTTTAGAATCACCAGCTTCTAATGCATTAGGTGAATGATGTTTCTTTGTAGCCGAGAAATACTTAAAACAGATGTGCAATTATCCCTGCACTTTAGACAATAAGAAGGATCTTTCCGTTTGATGCCTGGAAGTGTTTTTTAAAGCCTTTGAGAGTTAGAAGTCACTGCATTAGATAACTTTGTATCCATTAAACACAGCGTTCCGTGGTTTTTCTCTAGCGCTATAGAACACATTAGTAATTCCTGTTAATCTTTTTCTCTCGCACGCATATTTAATAACAATTACGAGTAAGTTAGAGATTTATTTCACGAGCCTATAATACATTTTACCGTAAACTCATCTATTAGAAGGTTTCGTTGAGTTTTGTTTTTTTTTTAAATAAAAAAGTTGCATTTTATTTTAATTAAAGATATAAAGGATCTCTATGCTAAGTTTATAGGTCTATGTCACTTGGGTATTTATATGGCTCATTTTGTATTTTTTTTCTTATTTTTCTATCTATTTTTTATTATTCAGAATAGCACCCAAGATTATTTTTTACCCACAGCTGCTCTATTTTGACCTGGCGGAATCCATGATGAATCTTTCTACCCAAAGCCACCATAAGTGGTCTTGGGGTTCATTCATTCACCTGTGTTGTCCGGTGTCCAACATTCACATTGGAGGCTTTATGGAATCCAAATCACTAAATCAGACCTAAAGATAAATAAAAATAGTTTAGAAAAAACTATAGGAAAGATCAGAACTATTGGTGGCTTTTAAAGTGGCCAGCTAGAGGCATTCTGCTCACTTTGCCAAATTAAAAGGATCACAATAATGGTGAAAATAGTGCAATCAATGTAAATGGCATTTAAAATGAAATATATTGAAATAATGACTTTTCTAATGATCTCCGTTCAACTTTTATATCTGCGTGTATTTGCGTGTGCGCGTGGTTGTAAAAGACCTTGTTTAGGGCTTTATTATTCAACTCATGGTACCGGTCAGTGCCTTGGATGCGGTCACCGGATATGCTTCATTTGATTTTGTCATTACTATGTCAGATGATGGCAAAACCAACAGGAGATAGGAGTCGTTACCAGAAGAAAGGGAGTCAGTGAGAGTCTGGCTGTGAAGCTGTGCGATCGATCATTAGTGAAATAATGAAAGTAAATGAATACAACGTATCGCCGAGTAAAGAGTAAAAAGGGCCGAGGAATAGTCTGATATATTGTTGGTCTTGGTTATAGGTGTTTTAGATATTTTGAAGTCACGCTCAACCTTTGAAGCATTCCTTTACGATCCGACTCTTCTTGATCTCAAACTTCGCGGGCTGCCAGTTCACCGTTTGTATTTCATGATACAATTAACATAGATAATTAACATAATAAGCTTGGTCAGAGAATCCTCCGTGTCACTTCTTCTCAATACCTTCAGAATGTTATCATATGAATGGATAAAATGTAACCCTTTGAGGAAGTTCGTATTTTTCCGCCCCCCACCGGACTGCACCAGCCAGAAATAGGTTCCATTAAGACCTACAGAGAAGAAGACAACATGAGGTCTTCTTCTAGTTCCATAAGGTCTGGTTCTGGGAAAGCAAGAATGGCCTGCATGTTATCTTCCTCACACACTTGGTACTGACATGAAGCAAAGGATACAATGTATTCTTGTTAATGAACGATGATGCCTGTTAAAAATAGTAAGTCACTAATAATATATTATGGTCCTTGTGACGTCACGGCCTCTTTTTGCGGAGAGGAAGCAGGAACATTGCCGTCGGGGACCCAAGGGAATAGATCGTGTTAATAAATATACGGCAGCTTTTATTGGCTTGATCTTTCTTCTGCAATGGAGAATGACAATGCTTTTCCAAACAGCCTCGGCTCTCAGGCGACTTCTATTTTGAGACCGGACATCAGGGCATTTAACCAAATACTTTCTAGCGACGAGACATTGTTAACCGAAGACAAGGCGTATTCGTTCCACAAAGAAAGCTATTAATAATTGCCAAATTACAAAAGTCTGTTGTAGGCTTATATTGAAATCCGTGTATATACATAAAATATTTTTAGCTACTTTAATAAACGACCCAGTCCCTCTGACAATAATATGTTTAAGGGGCAGGGGAGAGCTGGTAAGGGGTGCAGGGTGGCATTTCCCTTCTGGTTTAAAGATTTATGGGCCACCATCTGAAGCTTTGTTGTGGCTTTTACTTGCAGTTCCACACAGAGCCACCGGGGGCGTCTAGAGTAACAGGAACTTCAGGAAAGAATTTACTTACTGACTGGATCATTTTTGTGTTTCATTTATACATTTTAATGAATTATGTTAATGTTAATGTTACGTTAATGTGTTTTAAACACCACTGGATAACACACATTATGTATCGTTGTTGTCCAAAGGTGCCTTTTGTTGCTCTATTACTGGACCCCAAGCTAAATGCTGCCGGTCCTTCCGTGGGATTGTCCCCAATAGCCGCTCCACTCTCCCACTTTTGCAGGCCGTGGGTATCATAGGTATCCTGGAGATGCTAGTGTCATGAGGTGGCTATTTGGATAAGGAGGGCAAGTGGCCATGCCTTTGGCCCTGGCCACTTCTGGACCAATCTACCCCTCCCCTATACCTATTTTGGGGGTTATTCTAGCATGAAGGGGCAAATAAGTTTTGCAAGGATTCAGAACTATTTTGGATCATAGATTTTCTTCTGTAAGTACCATTTTTTGTTGGTTTGTTTATATTTTTTTTAATGATAAATTATTGGCAACTGCGCTCACGGCAAAATGATGAATCCCGAGGGATCCCTTATATTAAATAAATAAAGCAAAATTGTTTTACGACCCGCAGAGCTAATCTTAGCTTGTTTTCCATTGAATAAATACTCATTTGCACAAATTAAGTTAAGCTATTTATATTTCTGAATCTATGTCAGCTTTTAATGAAAAAAAAAGTCATTAAGGCCACGACGCATTGTGAGTCGAAATGAGTTAAAAAATTACGTAAAGAATGGCGTCCTCAATTCATTTAATGTTAAAAAAATATCTGCGATAAGCAACAAAGCCTGGCTTAAATAAAAATATATTGATCCTCTTCTCAGTAAGTGTATTGGCGACTAATAAAGCTCTCGGATAAGAAGCAATTAATTTATATAACCCAAAAAAAATTATTGAAATATTTTTTTTAAGGATATATTGTATTTAGTAATTATTTGGCATCAGACCACTTTGAGTCCTAAATGTTTTTCTTCCCCCCCAAAAAAATGCTTTATATGAACATTGCAGTAAACCCCATAGCTAAAAACAAAACATTACATTTTTTATCTGCTTGTATTTATGCTATAAATGAAATAAAGTAGAATCATTTGTTGCACATTTTTTTTCATGTGGGGTTTTTAGTTTCAAAGAAATTAATTCCACTAAGGAACCTTAATCTGCGTTCTAAGACCCAAATCAATTAATTGTTTCTTGTATTATTAGAATGCAAAGCCTTCAAGAAAGATTTTAATATTTTAAGTAAAATATATTATCTGATATACATTTTTAAAAATATGCTTAAGTGACTTTAATAAATGTAAAAGTTAATTTTAAAATATCCTTTCTTTAATCTTCAAACAGACTGATTCCGAAATAGAATCTTTACATTATTCAGTAGATCATTAACCGTTAAAAAAAATCTAAAACGGCTGATTTTTAATGGAATCTCTTCATAGGCGTACAGAGGGTCTTTATCACTCCCATCACTCCTGTGTTCCAATGGCCTTTAATGCAACTCATCTACTCCTGTGTTCCAATGGCTTTATCACTCCCATCACTGCCTGTGTTCCAATGGCCTTTATCACTAACATCACTGCCTGTGTTCCATTTGGTCCTTATTATCACTCCCATCTCCTCCTGTGGTTCCCCAAGGCATTAAATCAACTCCCTATTTCAACTCACTGTGTTCCAAATGGCCCTTTAATCACTCCCAATCTATCCTGTCTCTCCAATAGGCCTTTATCACTAGCCCATCACTCCTGTGTGCCAATGGCCCTTTATCACTCCCATCAGAGTTTAAAAGGATAATTGATGGTTAGAAACCCTTTTTGTAATTATGTTACAGCCAGAAATGTCCTCGTTTTCCATGAAAACAGCCTAAGTGACCCCAAACTTTTGAGCTGCTGTGTATAAGCAGATTTCTTTAATGTCATGTAATTCCGTTGTCGCAGTCCCTTTAAGTCACATATAGATCTCATTAGGTATTAATTACACATTAGCGCGCCCCGCTCTCTTTTGAGTTTGACGACTGATTCGTCTAATTTGGACAAATATAACGGGATTGGAAAGATCGGTCCGGCGTGAGAGGAGAAACCGGTGCTTTATTGTGTCGGAAAACGCAATGATTTGGCATCAATAACAATAATTTGCCAGTCAACGATTACAAAAGGATTCAGAGCTAAAAGAGAATGCTGAGTAGGCCGTTTACGTACACAGATCCTCCATTTTGATCTCTAAACTCTGCAACCATCAGGGGTTTACTTAAAATGGCCGACTTTGATTGAAGTTCCCAGTATCTACCATAAAACAGTAAACTGGAAAACTAAAAGCATGTACTAAAAGTACATAAAAGTGGCCGGGAAAGGGAACGTGGAGATGATACCAAAATGCCTTTTATTATTTTATTATATTATGGATAAGATTCAAGTCCAAGCTGGAAAGATCAAAGCTGACTCCGGGGCTAGCGTTCTTTCCGATGCAAATGCTGTTCCTCTCACATCTTAGAACAAATGCACTAAAATAAAAAGATTTATCAAATTATCATTGGTGAAGACGCAAATACTATTGGCTTCGTAGATTGCTATGACATCATCAGACCCAAAGAAGAGGGTCGAAACATAGAAACAGGTAGTCCGCCCGTTGTAAAGACTCAAACCTTAATCAGTCATTGGTCTCGTCTGAGATTAAGGAGCCGTATGTCTATCCCATGCATGTTTAATCCCCTCGCTGTATTACCCTCTACCACCTCTGCTGGGAGGCTCTTCCACTTGTCTACCACCCTCTCAGTTGAGCATTACAGCGACGTTAAAATATGTGTTAAAATCTCCATTCGTTTAGAAAATATAGACAGGGATTGTGAGTAAACGTTACTTGGCAACGGTTTGACGAGGAAAGGTTTTAGCTCAATTATAGCGAAGTCTAAAAAAAATATCTTTATCTTTTAAGACTACGCGGACCATCTTTTTTTTTTTTTTTTACTCTCATAACTACATTTAAGTGCTTCCAGAAAAAATAAATTTTCAATATATTCCACCATTAGAAGCTAAAATAAACCTCCAAATATTTATGGTGTAAATACTAACATTTCTGAAAAAAACTTTTTTTTTTTTGCCTCTAGCTGCGCATGCATACTGTAACGGCTTAACGCCTGTCTGCCGCACCGGCAAGAGAACCACTATATTTCTTCATAAAATGATTTTAAATTCCGCTGAGGAACCTGGAAGAAAGGCGAGCGGAGAAATAATAGCGCCCTGAGATCTGTATTCCGCGCGCGTTTCGCAGGCTGCGTCTCCGCGGCGAATATTCCCCTCGTTCCCTCCAGCCTCGCTCTCCGTTATTCCCTCGGATTATTGAATAACGGCTCTGCCTTTTATCAAATAGAACTCGCCGCCGTTTGTTTTTCTTCAGTGCAATTATGCAGATTTTCTTCAAGTCTGCCGTTTTCGGGTTATAAATAAAAAGTCTTGCATAACACTGTTTAAATTATTTAAATTGCGCAAATCGCTGTTTTTAATGTTATGTAAGCATTTAACCCTCCGACTACCCAGGGACATTTAATGTACAGCCTTTAGCGGGGGGAAAAACTTTATAGGGAATGTAAAAGTTTGTTTTTCGGCCCGATATCCCATTAGGCCGGACCGGCGACGGCGAGGAGGCCCCTGGCACCTTAGGCCCGGCAGTCGCCTGATGATGTAAGCGTGGCTGACGTGGCCATTGGCTGGATGTAAGCTGAAAAAGGCCGCACATATCCCGGCGGCCACCAGCCTTAAAGTGCAAGGGCCGCCTGGCCATCTATCATCTATAGTAACATGGCATCATAGCTGCCAACAATCCAGAATTAGGTCGAATTCTTTTGTCCTGCTTGTCTCCGCAAACCTATGTGATATCATAATAATGTGTAATATTACATATTAAGGAGTCTCAAGGATATCATTGGTAGCCACGATAATTAGTTTATTATATTATTATTATTATTATTATTAATTATTAATATTATTATTATTTATTATTATAATTGATTATATTTATTAGACATTTGATTAACCAAATGACACAGTTTCATAGCTGGTGGAAAAGAAAATTCTGAATACATAGCTCGAAATTAAGGAACGTGACTAAATTTACTTTAAAAATACTCGTTCTTGGTTAAAATGCATAACTCAACATTAAAAAAACTTTCATGTTCTTAACAATATGCCAAAAACTGGATATTTTCTAGTCCCGTTATCTTAACAAGCTGATCCTGGAAGGCAAGGACATTTTTTTTAAGGCATAAGCTTATAAGAAAAAAAAAATGAATTTAATATCAGCTATGGGTAAAATGCTGCGTTCTCTAATATACTTAAATTGCCTCGTTTTCGGACAATAGTATAAATTAACAAATTTAACAAAATTCATTACAATTTGGTCATCATTGATACTTTTAAAGAAACTAAAAAGTCCATTTATTATTTGGGCACCAGAGGGTTCATTCAACGCGTTAGCAAAACGACACTCATTTGGGTGATAATCAGATGATTTGCCTAAAAAGTACATATAAATATTAAAAAAAAAGAAGAATCCTGGGCGCACTCGTCAAATTTGCTTATTATAGCAAAATTGCGTAAAATTGGGGGAAGCCGACGTCTCCTGCGGACTTGACCTCAGGTGATATCATGTAACAGAGATGAAAAAGCACCAATTCTTTCAGAAATATGTTTTTTCCCCCCCCATTAATAATTCACAAAACAAAAATCCACTCCACAATGGAGCATAAAGCAGCGGCACAACCTACACAATGCACATTTTTTATATTTAAAATGCTAGAAAATACATATTTATAACGAGAGATGAGACTTTGCTGGTTACCGTTGTTAAGTTTTAAATGGTAAATAGAAAGATCCAGCAGCTGATTTTTTTTTATTATGTTTTTTATTCTTTTTTTTTTTATGCTGAATGTTTACCGGTTTTCTTTCCCTTTTATAAAAATGGAAGCAGGTGTCATGAAAAAGGAAGGATAATCTACATAAAAGAAAATATTACTAATGGAAGCTTCGGGGAAACTCATGAATGCGTTATGTTGGGTTTTTTTATTGTTTTTTTTCTGAACTCTCTCATCTAAATGCTAAATGATACGAACCGGAGAACAAAAGCACTTAAGAAAAGGACTGGAGAAAAAGAAAGAAAATGTTTGCCCGCGATGGCTTATAATACAAAAGAACATTTCACGTGAAATCTGTGTTTTTTGGGTGTTTTGTTATAAGAGACTATTATTAAACCTCTAATACATAAATTATTCTTTGATTACACAAAGGACACAGCTTTAGCCTTATAAATAATAATAATTTCTTCTTTTTGCGAAAAACACGGCCTACAATACAGGTGACGACCAAACCTGTCCTGGCTGCTTTCTGATTTTTTTGGGGGGGAAAAAATAAAAACCTGGAAACGTAGATTTATTTTTAGGCCGTTCCACATTTAAGCCTCTGTTCCAATTCAGAGGCGCGTCTTCGGCTGCTTTACCCGCGGGATACATTAATATGCTTTCTCTATGGTTCCTTTTTGGGGGCAAATTATATGATTTTTGGGCCTTGGTATATGGACCTTGTTTGGAAATGAAGTATTTTGGGGCTGCTACGATGTCTACCTATGAGGAAGCGCTGAGAGGGGGCGAAACGCGTTAGGTGGCTTTCTTCATGTCTCCGAGGTGCCTCCTGCACCCTCGCTGTTATTATGTTGCAACTTATAATTTTCAAATAAAAAAGCTATTTTACATATTGAGGAGTTGGAACTTTCATTGGATATCTCCTGTTGGATACTTTGGGCTTTCTACGTTATACATGGTATTGGTAAAACTCCATGAAGATGATGGGGGGTCAGTCAAAGCCTTATTGTCATGGTCTTTATCAGCTGCTACAATGTATAGCGTGTCTTGTTGGAGGTTGTGATTTCCCGACAGTAGGACGATGGACTAGCAGGTCCGCAAAACTATTGTTTCTTTATGATATTGAACAAGAGACCGACTGGCTCATCTGAGACTATGGGACGGACTCGGCAAGGGGTTACGATAATTATTATTAAATAAAGACGTTGACATCCCAAAGAGTGATACGTCTCGTTAGAAATTTTTTTTTTTGAGGCTGACTCATTAAATCGAGAGAATATCCTATTATGAGAGAGAGATTAATTGGTCTTGTGGGATAACAAACGTGAAGCTTAATAGTTTGTCTGGGAAATAAATTAACCCTTAGGTCAAGCTACTCTGCCCCCTTAGTCATTCTGACATATGTATCTGATTTGAGAAAATCTCGTTTTTAATGAGATTTAAGAAAAAAAATCAGAATGCACAACAGCTATGTGCCAGAATTCATCATATTTTATGACATCTTGGTGTCCAAGACCTGCTGTTCCTTTATGAGTTTATTAAACTAGTATCTTCTCAAGAACTGACCATACACCCATAGCCACCTGTCTCCACAAGCGGGAGAACTTTACTTGGCCACACAATGTCTTATCAGACCAGCGTCAGATCTTCTGAGGTTGGACCATCAACAATAGTTGTTGAAGGTACCTTCTTGCTACGATCATTGAAGACTCGGAGGGTGGGAATAAAAAAACTATTGCGATTTCTGGTGGAGGACTCAAGTGCTTGACTATATCTACCCTCACCTCAACATCCATCGTCTTCTCCCCCGTAGGCCGGTAGCCAGTAGTCCTCTTCCATGGTATCCATGAGGAAGGAAGCAACTAACAGTAGACCCGAAATTCTACATACTATAACCTCAATAATTACCACCTGATGACATTATATTGGGGTGGATCTGCTTCCCCTGCGTGAAGACCTTTTCTGGAACCGAGTGCTTTGATGTTCCACCTAAGGCTGACAAATATTTCCTTTCTGAGTTTTATTAAATCCCTTAAACAAAGCAGATTCCAGCACCTTTATTGCAAAGTTTAATTTACATCACGCACGAGGAATACTAAACTAATATATTTGGGAATAAATCTGTTTTATGATCATCGTACTGTTAGGATTACAGGTGATGTAAAACAATGTATCAACAGATAATTTGCCATTCCTCCCGTTCTGCAATTTCGCTATTCAACAGTCATAAAAAATTGTGGGATAAAGGAAAATGAGATTATATTGCCGTAGGTGAATAAAGCATTATAGGGCCGTACTCTATCCTAATTCATTGTATAGTAAGAAACTCTCGGCTTTGCCTGTGCTAAATGTTAATTTCAACTAAAATAAATGCAGCAATACGCATAATTTTAAAGGATCCCTCACGATTCCGTTTCTGTAAGATTTTTGTGCAACCAAAGTCAACATGTCGGAAATGTTAATATTAATAAGTGTTTTTTATTTTTATTATAAAAGATATATGAATAAATAAATGTACTTATTTATTAAAATTTAAGATGACTTCATTTTAATAACACATTTTTTCTTTTTTTTTTGTCTATTTTTCAGATAAGCAAACAGCAGCTACAGACTGTCAAAGATAGATTTCAAGCGTTTTTCAATGGAGAAACACAGATCGTAGCTGATGAGGCTTTCATGAACGCCGTTCAGAGCTACTATGAGGTAAGAAGATTTCAACAAAAAAGAAAGTCAATCTTTTTTAGCCCACCAAAAAAATGCCCTGTTCTAGTATTGGTTTCAAAAATCATTCAATAATAAATATAAATGTATATTTGACAATTATGATGTTCTACTTAAGGACAGCCATGGGCTTCAAAAGCAGTTTGTTATGGGGGAAAAATGGATGGTCATTAGCCGGCCAGGTAGACTTTACTACCTACCTAGCGAATGAATGAATAAATAAATGAATGAATTAATGAATTTGCTACACTTAAAACAGCACCTAATGTTATGACATCATACATTACCACTTCCAATGAAAGAGTATCCCATGGCTGTGATTGTCCCAAAGCAATCAGCCTTGAATTGCACCAATTTAGGTGGAAATTGAGCATAACGAAGTACAAAGTTACCTATGGTCTTAAAGGGTACTAATGAAGCCTTTATCCCTATTATTTTTGCAATTACTTGCTGAAAAAAGGGACATCTGGAGAAATCCACAATATATCTCTTTATGGATAATAATTGCACTAAACTCTTAAGGCTGACAACAACTGAATCATTTATGGAACGGTTCAATCCTCTTACAATGAGTATCGTTGGCCATTCCTTCCAATATACTTTTATATATATATATATACAATTTTATATATTTCCCATTTTAAAATATTCAGTAGACGTCATTAACCAAAGACCGTGCTTTCTACCGTTCGAAGGGCTCTGTATCTATAAAAAAATCCATCCGATAACCCATTCCTTAATGTCACATTAATAATACAGCGGCGGCACCTTGCCGAGTACATAGAAAGGTTATCTGCATTGCACAGCCGTGAGCGCGCAGCGGTATTCTGAATTAACGCATGTATGGTGTTGTGCGGGGATATGCATGCTGTTCATGCCAACTCATGCAAGTCTTTATATGTCGTCCTACCGCTCATTGTGACCACTTAGAGAGTAACATTTGTAAGTGAAGATCTTTAATACTCTACACAATAAAAGACTGTGTTCCACTTCCCATGAAACAGATTAATATTCAGGGTCCTTTCGCAGATAATGTCACATTATCGTTAAGCAAGTCCCAAGGCAAATATAGAAACAAAGATATCTTTCTACTTCAAGACCCAACGAGAATCTGGGTTTCAAAGAAAAATCTGGAAACCTTTTGGATTCTAGTGTCTTAAAGGTCTGGATGTAAGCTTCTGTTTCTCATTTCTTCTCCCTCTTCTGACAAAAAGGTTAACAATTACGTTTTAAGTTTTGTAATGGTAGTGGAATGGTCATGCCATTGCGTCCAAGAAACCGACAATTTCCAGGCCCTTACTGTCTAAAAACCTAGAAGTTCAGGTACATCATCCAAGGGTGTTTGGGGAATTGCTTATGTTCCATTCCGGTATTTTGTTTCTTTGTGCGGACTGAAAAGTTAAGAGGATGGTTACCTTGTTGAGTTGTTATTACCCACCAGGTCTTTCTGAAGAGCGACCGAGTGGCCAGGATGGTCCAAAGTGGAGGGTGTTCGGCCAACGATTCTCGAGAGGTCTTCAAGAAGCACATTGAAAAACGCGTGCGGAGTCTTCCAGAGATCGACGGTCTTAGTAAAGAAACTGTGCTGAGCTCTTGGATGGCGAAGTTCGATGCTATTTATCGGGGCGAGGAGGATCCCCGTAAGCAGCAGGCCAGGATGACAGCCAGCGCGGCCTCCGAGCTCATCCTCAGTAAAGAACAGCTGTACGAGATGTTCCAGCAGATTCTGGGAATAAAGAAATTTGAACATCAGCTTCTGTACAACGCCTGCCAGGTGAGAACTCCTGTGGGTCCGTTTAATCCTTAATCATGTCAACTCTCTACTCAAACAGACCAGTGCATCCATCACTTTTAAAGTGAATGTTCTTAGATAATTTAGCAAGAGGTGCCTTGTGAAAACAAGAGGGTTAGACAGCTGAAGGATGAATTTTCTTCAATAGACAAACTAGGCAGCATTATCTCAATAAAGGTTGAGATATCTTATGCCTTTGGTATGATGTTGCGGTAAGGAAATGTATCAGTCCACAAAGGCGGACCTTTATGTTATTCACCAACGTTCCTTGTAAAGACATTATTTACTATATCTCTTATAAAGACAGCATATAGTGTATATATGCGTATATGTACGGTGACATGCTGCTACATAAAGCATGTATGGTGGTGTGCGGCGATTTGTAATAATGTATCTAAATAAATATGATGAAGGACAGAAAAGCCCGAGGCAGGAACCTTGTGGGACACAGATACACCGGTCCTCCTTGGGACGATGTGTCCCAATTTTAGCTGAAATTCCTGAAAAGGTGCCACTGGTTGAACACGAGACGCGTCAACGTCCTCGTCAGCTGATAGTAGGAGCGATGACATTTGTAGACTACTACATAAATAGAAATGTATAACACAACTAAGCTTTGGAGAGCCCAGTTGACTAAGGTGACGAGAGGACTGCTGCTTGGAGCTTCATGAGAGCAAGTTACTAATGGTGTCCAGTTTACAGGAGTATTTCTGCTTAATTAATTAATTCATTATACTCATAATGTAGTAGAGATTCTCCTGCGCCTGCCATAGCTTGGGAACCGATTTAGATAAAAACGATATGTTTTAAGCCTCCGACTATTATTCCGCTTGGCTGGGAAATTTCCCTGTTACATTCCGCTGTTATTCCGGGCAGATTCATGTCTCTCTTTTGTTTATTTTTCCGCACAAAAGTGGGGAATTCAGCTCCAGATGTTTGCACGAAGCAGAACAAAAGAGCGTAAGGTCTTAGTCTAATGATCAAATCATTAACGGCTGCTTCGACTTCCATATTTCTTTGTAGACTACTAATTTTGTAAAAGCTCGATCATTGTCTTCGTTGTGCGTCGACGCTCTTTAGGATTGATACAAAATAACAGATTAATGAACTGTAATCCCTGCAGTGTCTAATATCAGTATGATTGTTACTTTTTTAAGAATACACATTAAAAGGTAGACACATTGTAGCTGTAAATGATGTAGTGTTAATTGCTAACGAAGATCCAAAGGCTCATAAAGCGCGTGCGCAAACCCACGAAACCGGATCCACGTAATTAGATGCTGGTTGGAAATTAGTCACAAGCTCCTCTATTTATATCACAATATCCTGAAACCTCCTTGAGCTATATTATGTATCAATACGAATGGTAGATATTTTTTGTGAATTTGCATAAATCTTCAAAATTCTTTCTGCGGAAAACATTTACGAGACAAAAGCCGGCGCGGCGTTAGGATTTATGCCATTAAACCGATTTGACCATAACCTTTAAAAAAAAAAAACAGCCGCAGTTTTCCATTTTTATCAAATTATGCAAATATGGGACTTTTGTTGGAACAGATCCCCTTCGGGTAAGATTATCTCCAGCAGCGTGTGGACCACGTAGCACATGACATTTCTCACGGGACTACATTTTATGGTTCATTAAAAGGAGTCTGTAAGATAAGTGTAGTAACAGCATTAATGTTTATTTTTTTTTGGATAAAAGAACGGTTATTTGGAAGTGTGTTGCTCCACGAAATAAAAAAGAGAAATGGTTCTGATTGTCGAATGCCTCTGCTTAACACAAAAATGATGACATCAAAAGATGAAAGATCTATTATCTGGATTAGGATTAGTGTTTGAGAGCCCTGCTTCTTAATAAGGAAGATCTTAGTCCAGGTCAGCAGGGATGCGGCGGTGAAGTTAAGGAAGCCAACACTATGATGAATGCGATACGTGGTGATTGGGCCCATTCCAAACCTTTGGCCAAACACACGGCAGCGTCTAATGAAGTTCCGGAAATCTGTACGGAATTCCAAGGTTGGAGTTCTTGGTTACGTCGCCACTTGAGGACAATGGAGTTTGTTCCAGATGCCCCACGGCAGAGAGCGTTCTACGTAGGCACTTAGGTCACCTCTTCTGTGGCCAGATGTCTAATTCTTTCAAATTAACAGCCAAAAATTGTTCAGATAAATTCCCAATGACACAGACACATTGATAATAATCCACACTTATGATATTAACAAAGAGAACATGGAACATAGCATTCACTAAAAGTATTAGGTTTCCTTTTTCTCAGGTGTGCTTATTATTTATAGCTTGAACATTGATCAATCATGACAGTGAACTCAGGTGCAACTTTTGTTGTATTGATACAGTTACACTTTACTTTTGATGCCTCCAACCTGATAATGATTGACATGGCTATATATATATATTCTGAGTTCCGATGCCCATATGGTGAAATATTTTGGTAGATCCTCCTTAATTAAAGACTTGGAGCATTTTAAGGCGAGAATTCCAGAGTCTTCCATTGGCTTCCCATTTGGATTAAGTGGAAGGTTGGACTTAAGAGTTCATAATGATAATGTATGGGGGTTAAGAGGGTTAGAAGGACCTGGGGGCCGACTGAAAAGGGAGTGGGATCTCTGGGTCTCCTTCTCTTCCTGAATAGATCGCATTGACCCCAAATATAGCTATATTGGACAGAGTAGGTTAGAAATAGTGCATTAATAGAAAGTATGGCCACATAAAAGTACCATACGGTCTCTGTGGCTCTGGAACTGAGTACATATCCTGAAAATGTTCTATTTCTTTATAGTAGTAAATTGATGTCATCTGTATCCGTAAAGAGTCTCTCTGCTAATCTTTGGTGGTCCTCGTTTCCTCCAGAACCAGGTCAGCGATCAGCAGAGAATCCTAAAGCTGCTTATCATACAGAGCCTCGCTGGACATTAAGAAAGCTAATAGTTTAGAGGGAAAGAAAAGCCCCTGCTGTGTACAGAAAAGTGAACTCGCTGCCCCAGTATTTTCTGACCTTATAAACACTCTCGCTTACTCTGTGCTATTATAAGAAAGTCTTCACGTGCTTAACAGACCTGTTGGCAAATGAAACATGTCAACTTCACACGACTGCTTCACAGGATGAGCCCAATTACAAGTCCCGAGTCTTCTGTGAGCTTCATAAACACCGTCTGCAGAGAACACTAAGTTTAATGGCAATTCTTATTATAATGTTTTGCATGAACGTCCCAGAGGTACAAATCCCTTCCAGAAATTCTAGACAGGGGATGACCCAAAGAAGCTTTCCAGCTGTAGGCAAAATGCAGATTCGACAACTTTTGGTCATCCTACAGAAGAGCGGACGAGATGTAAATTTTATTTCGATATCATCAAAGAGCCCCCCGTCCCCTGTCTACCTCTAGGTAGGGTAAAACAGCAAAAGATCGTTAGCTGTAGGGTACAAACCCCCACAACCCTTTGCTGTCCATAGCAAGAGTAAGCAGAGGCTTCCTAGAGATGTAACAATGTATCAGCTGCAGGTCTTACTTGAATCTGGCGCGTTTCACTCTTTTTTCATTCCTGAGCACCTAAAGAATGTAGAAATCCCATTTTTTTTATACTCCAAACACCACAAAATGCAATTTAGCTGCAAAGTTCCTTTGATTCTGATGTCGCTTGGATGCGGAATGCATTAATACATTCACAGTTGATAACAAAGCAATAACGGTTTCCCGGCTATCAGTCATTGAACGGCTTTTTTCATTTAGAAAAGGTGGAACTGTAACAATTTTCTACTTTAAATTATATTCTGGCATGGTCTGGAAACTGTCTGCTGCCGATAAGGGAAAAAATTGATCTGCGCTAAGTCGCTGTTCATTTCCTGTCCGGCCGCGGCGAGGATCAAACATTGAAGTATTAATATCGCGGAAAAAGGGCCAGAAATCAGATTATGTTTCATGTCTGTACGATAGATGGATAGGTGTGAGGTCCTGCGATCAGGGCTACGTTCCGGTGGTGTTCATACCCCTTATTGTCACAGCTCAGTGTTATTATGAGATATCAAATGAACGCATGACTTCATTTTATCCTAAAAAAGACTTTCAAGACCCCTTTGGACTAGTGCTGACCCACAGGGACATAGGTAACCAAATTGGGTAGAGGACCCATAGCCTGATTATAGATTAACGAAAGGTAAAAATTTGATGAAAAACCATTAAAAAAATATTTTTTTGTAATATTTGTCCTGATATTTTATTTGAAATAATAATAATAATTATTATTATTAATTATTATTATAATATAATCTATATAATAAATATAATTTAATATAATAATTATTATTATTTATTTGATATTAATAACCTTATTGTAAAAATATATTTTTTTTCTAGCATTATTTTAATAAAGAGCTAGGAAGATGCGGCCATAGACATCTATATTTCTAAAGACATTCCAGCCGGCTTTGCAGCATTAACCCCTTTTTTCCTGGAGTGTTCAAGTGTTAATATAACATGGAAACCTCCGAGACCCATATTATCACCTATTTACGCTAAATGTTTATAAACAAACAAAAATGGTAGCTTGTTAATAACATATCATTTTAATATAACTTCATAAAATCCATATCCTTAGCATGATGATGCGTTACATGCGGCTAAAGGAATATCATTCCGGAATCATTATAATAATTCTCCCTTCATTCGTCGGGAAATTTCCTGAAAACATTATAAAATGTTTTTAATGCATCAGCTTAACGCTTAATTTCAGAGATATTAACAAAATCTTTTCTGCATTAAAAAAATGTATTTCTAAAAATATATTTAGACTTATTCTTACAATGTTTCATTAATTCTATGTATAATAATATCACAGCATGTTACGGATGTACGATATCGTTACATGTTATTATAGCACTAACTTAAAATTACAGGCACCTGCTGGGTAGTCAGAGTACATTTTTTTTCGATATTAAGGCCAAGGGAAAAGCATTAAATAAGCGAATTCCGCCAAAAGTCCCATCCCGAACTATACGTGTATATCAGAAATGGATTTTCCTATTTCTCGCTTGGAAATGGCGATAATCATAGCACTAAAGCAGACTTTTAATATGATTCAGAATCGACTCTATCCCCGCACAAACTGTTATGGAAATGAAACGCTTCGTTCCCCTTGTGCTGTGGCAGATTAATTGCAGTGTACATAATCCAGCTGCTTCCGCTGTCAGTCCATTAAAAATAGAAGGCTCACTGGGCCAAAAGGCCAAATATTATGGAGAGAGAAAAAAAAAATCAAAACCGTTAAATCCAGCTTTCAGATTCAGTCTGTAGTGGTAAGGCTGCTCGTCCAAAGCTGGAGACACCTATGATGTCACATTGATGACATTCGAATGGTCAAGGCTTCTTCTGCTGGAGTCCAGACAGCGCTGTTAATGAATAAGAGATTCATAAATAATAAAGATACAAAATATCTAAACGGGGTGGGATATTCTCTTGGCCAAGCTCAATGCTCAATGGATGGAGGAGGAAACGTTGGTAGGCTTGACGAGAGGTCTGACAGATTTGGACGCATGTGAAGAACAAGTCAAAAAAGGAACCCGATTCTGTTTTAAAATCTTCCTAGATAAAATCTGCACAATCTAAGCAGATGAGATACTTTACTCAGAGTGGTCTTCTTAACACCATTATTTGTTACTATACTTCAACAGATAGGAAAATTCTATTTAGTCGGTGGGCAAATTTAGTCTTGACTATGGACAGATTTGCAAAAAACATTATAAACTGTGGCATACAAATAGTTTTCAGGGTAATTCAAGAACAAGTGTGTAAGAGACAGATATATTGTATCCATGGTGGCTTTGTCCTTCAGTAGTCTGCACTTTCACCATGCACACAGATGGTGGTGAGGTCCTTGGGATTTATGGGCGCTTATCATAGACTGTTCCAGAGAGAATCACTGGCGTATATAGAGTACAATGTGGATTAGATATAAAGCAGAGAAGTTCTAGAAGTAGCAGTCATCGTAGCAACCAAAGCAACATTCCTGCTGATCTAGAACCTTCCACCTGAAATGTTTTGGGGGTTTTTTTATGCATGCGTGTTATGAAATAAAGTGAGGGGGCTTATCTTTATAACTCAAGAATTTGTGTCCATCATCCCTACCATTAACTTCAGAAGTTTCTTATAAACTTAGCCATAATTTCTCAAGAAAAAAAAAAAATCAAAAGCTTTCTGTCTTTTAACGTAGAATTCGACACATAGTACAGGCCACGATTCATTCAGGTTCCTGGAAAAAAACAACATATTACAAAAAAGAAATATCCCCCCCCGGGGCTTGCTTTTCAATGTGAGGCCAGAACAATCACCAAGAACACAATATTCGTGCCGACCCCGATGTGGATATTTGCAGGTTCTTTGCAAATGGCTGATTGTTTTACGGTGGCTGGCGGTGACCGGCCCCGGCTTGAATTCTCTGATGTCTGCCGTGTTGTAGAAAGAGATCTCTCCACGATTTTATCTTTGATCGCGTTCCAGCTCCACTCCAATAATGACTACAGCTGCTGGACATTATAATTACCTTCCCATTATAATCTGCGCTTTAACTTCTGGGTCACCGAGAGGTTAATCTGTCTGCATCTTTTATTTTTTTTATAGCGATTAATATTCAGTATAATTCCACCTGTTTGTCTCTGTAGTTGTGTTCTCGATACAACCTGTTTCATACGTACAGAATATTTGGAGTAGTCAATAAAAGTACTTCTAAACAAATTTGATCTTCACCTCATCAAGGCAAATCCGCATCGCCATCAAAAAGTTGCTCTTGTGGGAGTTACCATGGAAACCTCTTGTTTTTGCCTATATTTATGGGATATTCTGTAGGAGATGAGACAAGCACGAAAGCATTCGGAAACAAGCAGCTTCCTCCATTGTTGTCACAACACAACGTTTCTGAAGAATTGTCCGTGTTTTGACCGCTCAAGATGTGGACAACCGCAGTCACATGACTGGTTGACCAGAAAATGGGGACATCTGGTCACTCTTCCCCATATAGTTCTAGTTGGGTTGGTAATAAGCATAATAACGATAAGTTTCCAACATTCTATTACAATGTATCCTTGAGAACCCAGGAAACAGGATACATAGTAACAACAATATAACAAATTGTATCTCCCTGCTCAACTCTCAAGTCAAAATGTTACTTTTCTAGCCCGATATGCTCCATTCCCTTCTTTTTTGGAACATAGAATGTGTTGTTTTGTATTAAAAAAGCACTTTATCTCGTTCCTCCTTTCGGTTTTTATTTCAAACTTTTTATCATTGAGATAATTAATTCACTTGGGCCCAATTGCTGTATCCTTCACAACCGCTACCGTTCTACATTGGCATTTCAACGTACGCGGTACTTATCCAATAAAAATAAGATTGCCGTTTTATGTTATGCTGTGTTTTATAGCGAGAAATAAAAGGGTTTTGAGATTTTAAGATTATGGATTCTGGGAATGCAATTCCTTTTTTTCAAAATAATGCAATTTTCTTATGCTAGATATACTGTACTGCTAGCATATCGTGATTACAGATTATTCCTATAAAATAAAATAATCTGAAATTCTTTTTTTAATGGTCAATGTGGGCAAATTATACTTGAAAGGGAGGTCATTGATTTCACTAAGTATTATGGGCAAAAATGACCAGGAGACCTTAGGATTTGTTTACTAAACTGTTTTCTTTGCCGTCCATCGTAAAGGATCCATGTCGTCTTTAAGGGGTCTCTGCAAAAATCAAGAATAAAACCCATGGTCATCTCCAAAGAAGCCTCACGATTCTTGCCTGGAACTTTGTATGAAAATGCCGTAAGGCTAGGTGACAATCTCACTGGCAGGGTCATCAGGACCAAGTACACTCAGAATGATATGAATTTTGCATTTTTTACGGACCTTGTTAGATTCTTTAATTTGTACAAATGTCCACCTCATTGGGGAAGAAGTTGTCCCCATGGAGGCTTCACTCGGAAGTAATCTGCTACTATTGTATCTCTATGTGTAAGAGTATCTTTTGTTAACCACCTCATACTTAAATTGTACAACGCTTCAGAATGTCCTAGCGATGAATAAATAAAGAATGGTAGCAATAATAATAACCCCATGGATAATGCACCTAAACCCTGTTATCTCAAAGACAGATCCAGCCGTCCTAAACCAAAACATGTCCTAGCAGTAGTCTTCATGTCATCTGCAGTTCTCATGGAATTGGACAATTATTGATTTTTTTTGGAGAGTCTCATTATTTTATTTTGTCTTTTTTTTGCTCCATTTAATTAAAATAAATATATAGTTGTAAATATAGACAGTTGTTCGTTGCACAGTAATGACATTGAGACAAGTAGCTCTTTCCGCGGCTGAAAGATATTTGAAATATCCAGTTTCTATCGTGTTATTTAAGCAGAGTGACAGCTGGTGGCGTTCGCATCGCAATTTACAGCGTCCCGGATTAAACATACCGGCTGCGTATAATTCGGTACAGCCAAGATGTCAGCTTAGAATCATGCCCGTTTCCAATTTAATTAAAAGACATAGCAGAAAGCCTAATATCCCAACCAAAGCTATCCAAGTAGAGCATTTACATTAATTATCAGACCACTTTGATCATCAGATTTTTTTTCATGTTGCATATGTTGCAGATTTTGCACATCACATTCATTTTTTATACTTAACCCCTTAAGGACAATGGGCGGTCCCTAAACCCATTGAAAACAATGCATTTTGAGCCCGTACATGTACGGCCTTTGTCATTAAGGGGTTAATATGTTTCATTCCAATTCTGATCTGTATATAAAGGATATTCATACCCGTACGTTGAAATGGTTAAATAATTTACATTACCTTTAATGCTATTGATGATTGGGACAGAATCTTGGCATGGGAGCAGATTCATTATTAACTCTCCTCCATGTTCTGGTGGACTCTTCTTACTCTACTTGTAACATTTGTTTTAATTTTCACTATTTATTTATAGCCCCCACTTTAAACACAGGCAATTCCAATAATATATCTTGGTGGAATGTACTGATTCTGGGAAGTCACCCAAATAGGAACCATTTGACCCATTTAGTCTGCCCCGTTGGGTCCAATTGTCTTCTGGATAATCCCCCTGTTGGTACGTTGATGATTTACCCAATCGATAACCCTTATTACTCAATTTCCATCTATCTTTAGAATCCTCTTCCAAGGAAGCTCGTAGATTAAATGCTCTGTAACTATGTTTCCATAATGTATGCCAATAGTTTGTTCCGGAACAGTTTCTGGAACATAAACGTTACCCTCTCCAGGTGTCCAGCTTTTGCTGAGATATCATGGCTCATGTTGTCCAAGACCTGCTCACCTCGGATGATGAATAACCTGCCATATTGAGCCGGGTCACCTTAATAGACTCCACTTATATTTCTTTGCAAACATGAATAATTAGTTAATTATTGTTGTTGCTCCTCTTGACTTTTTGATTAATAACTTGAGTTTAGAATGTATGAAATTATTAATTATTACACTCGATATACAGTGCGAAATCAAACCATTTTTCACTAGGAAAGGTCTTTTATAAAGTGTGTATCAAAGCAGCACCCTAACATAACAACATAATTAATTATTTAAATATATACCGGTATATATTTTATATATATTTTATATATGTTTCTTTCCCATTAGCTAGCCCAGCTTATTTTACCTAGTTGTGAGATGGGGAAACATCTAGCTTCATAAAAACGCTTCTGGGTTTTGTATTGACCAATATTAACCAGAAAAGGCGCAAACAATTTTGTTTTTAAAATATATTAATTATAAACGCATAAAAAATACAAAAAAACAAAAAAAACAAATTGAAATTTCCTCATTGGCTCTTCTCCAAAAGAGACTCATTGGGGGGTAAAGAGGGGGGCCTAATGGGAATGGAGGAAAGTGACGGGAAAGACTCGAGTCTTCTTTATTAAGACATATGTTTATTTAGGAAAGAAAACAAAAGGTTGTTGTACCAGCTTAAAATTTTCTGTGTCTCCTTCGAATTGTCTGCTTTCATGAAAGTACATTCATTGTATAAAACCTTGAAAATGTTTTTCAGCCGGAGTCATAAGTAGATTCTCAAGGAAGGTAGGCAGTTGCCCACAAGCACGCGGTAAACAGATAAAGGGTCTTTTTCTAATTCGACAAGATTTTAGGGGAATAAACTGCTTTCACTGCCCTATTGTCCTTCAGGTTTAGGGTCTCTCTCTACAAGGCCACCAGTATTCCAAAGGAATCTCACCCGTCCCTACGAGCTCAGAGGACCTTATTCTTGTGGGACCCCATGTTCTTCAATGATCTGATTTATAGACTTTCTAGTCATCTCAGCCTCTAGTTAATAAGCGTATTCGTTGAAGGGTTAAGTACGGGCAACATCCAAACCCCATGCTGCAGAACAAATACAGATTAGCATGCTTCCAATTATTTATTTTCAGGCCACAGGTCTGTATTAATAAGCAGAAGATTGAGGAAGACGCAGTAAGTCACTTGTAGCTCTCATCATCCAGAAATTACAACCGCTTAATTAGTTTTGAGGATCCGACTGGGATATTTGTGTACTAATAATTAATGTAATTAAACGGCGTCTTTCTGCTAGACCCCAAAATACATTTATGCTGGTTGTTTAGTGCAAAAATAATCGTGGTCTAGAATCAATAGTATGAATTAATATGTAATAAACCCAACAAGTTGCGGGGACATCGTAAAGCAAGGTTTATGGTGTTGAATCTCAACTGGTCATAATGGGGGGGGGAGACATGGCTGACCTTCGATCGGACACCACATTTAGGACAGTTGGCACATATGGACACGTGGCGTGTAGCTAAAGGAGAAAATTTGCATTCCAGATGATCTATAACTAGGGTCCCTCTAGAGGAGACAATCCCTCTTTTGGAATTAGGGGAACTTATAAGTAAATTCTTATTGTATTATAAAATAGTGGTTCATATTTTGAATTGACGTAAAATACCTATTTTTATGTTGAATGCGTAATATTAAGATTCTTTTTTTCCCACCACAGTTGGATAATCCGGACGAACAAGCTGCCCAGATAAGAAGGGAATTAGATGGCCGTCTTCAAATGGCTGATCAAATTGCAAGAGTAAGTGCGTTTTCTGATTCGTGATCGTTCAGAAGAAATGGCCAAAAATATATTAATACATCTCAGTGTTTAGCTCAAGGCTACTCCTTTGAAGAAATTGTTAGCTTGATAGACTGGAGTCACGAATTAGAAAGAATGAGGACGTCTTTGTTACCAGTAGGCATGGTGTGATGGGTCGGAGGAGACGCATGTGACCAGGGATGGTTTAGATGATCTTAGTCGACTCCTGGAGACTTGTAATCCACAACCATTCCAAATTCTAAAGTTAAAATTATATTCCTTCAGTTTTCAGTGAAATATGTTATTCCTAATAGACCCAGAATGTTTTCAGATTTGGTAAAATATTTATTTTTATACTGATGATTGTAAATAGGATAATTTGAGGTCTTTAAATTATTGATCATTGGGTACAGAATTATTATTCTAATATATATCAGAATATTATTACTATATTATTAGAAATTAATCTAGGAATCTAGGAAATCTGATACAGATCACAGAGTAACAACTGAAAGTATTATCTAGCGTATTTTTTTTATTATTTATATTCTTTTATTCATTATTAAGCTTTATATTGTTTCCAATGTTTAAATGTCTGTATCACAGAGTAATTCTTTCTGTTGCCTAAGGAACGCAAGTTTCCGAAATTCGTCTCAAAGGAAATGGAAAACATGTACATCGAGGAGCTGAAGTCTTCTGTCAATTTACTTATGGCCAACTTGGAGAGCATGCCGGTGTCTAAAGGGGGGTCTGAATTCAAACTGCAAAAATTGAAACGCAGCCATAACACATCAATTATAGACATGGGAGAAGAGAATGAGAATCAGCTTTCCAAGTCTGATGTTGTACTGTCCTTCAGTCTAGAAGTAAGTATCGTGAAGGACATTTTATACGTTGGCGTTCTACATACCGTCTGGGTTTGACCCGGAGTCAACTGAGTGACCAGTTGCTTCCCCGAGTCCCTGGGTCTGTTTCTTCTTTCTCCAGGCAGAGGAGCAGTGTCTGGCCATGCCTATTCCTGACTCGCTCCCTGCCCATTTCCCTCCCACTACCCACCCACTTATGGCTGTTTGGGCCCACCCCTGCTCAAAGCCACTTCCCCAGAAGAGGGAGAGCTCTGGGTATCCACCCCTGCTCAAAGCCTCTTCCCCAGGTATAGTGAAATTAATTGGATTGGGATTGGAAATTATAGTGAAATGAATTGGAGGAAAACACTAAAGAGGCAGCAGGGCGAATAAAGAAATTAATTAAAAAGAAAAAACAAAATCAATGCAAGATATTACACTAGGCAATGCAGTTGGCTAGAATAATTCTGGTAGACTTGACTTCTACTCAGTTTTTTTCCCTCCAAGTTATGAGTTGAGTCACTATGGGGGACATGCCAGAATATAAGGTACAGATTCTTATATCAATAACAGATTGTGTAACAGGGGTTTCAGAAACAATGCCTGATCATGTATGGCATCTCTCGAGAAACAGCGGCCCATAACACAACCTTACAGGGAAACGGCACAGATCGCTGCTTTTCTTTACGCTGCACCAACAAGGTATTCGTCATGCGAGCTCAAATTATGCAGATGGTGCTAATGTCACGAAAATGATTTCTTTTATAAAGACTATTTTCCTTGATTAAACGGTTTGCTGGTACCAATTAATTTCAAAGCAATCCAAATTATTTGGCACGGCGAGCGCTGTATATCCTAGCCCTTTTGCCTTTGTGCAGTGAGATTAATTCTGGCAGGAATTCGCCGTCAGCATGAAGTGGCAATCTACATATTGAGGGCTTGGCACCAAGAAGCATTTAGTTTTAGTTGTTGACATTTTTTTTTTTCTAACTTATATTTGCCACAATATTATTTAAGTAATACTTTTTTCCTATTAGTGTTTAAATGAACCCTTCCACGTGTTTCTAGATTTTTCTAGAATGTTTTCAACTACTTTATCCATCCCATAATACCAGGGCATGTATTTCTTTTATGCTAGAAGCTTACCTTTTTTGCTGCCCTGGCCTGGAGTTGGCTTCTTTTGACATGGATCTCATATTAATGATACAATGAATCATTTGGTAAGTAGCTCACATGACTTAAATAAGTAACATCTCTTATAACTTTTCCCCACAGGTTGTAATAATGGAAGTCCAAGGTTTGAAATCCTTAGCACCGAACCGTATCGTGTATTGCACCATGGAAGTAGAAGGCGGTGAAAAACTTCAGACCGACCAGGCGGAGGCTTCCAAACCAACGTAGGTCGCTTGCAATGTCCCTGCCGCCGGGGTTGACCTAAAATGTTATGTTTCCCAAACTGTGCAAAAAAAATGCTTTTACGGCCAATAAATAAATTACATAATAAGTTAGACGAGTGACTCTCAAACTGTGCCCCAAGGACAACTAATAGTCAAGGAATTTTGGATGCCCGGATATGAGAATCCATAACTCTTTGTCCATTGGTGGTCCTTGAGGAAAACAGAAGGTCAAAGGTCAGCATACTTTTTTTGACATGAGATTTATGCATTTTTTAAATAATATTTCTAGTATTCCTGTTACGTTCCCGAGTTACGTTGTGGAATTAATGATGGGAAAGTGCCACAGACTTAGGTTTCCTGTTACTCCATGGAATGTTCGAACGTTTCTTATATATATACTTCAGTCTGATTGGCCAATATATCCAGCCAATTAGAAATCGAGTTTCTACCTAAAGAGGGGAAGCCATGAAATTAACATCCTCTCCATTACCAATACCTCTCACCGCTGCGAACACAACTGGTTATTAATGTGCTGGGTGACATTTCCAAGCGATGAAACGACGCCACCATATTTCCCGATGCCTTCTTGAACAAACAAAATCTGCGAAGAACAATTAACTTTAATAGTTGCGCAATGTTTTCATTTTCCAAAAGGTTAACTTCCCCGTTTATACTTCGTTTATAAGTCACCGTTAGGCTGTAGTCTTACATATTCATATATCTTTTCTCTACACCTTCTCAACGAGGATACACAACGAGTGTCACAGAACCCAGACAACAATCAGTCTTCGTGGTTTCTCCGGATAATAACTACGCTAAGTAATTACTGGTAACAATGTATCGTCAAAGTTCTTTTCGCGGCCTCCGGGATAATTCTGTTGATGGGTAATGGGGTCTTTTTAACTCTGACCCATCTCTTCCTATATACTGCAAGCTGACGAGGACCGGTAGGAGACCCCGGGCTACCGGCCCATCAATGCGTCCTGGCGTAGCCATTCTTCTTTGCTCACTTTTCTAGTGCTTCTTGTTTAGCTTTTGGTTCTGTAATTAAGAATATATCCACGTCTCGAGTCCCCGCTCACACGTATCCAGGTCACTGTAGAACACCTTGCGTCTTCTGCCTTTTAAGTCAAAATCGAAGTTCATAAAGTCACTGAACTACCATTTTTTTCTAACACCATATTATCCGAGGACGATGCATTTTATCAAAATAAACAGTAGAACAAACGGTGATTTCTTTCCGCAGGACTCCATTTTTTAAGACGCAAATTCCCCTTGAAAGTATCTTAGAATTTCATTTGTTTGCAGCTGGGTTTCTCGATAATCAGACTGTTATTTGCACCAGATAATGACTTACGTGGCCATCTAAAAACACTTTAAAGTACGCATCCAAATCTGCTGTCAGCTAATAGTTTATAACATTGTAATTGTCTTTTTGTTTTGTTTGGTTGCCTTAAAAGCCTCGTTAAGAAGAATTGCCCCTGTATAATCCAGTGTTTAGACAAAAACGGCCAGCACTGACTGTAGAACTCAACATTTTCTTTTTAAATCCCACTATTTCGTCCGCAGGTGCGCACGACATGCGTCACAGAACTGGGGGTGTAATTATGTACAAATTACATAAAATAGTTATTTGTGGATATTTTTGGAAATCCAGTCTCAATCAGGCAATTAAACTTATAGGAATTCATTTGCTTTGTGGAAGGGAATAGAAATTTGCATTTGATTTGTTTGAAAAAAGTCTAGTTTGATGATAGGCACCCTCTGGACCCTCTGCCGATACCCGACTTACACTGCCATTGTCCAGCGGGCTACGATTAACCTTCAAAATTCTAGAAGCAGAACGATCTTTGATTCAGTTGTGAAAAATAAAATCACTTTTTATAGGGTTTATAGAATATAAAAATAATTTGCAGAAGAATATTTTTTTAATGTAAAAGCTTCCATTAAATCACATAAAATATTTGCAAAACAAATGTTTTCCTAGCGGAGGATCTCATACTCACGGGCACTTGGCGTGGCATGAATGCAAATAAAGTTAATCAAATGAAAAATATTGATCAAGTTTCCATTTAATATCTGGCGCGGGCTGCTCTCCTTGTAATCGTGTATAAGGGGGGTGTCCAGAAAGATCAGGGCTGGTTCTAGAATCTTCTAAAGTGCTAAATAACATGAGTTTATGTCAATGCGATGGCGGATTCCCTATCTGCGGTTTATTTTACCCCCTCTCTTCATTGTTGCACTATCCTCTCCTTCCCTATATATATATTCTTTTCTTTTATTTTTTATACTCCTTCAGTTCCGTACCCCTTATACTTTTTGCCCCACATTGTCACCATCTTCCTTTTTCTATTTCTCTCCGCGTCTTGTGCTTTAGAAGTTTACCGTAACTTTGTAAATATTTTGTGAACAGTTCTGCGAGTCTTGCTATGGAGAGTTTGTGTCTCTTTAATATTTCCTATTTTTCGCTTTTTTTTTCTGCCGGGAACAGGGTGATCTTTTTTTTTTTTTTTTTTTTTTTAAATCCACTTTTCCACAATGTTCCCTTATAATATCCACCACTCCAATTCTCGTCACATTTGGCAAATATGATATAGCGAAAAACACTTTGGCTCCCAAGCTGTGCTCATTAGAGGTTGTCGAAAAAAATCTAAAGCCATCCAAAGCCAAATATCGCCACCTAGTGGTGAAACAGAATATTTTACCATTTCTCCGCACTTGCTGGATTTCGACATAGAAAACTATATATTTTTTTAAGTTTTATTTTAGATGAATTATTTTTTTTTTCTTCTAACTTATCATCCAAAGAGGGCCAACTCGTGGAAGTATGATGGAGCAGGAGACGTTCTGTCACTGCGTGTTATTTTTCTGTCAAGGGTCCATCTGGTCAATCAGTCCTATGGGTGATAGGGGTCACCTGACAATGGTCTCCCGTGAGAAATGACTCATAAACTCCATCCTGTCCTTGTATCTATTATAGAACCAAGCATTCTGCTCCCCTATTCATTTTACCCCTTCCAAACCACAGCCCCCATTCCCCATGAAGCCTCATACTATCTCATCTCTCCCTGTGATCCTTTTCTCTTTCATCTCTCTTTCATTTTTCTTTTTTTTTCTCATTTCCTTCAATCTTTCCAGAGTGGCCAAATTCGATACATCCAGCACAGTTGCTTTTTGAAGACCGTATGGCATTTTAGAAGCACCATTAATTATTAAAGCAGATAGAATTGATAGCGTTGGTCTTAGAAAACTAATAACGCATCTCATGTTTCAAATGGTGAAAGAAGAGAGAGAGAGATGCTTAGATTAGAGAAAGAGAAAACACTTCCCTTACAATCTGTCCGCCTCCAAGACTGCAGTAGAATCCAAGAATTTTAAGAAAATTAAATAAAATAGCATCAATAATACAAATTATTACATCAAGCGCTTTCATCATAAGAAAGAAAAAGAAAATATTCACCTTTTTATAAGACTTGATCTAATTTATTTCACCTGAAACTGTAAGAAAAGCAGAAAAAAAAAGAAAAGCCGTTTTTAACCAAGTAGATGAAAAATGTCCTAAATTAAGTATTTTCATGGTCTCATCATTAATTATGCTTCCCTGCCTCTGATTGGCTGACTCTTGAAACCCATCAGTAGCAAAGAGCAGAGAGCAGCTGCAGCTCTGTATCTGCAGCTTCTATCTCAGGGAAGTGCTTTTAAAGAAAGTATATGAAAATACTTTAATATTAAGGACCTTTGGGCCTTGGGTGCTTAGACCTTAATCACACTCTGTAGAAAGTTGGTAGGAATTCTACTTGATGGCATTGAAGTGTAACTCGCAGCGAGGAATTTGAGTCTGTTTCGTAGATTTTTGGTGCCTTTTACAGAGACTAATGGAACATTTTGTCCACGATGTCCCTGGCAAGAGCCTGAAAAGATAAAGCGGTGATTTTTAATATTATGAATTCACAGCGGTACCCTGAAACAATTAAAAGCCTGCGCTAAGAGAAGACAAATTACCCGCGCCTAATTGCAATCACCATTTAGTCTTTCGTCTGGCAAAGTCATTTTTTATTGACTCGGGTGACAGATGAGAGTTATGAATGTGTAAAAAAGCCATTTTTCACACTCATAATGCAATCGTTATTCCAACTCTGCAGTGAATTAATGAAAAACCATAAAGAATATAGATAGACGCCATGTCAGTAATATAACCCCCCAGCGCTGTATACATTAATATAACCCCCAGTGCT